>VZRX01000802.1:0-169007 GCA_013398075.1 Notiomystis cincta
TTAGGGGTACCTATTCAACAGGTAAAAAATTCAGCCCTTATGCAAATGAAATGCTTAAAATGTTCCTTTTTTTCTCTGAGGTATTAGTACTACTAATGCAAGGTGCACAAACTTCATAATCAAGTAAAATATTATCTTGTGGTACTTGCAAAGTGCCAGAAGTTTATTGATTCTGTCTCTAGGAGACCAGCAATTCTCACAGAGCTTTAGATCTCTTTAGCCAAAGTTCAGACAAAAAATGTTTTCATAATTTAAAATTCTGTTGTAAGGTGGGATGGGAAATGGCATGCACCTGGCATGCAGCTACTTAGAAATGAAGAGTTAGTACAATAACAATAAAAAAAGATCTAGTGTATCTGAGCACACATGGTTTCTCCTTTGTGTAACTTATGATTTCAGAGCATCCTGCCAAAGCTAAGCTGAACTATGAATACCAACCATTTTAGTCTTCAAGAGTTATAGTGCAGGAAATTCACATCTCTGTATTCTTTCCCGTAGCTGTCACTCAGGCTGCTCCTTGTGAAAGACCTGAATTCGAAAGGCAGCTTTGGACATTAATTTGACAGCAGATGGATCAGATAGATTGGCCCCCAGTTTTAGCAGTACAAAGCTGGAATACATTGCTGCCATGCATGCTGAATTGCTGCAGTGCCTGGCAGCACAACAGTCCCCCTTTGCCCTGCATAGTGGCACCACTGCTCCATGGGCTGGTGATCCATGGGTCTGTCCCAGGGTACTGCTGACCTACAGACTCTCACAGGCAGATTCATTCTGAGGGGCACAAAAACTACACTGGCAGAGTCATGGGAAACCAGGGAGAAGCATCACTTCCACAGAAGCCCATATCAGACTCAGAGAACTGCTCTGAACCAAGCCTCACCTGCTCCCATGGCTTCCAACTGCTGGCAAAGTTGATAAAATAGTGAAGACAGATACTCAGAGAAACATCTGATACTCTAATTGGACCACCTCTCACAGCAAATACATCCATCACAGCCAGAATTCCACTAATTTATGTTCCTTCCCTGTACCCAACTTGAAACA
The DNA here is from genome assembly GCA_013398075.1 of Notiomystis cincta. Taxonomy (NCBI): domain Eukaryota; kingdom Metazoa; phylum Chordata; class Aves; order Passeriformes; family Notiomystidae; genus Notiomystis; species Notiomystis cincta. The sequence continues at coordinate 1,045 of VZRX01000802.1, forward strand.
GTAATAATAATAAAATTGAGGGCTAGGGCTGTATACAGCAAAGCAGCTCTGAGCAAATGCCATCAACACTGACCCAAGTACACACCATGTCCAAATGTTCCAGTCCACCAGGCACATTTGGAAATTTGGCTCTAATTTCTGCAAAACCCTGTTGAGAGCAGGTGTAAGATATTCCAGCACAGGGACAGGAGATGGCGAGACAGGCCCAGAGGGAAGGAGGGAGGGGAGGGAGGGGAGGAAAATGAGACCCCTGAAGATGGCAGACACAGCTGGGCGTGTGGATGAGTTTGGGGGTCTGGAGTAGTAGAAAGATACGGGGTAAGATTTCCAGAGAGGGAGGCAAGGCCAGAGTACAAAGTGGCTTTCAAAGTCAGAAGCATTGGCCTGATGGAAAGGCAAAAAAGGGTTCAGAGCAGGCAGTGGGTTGAACCAGATGCAGCAGAAATGTGATCCCAACCTCTCTGCCAAGAGCGTTGAAACAGCAGCAGGCAGAGAGCCTGGGAGTTGCTGGTAACTCCGCCCAGCTCAGCCGTAGCTCTTCCCAAGCAATGAGATCACAAGAAACGCTTTTTCCCGTACCTCAGAGTAATTCCAAATGGAGCATTAAATGGTTTTAACACAGGAATAAGCACGAGTGGACTGTGAAGGACTCCTTGGGCAGTGAGTCTGGGCTTCTGCAGGACTCACGCCCATAATCCCTTCCACACCCTGAGGATCCCCCTTTAAAAAGCCAGCTTTAGTTTTTGCCTGATGTTCCTACTGAGCCATTGTCCCAGAATTGCCCTGACCAGACAGAAGGAGCTTCTAGCATCCTAAATTTATTCAGGACAAATCTAGCCCTCTTTGTTCTCCTGCTAGTATTATCCTCAGCTGAAACAGCTCTTCCCCACCCGCTTGGGCTTTTGCCCCCTGATGTGCTCACAGAAAACTAATCCCTTCTCAGCTTTTGTTTTTCTTGGCTAAGGAGGTCAAACTGAAGTTTAAATCTATTTGTTAGCTAAGATTTTGTAGCAGTTCCCATTAGTTTTTAAAGGGAGTTGAAATTATGTGATAGGCACCACTGCTACAGGCACAAACGAGAAATACAGACACCAGGCAAATGAAATGCATACAGGATGGTTAACACAACAATCCAAAGCTCAGTTCTACTGCTTACCTTGTGTAATCAGGTAGGATGGTTGAAAAGAGGCCAAATTCAGCCCTCCTGAAATGGAGGGAAGCCTGCCAAGCAGACATGCCTTGCTAATGTAAAATCGCTATGTTCAGAGGAAGCTATTTACGTTCCTGTTAGATCTGCTTTGCAGCTAAAAACTTCTAATGCTTTTGACGTGCAGCAGAATTAACACTGAACACTGGGTATCTTGTACCCAGAGACAAACTGACAGCAAGATGCTGTAGAGGCAGAGCACAACAGTGCAGTCTCGGAGGGGAAAATTAGGAAATGTCCAAAGGACATGCACTGGAGCAAGGAAGCTGGGAATAAGGAGGTGCACAGACACAGCAAGGCACAGTGTCCAGAGGCAGCTGGAAGATGATGCTATTGCCCCATCAGTGAAGTTAAGAAAGAGATGAGAAAACCTCCAAAGGGCTAGATTCCCATTAGCTTGCAGGGGCCAAACGCTGACCTCTTTTATTCCAAACTTACCTGGGTGCAACAATCATTCTGATGAGCAGCAGGTAGTTCAGGGCAGGCACAGCCATGAGTACATAATTGGAGCAGGTCTGTGCTTTGCGTGGCAGGAGAGCTGTCTCAGTAATACAGAGGAAAATATACCATTAGACCTGTTATGCTGCTCAGCACTGCCATATATAAAAATATTTTTTGAAGATACAATTCACTACGGAAGGAGCTGAGTACATTTCTCTGTCACAGATAGAAAAAAAATATGGGTAGTTAGGTTTAAAGGAGAAGAAAGTATGTGCCCTGCTTTCTGACCCTGGTTTTTGTTTATTGTTTGGATCCTACACCATATTTTTCTTGTTTTCTCCTTCAATTATTTATTAAGAAAAAAAAGAGATGGAGAAGGGTTCTCTGTTCTTGTTTGCGCCAGCGTTCATGGCTGCTGCTGTGGGAATACTGCTAACAGCAGCTACTAGTGTTTTATTAAAAATAATAAAGTATATCGTTATCATAAAATACCAAAAGGATTATTCTGTTATGCCCTTGTCTAAGTTTCAATTGTAAATTAGAGCTCAGGTAAAAACAATCTACAGTAGAGTGTATAAAGTTTGGAAATTATAATGTATTTCTATACAAACTCTTCCGTTAATCAGATACATATATTACAGAGCACTCCCCCTCACAGAAAACGGGAATCACACTTTTTTTTTTTTTTTTAATACCGAAGCTTCTTTTCTGTTTTTTATAGATGCACAGGGGCCGATCAACTTCATTGACTTTCATAGCGCTGCTCCGGATGCGGCCCCGCTCCCCCCCGAACTGAGACACGTCCACCCCCCCAGCATCCCTCAGAACAGGAACACTGCTCCATCTGCTGGGCTCCCGCACCAGGACAAGGACAGGGTGAGGGCTGAGGGAACATTCAGTGCGGGCGACAAATCCGAGGCGAATTGACATTGGCATTAAGGCATTAAATTCATCGCGCCGGCCCAAGGAAAGAGCAGGCAGTGCGCGGCAGTCCGCCCGAACCAAGGCGGTGCCTTTGGCAGCGCGGGGACGCAAACCACGGCTGCACAGACAGAAGTGATGCACACAAACTCTCCTTACACTCATCCTTCCCAACGACTCCTACCTGATGTCCCGTGTCAGCACACACACCTTTGGTGATGCTCCCGAGGTGCATTCCAGGTTCCCCCAGATTCCAGACTCTTTGCTGAGAATCACAACTCCTCTGCAACAACCCCTGCTCTGACCATCCCCTTTGGCTAAAGCATTGTTTCTGGGTGGCACATAAACCTTGTTTTTATTTTCAGCCCACAGCATCGATAGTTCTCAGCTATTCTACTGAGTCTCTTCTGCTCTCTGTTCTGGTTTCTCGTATACACACTGTAAATTGCACAGTCAACACAGACCCTAAGGCATATCCAAACACATCTTCCAGTGCTTGGGCTTCCAAATGCAGGTGGGTAGTATTTTTCTCTGCCCCCTACACACTCACACTCCCTCAGAAACAAGTGTGAATTAGATGAATAAGATGGTGTCTTTCCCCTGCAACACAGCATGGCTTTGCATTGAAACAATCTATGTAAAACCTCTTATTTAAAAAAAAAAAGTCCTGGTATTGATTATTATTCGGAGCATATTCAATGATTCAAGCTAAAAAAAATAGACATTTGCATTTAGCTTCTCTCTTTATTGTGCTTTATTCCCTTCCCTTCTAAGAGCTCAGCCAGTGCAAAATACAGGAACTGACTTCTTGGCTTTGTGTTTACTTTTCAACATAGCATCACCTTATAGTCAATTAACTTCGGGGTCCTTTCTCATTAACAAAAAACCCCAACATCTGGATTGAAAAGGCTGCAAGGTGATGTTCATTTATTCAAAAAATGTTCTGCTGAAAATAGAGAGGCAAAAGAATGTAATTTATGGAGGCGTTTTTATTAACTCAGCAGCCAGCAGAGGTTGAGAACAGTACCAAAACAGGGGACTGCATGACCTAATGACCAATCTGTAACACTCAGGGGTGGTTTTAAATTCAGGAGTTTGGGATATGAATGTTGCCAGACAAAGTTTTGGGGGGAAGCTCTTGCAGCAGGAGCATTTGCAGAAGCCTCTGCCGCTCACCTTAAGCCAGCTCAGGCTGCAGGTGAGCAGTGACCTGCTTCTTCTCTTCCACCAGGAAACAGAGATTGTCTGGGAGCACACTGATCCACAGGAGCAGGATAACAGGTGGCAAGTGAAGGGAGCTCAGAGATGATGAAGTGAACTGGGTTTATGCATCCAGGATGCATAGTAAAGCAGCAGTCTTATCCCCTAGCATTAAGCATTATATTGATGGAGAGACTTTTTGGTCAGAAGCCATCTGCTGTTTCCAGGGGTAGGAGTCTAAAAGAATTTGTAAAGCTGGCTATCAAAAAGGGAAAGGTTTTATATGGCTGTGGGTGTTTTCATGAGACACCAGACCAGCAACAACATGGAGTACAAAATAAACAACATGGAGTACAAAATAAAACCATTTCTGAAACAAATGCACAAGGCACCCTGCTGCTGAGGCTCTGGGGTGATGGGGAGTGACATTTGCCAGTGCCAGCGGCCCTTTGAGATGCAGAAGGCAGCAGCCTGGTCATTCTGCAAGAAGTGAGGTAACTCCTAGGGTCTCCAGCACTGAGATGGGCAGGGATTGGGACTGGTGCATTTATGGGCTTCAGATCTGATAAGGAGAGAAGGGGAAACAAGAGACAGCAAGTCAAGGACATCTTAGAGAAGCAAAGATGGAGCAAGACAGGAATGAAGGGCAGCAGGGAAGGCAGGGAACAGGGGTTGTGAGAACAGCAAGAACAGGAACAAGCCAACAAAGAGTGACTGCCAACCCACACTGACACCTGAGGTGCTGGGGGCCAAAGCACCCCAAAAACCTGTGAGCAAGGTTGCATCCTGCAGCAGGGTGCCACCAGGAGCACTTCTGCAGAGAGGCAGGACCTTGTGCACATCCTCTGGGGCATTACTGCCACAACAGCCTCTGCACCTTCAGGATGAGTCAGGGAGGGTATGAAGGAAGAGTGATGGGCTTGTCCCTGAACAGGTTCCAAATTAACACACACCACTCCAACCATCCCCACAGGTGCCACAGGCTGCTGGTCTCTTAGTTCAAAGCTGAGAACACACCATGTGCCAATTCTCTGTGCTCCTGACCATGCTGCAGTAGCTGGACTTTCTGGCTTCCCTGGTGTGTCACAGTCTGTTTGAATGTCACAAGAAGTGCTCAGCCATGGATGGACAGTCAAGGCCAAAGCACACCCTGGAGCAATCGCCCTGACCAGATGCTGAGGGCATTTATTTGTTCCTCTCCACACTCTCATCCCCACCCATGCAGAATAAACAGCAACATTTAAGGTGAAATGGAGACTCACGGGGCTGAGAATGTGAGATAAGAGCCCCAGTCACTGGTAAGAAGATGGGCAGCCTTTCAAATTTTCAAGCAGGTCAAGGCAGGGGCAGAGGGAGGGACAGGACAGGACAGCAGGAGCAGCCAGGACTGCTCCTCTGCTGTCACTCCTCTGGCACAAAGCAGCCAAATCCCTTCAGTTGTCAAATGTGCACTATGCTATTGTTAATGATGCTATTACTTACCATATGTTTAGCAGTATGCTGGATTTATTCGGCTTATTCAAATGTGGGATTGAACATTTTGGTGTAGCAAGTGGCCTCAGGCTCGGGGAGCTTTGAACTGCAGGAGAAAGCAAAAGTTAATGCAGAGGAGGAAAAATGTTAGTTACTTAACAAGGTCAACAGCATAAATTCTTGTTTTGTTTACTTCAGAGAGAACAGAGGCCAGTTTTTACACCCTGTTTCTGTTGATTACTTTCAGAGTCGGCTGTGAAATCATTTGCTCTCCACGTAAAATTGTGTTTTATGCTCTTAAAAAGAGCTTCCAGGCATTTCACTCAGGAATGGCTACACTCTATAGAAGGACCAACTGATTCTTTTCCATCATTGTAGATGGGGTCAAGCTATGATATTCAGAGCCAGTGCTTGCAGGACCTGGAACATTGGCTCAGCCACTTGAAAAGTAAAGGTTATTTGTGAAATTCAGATTCAGATTTCAAACTTGTCCAAAGATTTGGATTAACCAAAGAGAAGACTGTAAAGAGCTAGCTTGCCTGGGCTTATCTCTTAATCACAAGTGCTCCCATCAATTTCATATAAATCTCTGTTCTGCATATTCAAAAAGAAAGGCTTGATACTCACTGAAAGTAGCATAATGTTCCAGAAGGTGTGGAAATAAAGTCTTAGGAAAAATCAGATTTGTTTAAAAGCAGAATAAACCCAATACCTGTTTTGCTTCCCTTTGCCTTGCTGCCATGAAAGAGATCACCACCAGATATCCCCACCATGTATCTTACCCATATAATAGCCCCACTGGATTATCACCCAGTACAACCACTTTAATTACCAAGATCTTCATATCACCAGAATTTATTCTGGTACTTTAGAATATCTTGCAGATTTGGCTGCTTTTACAAAAGAATGAAGCACAGTGACCTTTTTTAACCCTGCTAGTGCCACATTCTGGCTCTTCTTTGATATATCCAAGCACATAAACTGTGCCCATGGTTTCCAAGAAACAGACGTGGCAGTAATTAGTGGGTATAAAAATCATTCTGATGACTTGAAAGACAATCTATGATTGTGGAAGTGACTGTGCCTGGAATAACACGGAAAACACTCAGAACAAGACAGACTCTTCCTTTGACCACAACCACACTTACATGATACCGTTGTTCAAGCCAAACAAGAGGTAGCTCTGAACCTGGCTACTACATGGAACTACCAGGTGAAACACCTTTCCTAAGAATTAAAAATACTTGCTGAAATCAGTGTTGCAACACCAACTCCTTGCCTGGGTTTCATGAAACTTTGGAGCTCTGGCTTAACATCCAAGACTGTCCCAATTAGCACTTTCCTGCAGCGTCTGACACAGTGCTCTTGGAGCAGGCTGTATTTCTGCAGCAACAAGAAGATGAAGATATGGCCTTCAACCCTTCTCATCCTCTGCTTGCTTCTGCTAAAAGAGTGTAATAGCTCCTTACTTGCCTACCAGTGCACTGACAGTACAGGGAACTGAACACTCGCCTCGTGCAGAGTAACAATCCAAACCCATTCTGGTTGTGGCACTGGGAACATGATGTCCCAACACACACTAGATAATAGAGGAGTATTTCATGCCTCATTTCAGTGGATCTTCAAAACAGAAAGCCCATCAGCTTCTTCAAGACTAAAAGGTACTTTGGCAGAGGAGAGTAGCCATCAAGCAAATTTGCAGCAAAAAGCGTGAACAAAACCAGCAAGTTCCTCCTGCAAACAGCATCACGTGCTCTCCGTGGATAGCACTGTAATTTACTCAAAGCATCACTAGCCTGGCTGAGAGGCTCCTATTTTACAGGAACACACTACACAGGCAACCCCAAGGGGCACCTAATCAATGGATAATACAAGGATTGTTCTTGCAGTGCCAGGTCTTGGTTGAAACAGAAAATGAGTTTTTTCCAGAATGGCTGCAAGGCCAAGGTGCTTTGTAGCACATACAAAACAGTGAGTAACTGTATGTGCTGTGAGCAAATACAGCACAATCATTTGCAAAATATACAGCTCATCAGTAGCTGCCTTCATTACTTCCACCTTTGCACACAATGCTGCAGATGTGGGGTCACAAGCACGATGCCAAATAACAGAGAAGCAAAAACCTCAGCCCACTTGTAATTCTATTTGCAACAGCCAAACCTCCTCAAGGGGACCATGACAGGAACTGGCAGCCTGTTTTCAGTGCCCCAGTGCTGCTGGCACTGCTGGCACACCACTCCTGGGCCAGGCAGAAACAGTCCCTGCTGTGCAGCCCAGCCTCTGGCCACATTGCTTCCCAACACAGCTCCAAGCACAGCCCCACTTCCATTACAGCTGTGGTGTAAAAGATTAATGGCACAAGGAAATCCCAGGTCAAGGGTATCAAAGTAAGCAGAGAAAAAGAAAATTTCCAGTCATATAGAACACAGAAAGTATAATCCTACATGTAAAAAGAAATTTTGACAAGACATTTCCTTTGGGTCAAGATCTAGGGCCTGGCTTAGTGAAGTAAAAGCCATGAGGAAAGAATAGTAACAGATGCAAAAGCATCTGGGACTGACAAGAAAAAAAAATTAGAAGGAAAAAAAAAAAGAAACATTTCAGCCCTTAAAGTAGAAACTTAATAGTAGCAGGCTGTTCTTTAGCACAAATACTGCTTTGATCTGTCATAGTTCTGCCTATGGGTTTGCTATCTTGAGCATTTCAAAGAAATCTCTTATCATTGTGTACCTGCCTCGGAGAAATCATACCACTGAAGGAACAAAAAGGTTGATTGTTATTTTAATTGAATTTGTTTTCAATTTATTTTCAAGCTGTCTGGGGGAAACCTTTTACACGTGCATTGTTTGATTTGTTTTTAACTTTGGTTCCATTATCCTAATAATGAAGCTTTTAAGGAATTTTAAGAAGCCTGTTTGTCCAAAAGGGTACTTGCATTGATCAGATCAATACCTACGAAAGCGCCTGAAAGCAGGAAATAAATATGGATTAAAGAAAGCCAGCATTATTTTACAGAACTTGGGTTTTGTTGTGAATTCAGATGCTCAGCATGAACCGCTGGCTTGATCTCTGCCAACACACACATCCATGAGCTAATGTGCCAGGGGATTATTTTCCAGCATCCCTTAATGCAGGCTACCTGCATGTGGTCTCTTTCTCAAAGGTGCTGAACACTTCCAGCTCATGCTGCTCCCGGTGTTAAGCTCCAGGCCAAACAGGACAGAAGGAATCCTTGAATGAGATTAACAGTAAAGCCAGGATTTGTACTGCAATAGGTTAATTAGGTTTTTTCAGGTAGTTAGCTAATAGTTCTTTTCAATTTTATAGCAAACCAGAGTTGTAGGAACTGTGGAGCTGCAGGAAAGGGCACTGCATGAGGAAAGGGCTGTCGGGCAGCCCTGCCCTTCTTCTGCAGCTCCCACTGACACCATGGGCTTTGAGATGAGGCCCTGAACTGCATCAGCTCTTCTTCCCCACAAGCCCTTTATGCTGCCCCAGAGTACAAAGGGATCCTGTAATCCTCTACTCAGGGCAGTAGCATCCTCCCTCCTGCCCTTCATGCTCAGGCCTGTGGAGCTGCACTCTGCCATCCTGGACCTTTCTGCAAACCTGCTTCTCCTGCAAGCCCAGCTGGAACTGTGGTGTGATGGCAGCTCCCTCACTGCCCACCCCCCTCCCACTCTAATATATCAATCAGGCAAAACATCCTATTGCACAAGAAATTGAGAGGGTTTTGTGTTAAGACAAAAAGGTTTTAGAGTAACCTTTGCACTTCTGAGCTTTCTTCTCCATGCTTCGTTCTTTAAAAGATGTTTGGAGTCTTTTAACACTTAGAAGTAGTTTTCATTAATAATGAAGGAGTCTCAGCTGATCTTCTAATGATCCCTTCCTTTAGTGAAGCTTTATCTCAGTTAATAGCTGAGTTTGCCTGTGTTGCCTGATGCAACAGCAGTGGCTTACACCAAGCACTTACAGTCACTTTTTATATTTATGAATGAAATTCATTTTTTCTTTTCCATGGTAGTAAAACAGTGGGGTGGCATTAGACAGACAGGCCTCATTTTATGTTAATATTCAGGTGGAGATCTATTAATTTTTCTGAATATGAAATTTCTTGAAGAGCAGAAATGAAAGGACAAAAAAGACTTGTAATGAGTTGTTTCTGTCACTTTCTTCACTTTCGTCTTGCCCCAAAAAGGAAACAAACTGTCAGCACCATTAATTTTTAAAATGCCATTTTAAAATTAAATATTGAGCTAGGCTTTAAAAGACAAGACAGTTTTAAAAATTAAAGCACTAAAACTAAACTAAGTACTTTTTCAGAGTACAGACTATTTCTTTTGGCCACTCAACTATGGCTGCTTATTCCACCTTGCCAATTTTTCATTTTTACTACAGATCCAGTACATCCACAATTTACTCAGCTCCATCTTCACCTAGACCAGCAAACCAGGAGTTTTAATAATCTGAAGAGGAATCTATTTAATATAAAGTCTTTAGGGAAGGACCTGCCATTAGTTACATGTTTGCCCAGCATTAAGTTCAGGTCTCGGCTCCCTGTGAGCCCATATTACAGTGTGTGTGTAAGGAGAACCCTTTGTGCTGTGGGATCCATCACACAGGCTGTGCACTAAAGCAGAAATGCTGATGTGGGTACCCTGGGCCAAATTTAAACCCAGGGAATGACACCAAAGAAGTTTATCTGAAGACAGGGGGGATCTCTCAGAGCTGCAATAATGTTGTTTTAAAGTCATGCCAAGGACCACAGGTCATGTTTTGCATCCAGCGGGATGGGTGAAAGCCACAGCTGCCTGCCTGGGTCCCAGGGCAGGTCTCACATGTCTGCTCCAGGCATGGTACATGAAAAACTGCTCCAGCCTCATTTGTTACAGGCTTTTCATATCTCCTCATGAAAGCTGTAAGCTGAGGAGTGTTACTACTGTGTGCTTAGATTATACCACCCCTACCCATATCAAGGAGCACTTTGCTGTTCAGGCAGTCCCACTGAGATGGATAAAAGCCTCAAGAAGTATTAGATATGCAGGAGGGAGCAGCCTGGCCCAGAGTAAACAGCACTGTCACAAGTGTGTCTTTTGAAGAGGAAAGCTCTCTTGCTGCACCTGAGAGGGTAACTCCATTATCCAGCATCAGCTCTGTGCCAGCCTGCTGCTGGCAGGGGTGTGTCAGAGGGGCTGAGGGCAGAGCAGAGGATGGGGGCCTGCCATCCTCACACACATCTGGGGCACAGGGTGTGCACTGCAGCTGTGTGGGGACCTGGTGCTACATCCCAAGGCTTGGGCAGAGCCCTGCCAGAACAACCATGGAAAGCCATGAGCTCTGGTAGTTATTCCACTGGGAGTTCATGCTCCTCCAGCTGGAAAACCCTCCTGCCTCCACTCCTGCCTCACTTTTAGCCAACAAAGGAAGAGGGACACGTGGCTCTGGCCTCTAGGGGTTGGCACTACCATCACCCTGGTCCCTTGGTGTGTGCACAGGGTGCAGTCCCAGGCCCCTGCTGGGGCCAGGAGCAGCACACCTGTATGCCAGCCTCTCCACTGTCCTCATGGACTGCTCATGAGGTGCCACCACATTGCCCTCCCACTTCAGCTTTACTTTCTGTTCCCTGCCGCTCTCAGTAGTGAACAATGATGCATTACAATTTTCAGGTGCCTAAGGCTCGCAGAGCCTTCTTGATATAATCAGCAGAAAAGAAGGATTTTGCATCGAAAGCCAGTGCCAACATCCCTGCAGTGATAACCATCCCTGTATAATTAAAATGAACATTTCACAAAATGTCATCTCCAAGCAGCATATTTTAGATTTTTTAAAAAAAAATAAAAAAAATTTCCAAGATCAAAAGAAGAGAATTATAATTGGGAAAGGGTGGAGGTGGGGGAGGACAGTGTGACAGCCCCAAGAAGCATTACTATTATGAGGAAAACTTTGCTAAAATGCCAACTGCTTGCCCACAGTCAAAGGAAGCACCAGTTTACTTGTTAATCGCCTTAATTAATTAACTGGCATTGTCCTGGATTTCCTGAAGCCGGGTTTACTGTGGGAATCAATTTTAAAGAGCTTCCAGAAAGAAAATTTAAATTTCTGCTTAAAGACTTTACGGCTTAGTAAACAAGAGCCTGCTTCCAAACCATTTGGACAAAACCACAGCCATGATTTATGGAGGCAAAGTCTTTTCTCCCATAGAGTCTGTTGTGATCAGCTATATTGACCTACTGCACAGCACAAACTTCCCTGAATTAATCCCTCTTTGAACTGCAGCAGCTCTTTTAGAAAAACACCCCATCCTGATTACAACCCTGGCAGTGAATCAGAAGCCAGTGTCATCGGGGTGTGCTGTACCAGGGGCTCCCACTGAAAGCCCTGCTCCTTTCCACCACTGATTTGTTCAGTTCCATACTCCCCCCACTGCTGGCCTTCCCTTCTGCTGGATCAAGGGCAATTTGGCAAGCCCCTGCTCCCTGTACAAGAACCTACAGATGGTGAGTGAGTTTTCATTACTAGGGCTGTGATCTTCCAGACTTTCTCAATTAAATGGGAATGAAAACAGGCCATGAGCTTCCTCCTGATCCTCTGAGGCTATTCCATCTCATCATGCTTTTCAAGCTCAGGATGGAGCCGCACCCAGTGACAGATATTAGGGCAGTACCATTTTACTGAGAGTCCTGTTAACATGCACATTTATCTGCTCTGTAACTTCTGACCATAACATTGCCTTAGACTTTCTCCCATCCCACAGATTATCCAACTTGTGCTCTAAATTTTACTTTAATCACTGTTTCCAGGGTTAGCAATTCTCACTCTGTAAGCAGACTACTGATCCCTCTTCAGCTGTGGTAAAACAGCTCCTAAAGTTATCTGTTACATGAAAGAGCAACTAGAAAGCACACACAAGAGTTTTCACAAATTAAACTCAAGTCTTCTCTTCTGGAGTTCACCAGGGCCCTTTCTTTCCTGAAGTTCTGCAGAAGACTTTGGTGTGGGACAGTACTCACCCTACTGCAGGCTTGACCCTATGAGGCCCAGAACCCAAAACATCCTTTGTGCTCAACAGAGTGAAAAAGGTGGTTTTAGGATTCATCTCACCACTCTTACACATCTATTTTTTGGATGATAAATGACATGTCTAAAGCACCAGTTTCCTCTCACTGACTGTAGTAGAAACTACATGTCCAAAATAAGAAGAACACATCTACATCAGGTGAGGTGAGTCTCAGACTTTGAGTCTAAATAAAACAGCACAGATAAGAAAAGCATAATATGTATGCCCTTATTAAAGTGTTCCATCACATAAATATGGAAGTGCATACTTCTTTAAATAATGTATTTTAAGTGCTAATTTTGATGTCAGATCCTGCTCTTATATGCCTCTAACTAGACAAGAGTAAGTGAGGAGCTCTCCCAGCTCAGCCCTTGTAAAGAATAGCTGAGTAGAATCTGCCCCTCCCAAGAAGAGGCACACAGAGATGGTTGTTTGGTTCTCCAACAAGGTCAGCAGCACCAAGTGGGGTGGAGAATATATCCCTCACCTGTATATGAGCATCACAGTCATTTTCTGCCTAGAGGTGCAGGAGAAGATCACAGTCTAGCAACATTTCTCTTCTCTATTTTATGGAACGGCTCATTTAGCAATGGCAAAATTTTCCTTGAGAAAACTATATTCTGTGAAGGAAAGGCTCAACAAATCAAAAAAAGTTTTAAAGAGAAAGCTGAATGGAAGGCACACACAGTCATTTTTCATCTGTTTTTCCTAATATGCAAGTAAAATAGTTCCCCACTCCTCCTGGCAGGAGCAGAGGAGCAACTAATGGAGCAATGCTGATCTCCTAAAAAGAGAGAACATCTCAGAAAAATGAAATGGAAGAGGTGTGCCTGCCATGCTGACAGATTACACCAGGCATTTGGGTGTCTTCCCCGCCAAGGAGTTACAGGAGCTGCAAAGAAAGTGGTGAGAACTGCCAGGAGGAAAAGGTAGAATTTGCATAAATTCATGTATGTCTCAGCCCCTGAACATGCACTTCTATGAAGGACTGAGAGTAAGAGGGTCATCCATGTACATGGTGTTTGGTTTGGTGTGAAATGTGTCCTCTGGCACTGAATGGGGGCATTTACATCAGGAAGAAAAGTGTTGGATTTTCTGTTGTGTTGTTCATCAGCTGCAGAGAAATTTGGTGGGACCTGAGAAGGGGAAACACCCTGGGAAGCAGAGGGAGAGAAGGGACATGACCAGTAGAAAGTTTGCCTACATTTTATATCAGCTTGCCATTCAACAGCTTCCCTCAACTTAGAAAGGGCTCCTTTCTCAGCACAGCTCTTTTGCACTTGTCTGACCATGAATTCCTCCCGAGGAACCTAAGCTGGAGTTGGTCTCATGGCAGCCAGAGAATCTGGAATATGGCAATATGGATGCAAGGCAAGGAGCTGTGTGCTCCCTTGCCCAGGCACTGGCAGCAGGGCAAGGCTGTGAAACACTCTGGTTTTGTGGGTTTGGCTCACCTGGAGCTGCAGCAGTCCTGGCCCAGCTGGACAGGCTTCAATTTGCCCACACCCAACCCCAACACAACCTCACCCCCCAAGCAGATAAACTGGAGCTTATCCGCCATGGCCACTTCTCTCAATGGCCAGCACTGGTCATTTCCAGGAGAAGACCTTCCCATTAACTTCTTGAAAGATTTGACTGAAGCTGTTCAGTGAATCCTGTATTATAGAGGACATTTTTGATAATCCTGAGCATTAGAAGTTCAGTCCTTGTCACTCAACCAGGTGACCAATGGGAGACCAGAAAAGAGAAAGAAGGGAAAGTAGAACAAGGGGGACTGATAAATGTCAGGTAAATACTGGGGTTCCAGGCAGAAACATCAAAGCAGCCCACACCAAGAGTGTACTGTGGAAGGATAAATCTGCATAGATTGAAACAGGAAAGTTCATTTTTTGCTGTAGGAAATCAAGTTGCAGTGATGGGTGCTGAGTAACCTGTCCCCGATCAGGGCATGAAAACACACCATGAGCAGTTCCCACCCTCTCTCTCCTCTGAGGCAGTTCCACCTTTTCTGGGGACGGGAAAGGCACACAGTGTCTTTCTTCACCACTGAAATCTCTTCCACTCATCACTGAGCTTTTGGGTCAGATGACACCTGAATAATCCTGCACAGTAGGGGAAATTTCTGCTGGACAATTAGCAGAGCACCCCAGCATTATGTGGCTTTGCTTGACTTCATCTCCAACAATAGCAAAATTCACCTGACAGTTCAGTCTTTCCTCTGTAAAAATCCTCCAGTACCGACGCAGAGGCACAGATAAGTCACGTACTGGCTCATTGCCCAGCTTAGTGCCTGGCTTGGCTTCAGCAGTTCAGCTGACACACACATCTTTCTTTCATTTCCTTTCCTGAGTCCCTTCTCCTCCCGCCCCACCACTTTCCATCACCACTCACCCCCGTGCACACACTCTCCATTCACAGGCAGGGCTGCTTGTGATCCTACTCTGCTCACACAGGCCCCTGTTTAGGCTGTGCTGTGCCTTATTCTGCAAATTAGCACACAAAAAGAATAAAATTTAAATCAATAGAACTATTGAGTAGGATACACCAGACCTGCCTGGAAAAGAGCAGAAGAGCCCAGAGAGGAAAGTGGGAGATGATCTTGTCCTGTCACATCCAGCTTTTCCACACAGGCTCCTGCAGTAACAGCCCAGCCCATTAGACACACTCAGCCCTTCTCTCACCTCTTTAGACACCAGTCATTGATAATCTGTGCAATTAGTGTAAGGCTTACGGTTGGACTCAATGATCTTAAAGGTCTTTTCCAACCTAAATGATTCTGTGATTAATCCTGCCTGTCAGTAAAGCTACAGCATCTCTGCACACAGCAATACCCTGCAACAGCTGAATATATTGCATAAGAGCAAGAATCTTCTTAATGGATTTCTGCAGCAAGAGTGGAAAATGGGGGTGTTCCCAGCTACATATATCCTAGTGAGAGGTAATGAACGGCACACCCATAGCATTTTGCTAATAACCTCAAATAGAGTGAAGAGTTCAGCTGGGAGGGGAGAAATTTTTTTCTGGTAAAAGTTTGATGAGCTTTCAGAATCAAATATTTCAGAGCTTGCTCATTGCTAATTAAGGGTTAGTATACTAAATTAGCAGCAAATTAACATTCATTTCTCTGCTAGTACACTAGAGCTGCAGGAAATTACCCAAATTATTCAGGTAGTGACATTCATCACTGGGTGGAATTACTGTAGCTTAAACAAGATTTAGTGCTACTCTGTAGCTAATATTCACAGCTGCAGGAAAAGAGAGGCAGGCTCCCTCATTCACAGCAATTTTGACAGCAGAGGTGCCAAGACAGGGGAAAGTGTTCATCTGAGCTGTTGATTATTGAGGCAGGAGAACAGGACAGGCCATGCTTTGCTGAGAGATCACTGCATGCTTGGGGTGCAAATGGCAAGGTGGCACCTGGCTGGTGGCTGCAAGTGACCGAGTGCTGCTGTAAAATGAAAATATCATCCTAAAAATATCTTTGTGCAGTTGCTGGGGATAATTGATGCTGGTGCAGCATTACTTCAAACCACTCGTAAAGCTCCATCTGTAGCTGCAGCTCTATAGACATTTCATAATTATGTTTAATATTGCAATCCCCTATTTCTAGGGAGGATTTGACGATCTCGGCACATTTGTCTAAGTGATGAGCGTTTTATCTAGGGCTTAGGAGCTTTCCTTCCTTCCCTGGGGAAAGTTGGCTCTGGAAGCTGCTGACTGCCTTCAGAGCCCTCCCTAAACCCTTTTTAGGTCAAACACAACTCAACCATAGCAGTCTGAAGAAACCAGACAAGTTTTGATGGTTTAGGAAAGAGGTAGTGAGCATCTTACTGGAACCACATGCACATATCCAAGAAGACCTTTCCTGATGCATTCATCTCCAAAGAGAAGAGTACACTTGATATGCTGAAGCTTGGAGCTTGCTGCCTTCCCAGGCCAGGTGGCTCTCAATCATTTTGCATCATGAAGAATGTAAAAGGTGCACACTGGGGCTTTCCTAGGCACCCTGAGGCCTTGGGCAGGCATCAGAAAAGGTGTGCAGGCAGGGAAAGTCCCCATAGGAAGGACAAGGATGGCTTATGCCCTAGTGCAAGTCAGCCAGAGGGAGGGAAGCAGAGTGCCTGTGAGAGAAGTAAGGTGGCAAAGGGGAAGATGGAGACTGGGAACAAAGCACTGCTGCTTTCTCATTCACTAAAACTGTGTGTCAAGAGCCAAACACCTATAACACTTGAGGAGAAACTCCTCAGGATACCATTTTACCCTTGACTATTAAGAACGGAGCCACTCTGAAGAATGCAGATGCCTGAACAGACACAGTTACATAGACAACAGGACATATCCCTTTTGATCACAAAGAAGTCCACATGCTGTCTGAAGCCTTGTGCAGAATGGCAGCAGGGGTCTTCACACTCTATTTTTAAATTTTCCAGCACTCAGACTAGGGGAATGAGCTGTTCCCCCCTGCAAATAAAGGCCCAATGTAAAGCAGGCGTGTTTTTAAGCTCATGGATGGAAATTGCAGATGCCACCACTATTAATTTTCACTCTTCTGGCTCTGTTCCTTGTCTGCTGCTGGCAATCACAGTGGGATCAAGAATGAGTCTCAAAACAGGAGGAAAAGACAGTTGTCTAGTTGTGCTTTTTACATTCCCTCACAAGCAGCCCAAAGCAGAGATGATAATGCATATCTTAATTAACTAAGGCCCTTCACAAACTCCAGATACTGGCTTCTGGCTGGACAACTGTCAAGTAGACTTTTACTGCCTGGAAACAAAGGAATTGCAAAAAGCCAGTAAGTTAAATCAATATTCTATTAATTCATTTTTAAAATCTCACACGAGCATTGTACTCTTTGTCCAAAAATGTTCCAGAGCTTTAATAGCTGCATTGCTACCATGGGAAGCAGAACAACGGGATCTTTAGATGTCCGTGTGTGCAGGGACAATGTTCTCTTCTGTTAAAATCCCCCAGGTTTCATGCAAAGCTGGTATTAGCCCACTTTTGTCATCCAGCTTGCCCTGAAGACCAAGAATCACTATATTCTGTGCTAGGAAGAAGCAAATCTCTCATCTGTAGGGCAGGGGGAGCCCCCCAAGAATTTCTCTCCCCCTTCGTGGCATAGGGTCCCCACACATGTGCCCTAATGCTAAGCAGTGGCAGGAGGAACAAATCCACTGTCCCCACTTTTCAGCCACTCCTGGGGGAGAATAACAGAGGAATTTATTTACTTGCTCCTTTGTGACCTGCAGTGGAGAATGAGTTTCACACAGCGCTCCCAGGAGGAGCAGCTGCTGCCTCCTCTCCCAGAGGGATGAAGTTTGCTCTCCAGGCAATGTGGAGAAGATAGCAAGTGAAGTGAAGCCCCCTGGATCTCTTTTAGGGCCATGACTGTTTCTCTCATTAGCCATGGCCTCCTCTGAGCCCCTCACTATCGGCTGCCTCACAAAGCCCTTCCTGCAGGACCTCGTTACAGAGGCTCAGTGGAAAACAGCACTTCCAAATTGACTGTTGAGGGGAACACGGGATAAAATCGGAGACTACAGGAAGAACAGATGAACAGAGAAGCCCAGATGTGTCATTTGCTACTGAAGCTGTGTTGTGATGCCGTGAGGGGCAGGAAAGCCGACAGCTCAGAGCACTGGGGGCTGCTGGGCGTGACTGCACCCCGACATGGCCCCATGCACAGCCCCATCCTCAGGAGGAGCAGGAACCAGCTCACCCCTAATTTAGTGTCACTGCTCCCCAGCAGCTCACAGAGACTGGAGGTTCACAATCCCCATTCTGGAGAGGACTGAGGTTTTTGCAGTGACTTCCCTAAGCTCACCCAGGAGGCCTGAGCAGAGCCAAGAACAGAACACAGGACTCCTGTGTGCCAAGCTACCAGCTCCACATTAGGCTAAACTGTCCTACAAGCGTAAAGTGCCTCAGAGCACAATTTTTGGGCATGGAGTCGGAACTGCACAGAGCAGAGCATCTGTGCCGGTGCTGAACCCCAGGCTCGGCCTGCTCTGACTTTGTCCATCCATCTGTACCCTCCCCTTTTCCCAGAGGGCTTTCCCCAACCAAACACCAATGTACATTTGAAGGATTTCCATCCCGTGGTTATTTGTGTTTTTATCTTTCTACATTTTCAAAAGAAGACATAAAAAAGCAATGACTCTCTTGCAATGGCAAAGAACGTATGCTGTGACATTGGAAAACATGCAGCATGTGATTAACAAAAGCTATAGAACTGGTCTGTTACAGGGACAGGGAAGTCAAAGTGCCAATTTTTTAATGCTGTTTACCAAATCAAACAGGCATTCTGCAGCCCACCTGTTCCTGCTGCCTCTGACTTCATGATAGCCATTTTCTGAAGCCAGAGAAATAATTACTGGACCAGTTTATTGATGGCAGCTGCTTTGGAATGAAAAAGTCCAAAACGTGCAATAATTAAAGACTGTAAGGGATGCAAGCTATTAAGAGGACAAAGAAAGCAAAATAAATTGATCCAGAATGGGCAAATGGACACCTTCCACAGGAAGCCAAAACCTCTCCTCAAAGCTGATGTACTCACAGTCAACTCACAGAGAAGTCCAAAAGGTGGGGTGGGGGGAAACCACAACAATCCAAACTTCTGCAGTTATTTTTTATCCAGGAATTATTACCCAGTCCTTGTCACTAACACAGAATTCAAAGTACTGGAGTCAAGCAACGGGGCCTAGAGACCAACCTGTGCCAGCTGCTCCAAAAGGCCCTGTAAAACCTCATAAAGGAGAATTGTACACCAGTATTTCTGATGGATAAGCTGTGTGTAGCAGAGGGCCCAAAGTGCAAAGAATGAAGCTGCATCCCACCCAACTGGAGATGATATTGCTAATCATACAAACGATGCCAATCTGTCAGTCTCAATATCCTACCTTGTGGCAATGAGTCCCATAGGCTAATTAAAACTTAGGTTAAAAGTGCTTCCTATTAAAGCTGTTCAATGCATTGATTTCAAATTTAATTTCACATCTCTCTTTCTTATCCAAGAGAGGTAAAAGCCATGGTATTGGTGTTTTATTTATATCCACCACTGCCTGTCTCTCAGTGGCACTTCCTGTGTATTGTTCTCCCTAAAATAAACAGACCTAACCTTTGCAGTCTCAGCTGCATGCAAATCTTCCCTCTAAAGTATTTTCTATGCTTCTGATTAGGTTTGCTGCCCTTCACTGAACCTCTTCTATTTCCTGCTCTATCATTTTTTAATTAGGGTAACCAAACCAAACATGCTTCTCAAGGTGAGGCCACATCACCATCTCTAGAACAACACTGTCATATTTTCAGTGTTGTCCTCTATTCAACAAATTAATG
The DNA here is from genome assembly GCA_013398075.1 of Notiomystis cincta. NCBI lineage: Eukaryota > Metazoa > Chordata > Aves > Passeriformes > Notiomystidae > Notiomystis > Notiomystis cincta. Next base: position 20,679 of record VZRX01000802.1, read on the forward strand.
TCGTGCCATTTTATATTTATGCTTTCCTGATCACTGCTCAGACCTCAGCAGATGTTTTCCATTGAGCTCTTTTGAGATATTTTTTTGTTTTGAAGCTCACCCCATTAGACAATCAACTGTTCCATCCAATTAATAGTAACTTCCTTTTACTCACATTGCATTTAGTTATCAGTATTTTGATTAATACAGCTTCGGTAAATTCAAAGGAAATTCTTAGTCCCACTTAGATTTGATTAAATTTTGGAGCATTGAATTTCAGCAATTTGCTACTTACTTTTTCAGATTATCATAAAATACTGAGTACAGGCTCAAGGAGTGCCTGTCATACAAATGTCTGTATATGGAATTACTGAAGCTCTCCACAGAGATATGATTTTCAAAGAATGCATGTATCATAACATAAATAAAAACCTAATTTATTTTTAAAGCATTTTCAAATCTCAAACCTCTACTTCCTGCACCTGCAGCACAAGTCTACAAAGAGGGAAATAGTAAAGTGGCCTCTGTCGCTTCCCAGGGTGCATTCACATTCACATCACCAAGCCAAACAAACCCTCCTCCTCTGGCTGCTGTAACACAATTGTCAAGAAAGGTGAACATGACAGTCTTCAAAGGGATTTAAACAAAACAATGTCAGGAAAGGTTTCACCACCCCATGTACCCCACACTTCTATAGCCTGTGAAAAGAGATACCCCTCTCAGTGAAATTCAGACCACATAAGGTTTTTGAATTCAGAATGTCTTTTTATAATGATATATTCATGCTCACTGCCATCCATCAGAAACTTCCTATAGAGTGGATGCTTTTCTGTGGAAAGAAAAAAAAAAAAAAGCTGAATTACTTTAGAGGGAATCAAGTTTTTGAACATCTACAGGGGGGAAGAAGAGAAGTGAAGGGAATCTTCAGGAGTTTCTCATCTAGATGGATGTCCCTTTCTAAGGATTTCATCATAGAATGGTTTGGGTTGGAAGGGAGCTTAAAGATCACCTAATTCCAAACCCAAGGCAGGGACACCTTTCACCTCTCCAGTCTGGCCTTGAACTCTTCTAGGGATGGAGCATCCAGAATTTCTCAGAGAAACCTGTGCCAATGCCTCACCACCCTCACAGTAAAGAACTTCTTCCTAATGTCTAATATAAACCTACTCTCAGTTTAAATCCATTTCCTCTTGTCCTACCACTACACATCCTTGCAACATGTCCCCCTCCACTCTCTCATAGACCCTTTGAGTCCTAGAAGGTGCTCTAAAATCTTTCCAAAACCTTCTCTTCTCCAGGCTGAACAAGCCCAGCTCTCTCAGCCTGTCTTTGTAGGCTGGCACAGCCAACAGGAATATTGAACAGCAGTGGTCTCAACACCGACCTCCAAGGAATTCCACTCATCACTGATCTGCACTTGGGTATCAAGTCAGTGGCCAAAGACATGGAAGTAGACAGATAGCCCTCTTCCTATCAGAGAAATATTCCCAAGTTCTTGGCAGCAGCCTCCTGCAGGAGGCATCTTGCTGTTCCAACACCTGGAAAGCTCACCACAAATCACCAGTTAGTGCTGTGGCTGTTGGCAGTAGCTTCTGGGATATTATTAATTACAGGAATCGATTTAAAAAAATATTTTCCCCAGCATATGACATACTAAATTGTCACAAGTAACTTTTTTCTAATGAGAATTCCTGCAAATTAGATAAGAGTCCATAAGCATAGTTGGGTGATATTTGAAAAAGCTGTGTTTCTGATGGGAAGGAAAGATCATCACATTTTCCAGAGCTCAGTTTTCTAGAAAGGAAAAATAGCAACTTTCTTTTTAGGACAAAAGCAATAGTTTCTACCTCAGCTAAAGAATCCCATCTGCTGTGGGCTCTGAGTCATTGGCTTATTAGCAAAATTGTGTGAAAGAAGCATAAATCTGATTTGCTCAGAAACCAAATCTGCCCTTAGACAAAAATCACAGTCTGCCACTTCTCTGTAAATTAGGCTCCTTCCTTGGCCTCAGTTCATTTCCACGGACAATGGGTAGCACCTGCTGCCGGACAGATCCTCCCCCAAATTCCTGTAGCACTTTCCCTTTATCCAGAAGGCTTTTGGTCAGTGCCAGTCCCCAAAAGCTGGTGCTTCCCTCCCCAACAGGCAGCCCATTCACACACTGTAATTTCTGGCTTATGCTGCAATTCCTTTTTGGCCATATGTACAGAAACACAACCCTTTTGTTTTACTTTTTCCTCTCTCTTGCCTCTCTATCTTCTGAACACAACACACTGTCAGAGCCCCACGTTGGTTTGTGTCTTTTAACAGCTGTCACCACTCAGCAGCTCAGGCTCTGCTTCCCTTTTAACAGCACATTTCTCCTCTGCTTTACACCAAGCCATCCATTACCACTTGGATGACCAGCACTGCACACTTCTGGGGTCAGGGGTGAGACTGTAAGTTTGCTGGGGTTAATTTCAGAATTGGTTTTTTGCTGGTACTTAGACACACACTTTTAGTAAATCATCAGAGCTAATGGGGGAGGGAGTCTGAGGAGGACGACGGAGGCACAATTTACAGGTGATGTTTATAGCTCTTTTTTCTTTCCTCCATCCAAGCCTGTCATCTGAGGAGGCAGCACATCCTGATCTCTACCAACACAAGACCAAAGCTTTCCAGGTCTCTGGAAACTTCTGTCAGAACTCTGAGCCTGTCACTATCCCTGTTTACACTTGTTTATTTTTATTATTGTTACCATTAATAGTAATTCATCTTGACAGCTCCTGAGCAGCCACATGGGTAAGGACCTTATCCCACTAAATGCTGTAAAAATGCAAACCAAAATGACAAGAGCTTACAGCCTTGGGACAAGCTTGCAACAGAGAAGCTGTTGAAATGCTGGCCATCATTCAGGTTGAGTTGAGGTAGGTAGAGCCATGCTGCACAGGCCAGGTCACTGCTGGAGTTTAGGGCCCCACTTCTGTTAGGTTGAGACAGAATTGGGCACCCAGATGTCTTTGAAGTTCAGTCCCTGTGCACCTCATTTTCACCAGAAGTCAAATTATTGGACTGCTGTCTTCCTCACAACAACCTGTGCCAGGAACTTGATTGCTCAGTTCATCAGTCACCCCACTCCCCCACAAGCAGCAAAGTGCTCAGATACCTGAGGGGTCTGAGAGCTTGTTTCATTTTGACAGAGTAATTCCCAAGGTGTGAGGTGCCAGGAGCACAAAATTCGTGTTCACAAGTGCAGAGTTTTGCTTCCAACCACTTCTGTGATAAACAGCACCAAAGGAGATGTGTGCCAAATGCATTTGGAGTTTTATGGTTGTTCCTTTAGCACCTCTTCGGATTTTGTTTAGTTCACTTCTGCAACAACAGCTGGGAGTAGTATTTCCTTCAAATTACAGAGAGATTTAATGTTATCTTAATGTGATACAAGTGTAGCCTGAATTATATTTAGGAGAAAGTACAATATGTGCTAATGAATAATAAAGACTGTCTACACGGGTATTAGCCTGCCTCTGGCTGCTGCTGCTTCAGCCAGTTCTCACCTTCTTAACAGGGCTAGCAAGTCACAGTGGCTCTGCCACTCAACAGGCCTCTCCCATGGGACCCTACTGGAAACATTCTCCATTTGCTAAAGTTTCAGCTGGAAAGAGGTCCCTCTTTCCAAAGGAAGAATTGAGCTGGGAAACAGACTTTCCTTTCTGCTAAACCTGCCCTGCAGGATTGCAAAGCCAACATCTGTAAACAGGGGTTGTCCAAATCCACCACTTGAAAATTGACAGGCACAGAAAGAGTTTGGGAAGAGGCTCAGCCCCAGTTTCACTCCAAAAGCTGGCAGCAAGTCCCAGATGCAGCCCTTCTTTTGCCCTTCTGGGTTTGTCCGTGTGCCCTACAAGCGGGCGTTTGGCAGGACATTAACGTCTGAATCCCTGCTGCGCACGTGTGGCTGGTGGGAAACAGAAGTTCAGCGTAGTCAACAGTAAACTGACAGCTGTGATCAAGAATAGCACCAATATGGTTCACTGATTATCTGAATTACTTCAGGGTTTCTTAGCAAATCCCTGCAATGTATCACAGCCACCAAAGGAACACATGGTTTTATGCAAAGAACATTTTTGAAAGATGCAACAAAAAAAACACTGATACAAATAGCTGAGAAAATGCAGTGCTAATGCATGTTCCTTTCCTTCTGCATTATTTATCTTTCATAAAATACTACATAAACACACTTGCTCCTAGACAGAGTCAAAAATAACATATTTGACTTATCTGTTTAAGAAATAGTGACATGTGTCAACCAAAACGTTCCAACACGGGATTTTTCAGTTTCAACAACTGTCAGAGGGCTCCTCTATTGAAAATAATCAATGCCTTTGACAGATAAAGGGAGGTAATATAGTGACTTATTTTGATACAGCTTGACAGCCTTTTTTTGACAGTATTTTTCACTGTCAGTCTATTGGATTTGAATTTTAGCTGGGGCCCATGAGAAATATGCTTTTGGTCTTTAGCACTGAATCCCTGCAAATCTAAAGGGCAGTGGCAGCGCAGTACTTACCTGCTTTTTATTTGCCATTATCTATCAGTCTCCAGTTTTAATTATTCATTTTTAATACCCTTCCCAATTTTTATACTCATGAGATGTCATAATAAGGCACATTTAAACTATACTTTGCTGCTCCCTTGGCAAGAAAGGACATTTCACACAGCTAGACTTGGAAATGGAGCTATTTCCTAATGTCACAGTGTTCGGACTGACAGTTCAGTTCCATCAAGAGCTCATCTGTTCTGCTCCTATGAGACTGCAGCAACTTAAAAGTTATTAATATTGATTATGAAATATTCAAACACGTGCCCATGCAGGAGATTTTGGGGCTAAGGATTCTTCATTAAAATTCTTTAAGCAAAACACATCTTTCAAATAATTTTTTTTTTTTTTTTACAAAATTCAACAATGGGTCCAGATCTGAGTTCTTGTAGAACAAAATCAAGGCATTTGAAAGAATCACTTAAATTACAAACCAGTCCTTCACTGCTGCAAAGCTCCACCAAAAAGGTGAGAAGTTCTAGACTTGCTGCTGGCAGACATTGCCCTTGGACAAAGAGAAGGCAGGTGCAGGGTGAAGAGGATAAAGGGAAATTCCTCATTACTTTGTATTTTGATAATGGCCTTGTTCAATAACTGCCCTTTTGAACAACTTCTCCCACTGAGCAGTCAGGCAGAGTCCACTTATTCTGACCCAAATTGTTCCTGGTCGCAATTTCCATGAACAATGTCATCATATAATTTATTTTGTCTTTGATATAAATATGTGACCTTGTAGGGTTCACTATCTAAATATTTATTTGTTTCCAAGCCTAAATTCACAGTGTGATGTGTGAAAATTCCCTTTGGTATAACAATGCTCGAAGAGACAAGGCTGTGAGATGACTGAAGGTACAAAGGGGCAGGAAATAAAAGGACTTGTATTCCCAACTCATCGTTCCAGATACTGCTCAAGACAAGAATCACATCCTGGCTTTTGATGTATTGTTGTTGTATATGTTGAGAGCTCAGTTATGTTTAAATGTAGTACTTCAGCTCCTTTGCTTAACAACACCTGCTAACTTGCTTGACATCTCAAAGAGTTTCTTAAAATATTCTTAAACCTTTGGCATCCCTTCCTGCCCTGGGCTTCATGAATAAAACATTTATCCAGTCAGCAGCTTTAGCAAAGAGGAACAGCCAAGTTCCATCCATCAACGTCAGCAGCTGAATTACTGAGTGATTTCAGATCCTTTAATAACTCTGTTTCTTTATGACTGTGTTGGTAAACAATCAAACAGTGCTGGCACCTGGCTTTCAGTGAACATTAACTTTTTTTGCATTATCAAATACTACTAATAGAGCTCGTTGCTGTTATTGTTATTTCAATTTTTAAAATGTCTGCAATGCTGTCCACCTCTGTGAGAATGCACTGAGGTTCAGTCTTGATTTGTTATGAAGGTCATCAAAAGCTACTCACATTAAACCTGCTGGGACTTTGGAAAAAAAAAAAGCAAGGATAAATAGAGCCTTTACTTCACATATAATGTGCTTCATTTATCATTGGGATCACCACGTAGTAATACACTGCCCTTTTGTAAGGTTGTTAATAGAAACTAAGCATTTTGGGGTGAAAAACCAATGATATAAAGCTTCTGTTGTTGTAGAAGTCCAATGAAGCTTGGAGGTCCAAGTACTATTAGGAAATTGCCTACAGATATTCAAAAGGAGGTTCCTGGTATGAGCCTCTGTGTGAAGGAGGGGGAATGGGGAGAAGAAAAATCAGCTTTCTGAATTGAAAACCTAGCCAGAATGTATATGAGCACATTTAGTTTGAATTAAATGGATATTCAAGATAAAAATCTTTTCCTAGGACTTTACACTGGCAGAACAGTAGGAAGAGATTTTCCACACACTCGGATGCAAGCGACGGTTTAGCCTCTAACCAGGATATGCAAATGGAAAGCCTTGATATTCAATCCTCTAACCTCTCATGCAGGAAAACTATTCTTAGGCATGCAAGAATAACACACTGAAGTCAAAAGGGTCATCTAAATAAGGATGAGTGGCCAGGGTAGAGCCCCTGGTCTGCCTCTATTCACCAGGGATTTGTGCCTGGAATATAAACAGCAAATACCCACAGACACACTAATATGAGAATAACTTGGAGTATCTGATCCTGCAAAAAAGATCCTTCTGGGACAGAAAAAAATACCAACATGGAATTTTCAGAGGATGAAAACCACGTGGAGCACTGACAATGGAAGAGCATGAGCCTCCACAAGCCCACCTAGACCCTTACTCCTAAGACCTTTGGGCTCAGATGAAGGGTGCCAGTGTAGAACACTCTGGAGACAGCTCCAGGGGGTTCCAATGTTTTCTCTCCCCTCTAGGGAGCCTCTCTTCCCCAACACAGCATCAGCAATAGCTCTTGTGCCAGGTTTGAGGAGAACAATGTGTGCAGAAATATCAGAGAGGTTTTCTCACCTCCCAATACACATTCCCAGCTGCAGAACCAGAGGAAAACACAGGCTGATTGCACCAGAGAAAACATATGTTTTTTACAGGTTTCTGCATGTTTAAATGAGCTCTCTGCTACTGAAGTCAAGGGGCACAGGTAGAGACCAGTAACATTTTCGTTTAGAGGCATCTTAGAGCCTCTCCATAGGAAAATAAACAGACTCTTCAGTAGAATTACACCCAATTAAGCCACAGGTAAATAATTAAGCCACAGGCTTCACTATTTAAGCACTTCCCAGTTGCCTGGATAAGTGAAGTGTCACCATTATGGATTAAGCTTTACACTCTAAGTTTTCTCTGTGGCATCTTAAAAATAAAAAGCAACACTTAGTTATATCTAACCAAAGACTGTCTGTGTCTCTGACTGTTTCCTTTGTTGAAACGAAGACAGGAACTGCTCCTGAAGAGCACAAGTTAGCTTATTCTTTGATTCCCAGGAAGGGTGATGGCAAAGATTATTAACCATGAATGTGCTGGCTTGGTAAAACAAAAGCCCCTGGCAGAGAAACCAAGGTCCAAACCCTTCCCCACAGCTGGCTTCCTCAGCCATACACACTAACTCATGCCTGTGCTGATCACAGCTCATCATGCTCACCAAACCCACCATCTCTTTTTCCCATTTGCTCCTGAATATCCAGGGCTCATGTCCTACCTGCACTGCACCTCCCAGGATGCAGGTCCCTGCCCAAAGCCCTGCACACCCAAGCTGGCTCGAGACCCTTTACTGACTTATTTGGGAACACTGCCACTGGCAAAGGACAGGGAGGAGAAGCTCCCATCAAGATCTTCTCCCACCTGCCCAGCAAGGGCAAGAGAACTGGAGCCAGGTGCATTTTTGAGTGAGATGATTCCTGCCCTGCTCTCACTGGGAGAGGTTTGGGCACAGTGTCTCAGGAATGTCTCTCCCTTGGTGAGCCAGAGACAGGAGCTCCCCCTTGACCTGCTACAACACAAGCAGAACTGGGGTCAGCCACAGCTTTGAGGCCTGGGGTTTTTTCTAAATTTCTTTAAAATTTGCAATTCTTCCTATGCCCTGCTGAAGGAAAAATATAGGACCCAATGGAGGTCTTTGCACTGGCTTTGGAGTAAGACCTGTGAATTTCTATTTTCAGTTTAAAAAGAAAATCCAAACCTCATTCCATTTTCTTGCTTGATCCTAGGCTCTAAAGCTGTAAATACAAACAGCACCTCACTCATTTGAAATCTGCAACCTCTCTATCATAAATCAATCTCCAGAGAAATTAGTAACTACATTTCTGGGGGAATTTTTTCTTTTGTTTGTCCATTTTAAAGATTGTGGATTACATAACCAGATATGTGGGTATCAACAGCAACTGCAGCTGGAATGCTCAAGGCAAAAAATCCTTTGTCTTGAATTTTAAAGAAGTCTGTTCCCCACCACCACCACCACCATATCCCCACTGAAACACGTTTTACTTTCACGACTGGAAACATACCCTGAAGACATTTACATCACAGGCTTTGTTATTATAAGTTATAGCAAAAGACAAAAGGAACAAGGTTTTGTAACCAGAGGGCAAACATCACAACTGCTAATTTTTTAGGGGGTGACATTTCTGATAATGCCGTTTTAGTCAAGCTCCATATTGTAACTTCATGGTATCATATCACAGCACTTAGTAGGAGAGATGCACATGAACACATCTATTACCTAAAACAAACAAAGGTATTAGGAAACTTCTTGGGACTGAATTGTATATTGACTTCTGGTCAGCATTTCCAGAGAACTTCATTAAATTTATGTCATCAAAAACATAACTTATGGACCTTCTGAATGGGAACTCGTACCAGCAGGAGTAACAATTGTTTTTCCCCATTTTGTGATTTATCATCCATTCTATTGCATGCTACACGGACTGTCATTTTTCTTTAAATGTGTTTGATAAAAGAGTTCTTGTTCTACTGGGTCAGGTATTATTATTCACCAACATTATGTACTAACCAGCACGAAGGCCAGCAGCAGCCGCAGAATATCAGAGCACTGGGCTTTTCCTCACTACACACTGGTCCCATAAACTGGGGAACAGGTGAAGGGGAAGCAGCTCCCCATTCCCATCCTGTGCCGAGCAGGACACAGGCACCCTCACAGCCGATACCACGGCAGGAGGCTGCAGGGAGGGAAAACAGCTCTGCCTTTCCACAACACAGCCCACCGGGAAGCGTCAGGGCTGCGATTGCTCCCCACTGACCTCGTGTAGCTGGAATTGCTCCAGCGCAATTCCCCCCCTCGCACCCCCAGCCCGGCCAGTTTCCCTGGGATTTTGGAGCACAGAGGTGGCAGCGGCACCGCCAGGAGCGAGGTACGAGGAACGGGAAGTGTCCCGGCCACCCGGCAGCCCTCGCACAGCTGAGCCATCGGCACAGGCAGCGCTGCAGATGGGAACCTCCTGCCCATCGTCTGCGCCAGCGAGTGCTGCCGGCCCCGCACCGTAGGGTCAGGGAAGCAGAGCTCGACAAAGGCAGGAGCCTCTCTTGGCACTGTTTGCCAGTACTCAGATGGTCCCTTATCTGCTCTTAATTATCCAGGCTATTTTTACACAGTCTCCATCCCCCCTCTGCCCCGACACCCCCATTTCCTAATTGCCTGATCTTATTTTCCTGAACGTTTTGTGCTGAAGATGAATTTCAGGAGATCAGGATCTCAGGCCATTTCCAGACATAATTAACAGCACCACTCCCCTCATTAGGGAGTGGCCTACTTTCCCTCCAGCACTGCCATCCCCCCCGAACGTTTGGAAGAAGGACTTATTAACCTCCTGTAGCTCTCTGGCTAACATTAAGTCCTTGTGCTTCACAGGACTCTCGCTGTCTGCAGCTGGGAAATCCTGCTGGAGTCCTCTCCTCTTGCTGGTTTCCTTCTCAAGTCTTTGCACTGTGTAGTTGTAGCTCCCACTCCTGGATGGAGAGCTGTGCTGCCTGTCCACCCCAGAGTCCAATTTTGCCACCCACCAGCAGCCAGGATACACAGCTGACACAGCCCTAGGTGCTCCCCAGACACATAAGAGTGATTCTATCCCAGAGGGTTTGCAATCAATTCAGAGAAAACAAGGAAAGATCTTGGAAATTCTGGGTTCCAAGGCACAAGTGCATGCAGTCTACAGCAAACCTGGCTTTACAGCTGGGTTACAAACCACCCTGTAAGTACCCCAGTGCAGTTCCTCCTCCCCACTTTAAGCTGAATGTCTCCTGACTTCACTAGGAGTTTTCCTTAAGAAAGAGGAGCTGATTTGGCACAGCAGACTGGACTGTTCCAGGTTCCCCTTCCCACAGTCCAGCATCCTGGTACTGCCGAGTCCTGCGAGCCCATCATTTAGGAAGCAAAACCGAAGGCTTGTTTGCAGAGCTAACCCATCAAGAGCCCACATAGGAGGCTAAACTTAATTGTCTGTGGCTGTAACAATATCAGATAAGCCCTGCTGAGGTAAACAAGCAGACTTGAGGGATTAACATTTTCTTTGATATAAACTTTGTAGGATGCTCTGTTGTCAAAAAGTCCACAGAGATTACTTGTGCTGTAGTAGGTGGCACTTCATTTTCCGGAATCTATGACCCAGCAGAAATTGCTGTCAACTCCCCGACCAGCCGAGGGGTATCGATTGCGCCGTTACTACAGCAACCCATTCGTTATTCGATTGTGTCTCATATGCAGTGACTAATCTGCCTCGGCGAGGTCTCGGATTTTGACACTTTTTCATTCTAATCTTTAATTAGTTTATTTGATGCGGCCTGCACATTTTATTTTTATACTAAGTAGTTATTGAAAATACAGTCAAACCGAGCAGAGATCAAAGGAGCAAAACCAGTCGGCTGTCAACTAAACTAGTTATGCAAAATAATAATAAGGAAAAAAGAGTAGCACTCCTGAAGCTGAACAGAAATCAACCCAGGACACTCTTCCATCCCCAGACGTCACTTGAAACATAAGTGCCCCTGATATGTCTCCTCCTTTGCATCCCCCATTTCAATGATTACACTAAAAGACTAGAAAGCGTTCACCAGCAACTTTATCAACTTCCTTTGATACTTGGCTCTTGAGAAGAACAGACTTTGAGAGCTATCTTCCCAAAATAGCCGGAGACTGGGCACCCTTTAATGGCTTCTCCTCTCTTTGATGTCAAGTAGTGACTGAGAGGTCTGCATGACAACCCAAACCTGGACAGAGGAGCAGCATCATACTTGGCAAAGACCTACACTCATTCTCAGAAACCACTTTACACAAAAAAACTGCAATTTTTGGCCACAAACATAAACAATTTCAACTTTTTATCATATAAGCCCCTCTTTCACCTGGCAAAAAAAAAAATCCAAGTACTGGAAACAAATAAATCTTCACATTAATTCAGCAAGTTATGCATATGCAAAAAAAAAAAACACAAAAAATGGGGACAAGGCAGTACCAAAAGCCAAGAAAAAAATGACAAATTTATGTCTAACTGAGGCTCCATAATAACAACATTTTACATCTCCTTGTGGCACAAAACACCCACCAGATTCTTGTGCAAAATGGACAAACACGTAAAACCAATTTCACTCCCTAGCTTTTGTCTCTTCTCCATCTCCACATGTCAGGGTGCCCACAGGTCTCAGCTGCATGTTTGAGCTTACACAAGCAAGGTGCAGTTAGTAAAGGGATGAAAAAATTGCTGAATTTTATGCAGTAAGGAGATGTTTTGCTTTAGCTTAATTTGATAGGAAACTGTGGATTTGTGCTATGGCTTTTCTCCAACTTGATGAATCAAGTGGAGGAAAAGGATCCTAAAGAAGAAAGGCTTAGGGTAAATATCCAGATATCTAACTGCATGCACTTCCATTGCTTGGTACTATCACCAGGCTAGAGGGCAAGCAAAAGTTGCAATTCAAGCTATGGACTCTGTTTCACCAATATTCCCTGTCCCCACAATTTAAACTTCTCAACACTGAAGAGATAGGAAGTGAACATTTAGGTCACTCACCCACCAGTGCCAAGTCACTCCATTTAGCACAATCTCCAGTGCTTCATTCAACTTCAAAAGTCTCAAATACAGATGAAATATGAACAGGCTAAAATAGAACAGAATTTGGAATTGGTTTTGTCTATATGATGCAGCATGGGAGTGTACATACACATGTGCCAGCAGTTTTCCAAAACACACCCACTTTGATCCATTAGGAAATTGATCCAGTGTGCTCAAGAGAGTGACCTGAGTTAGCCCAAGTAACCCATTTGTGTTATCATCCCTCCTGAACAATTCCCTGGATGTAATTCATGGAACTGCAGACCAGCTATTAAATCACAACTCTGCTCTCCAGACAAACCTGACACAGACTGAGCCCACAACAGCAAGTGGTCCACCTGCACACAGCCAAGCTGAGCATCCCTATTACCTAAATGGAAACCTGCAGGCACGTTGCATTTGGTAGTAAACTGCACGGTATTTTATTAAGATATATTTCACTGGAGATGGACAGAAGCACTAACAAAACACAAAAGGGAGTTTCTTTTCACTGCTGCAGTAAACATTAAGGTAAAGCAAGATGCATTTGAATCAACAAAATAACACTTAGAAAATTCAAGGGCATTGGCAATTTGAAATGAACATTTCACACAATTGGGCATACAATTATATGTTTGACCAATGGAAGAACCCAAAGAGGTAAGTCATTGCTCCTTAGGCTTTTTATTAAGAAGAGTCAGAAGTGATCATTACTAATACACTAACAAAATAGATCAACTTACACTTTCTGACAAGGTATTTCATATCACCCATCATACATCCCTACTTTGCCATAGGTGAGACTTTCAGCTCAGCCTTTTTTCCATAAGACTAACATTCTACATAGGAGTAGACCAGCCTCACATGTGAAAACCTGATATTTGAGGCATAGAGTGAGATCTTAAATCTGTTCCTTGTATGCCTCTAACTCCTGTGTCCTTGGCTGGCTTGGGGAGTAAATACTGGTACTCTGTCCTCTGAGATTTCCCTTCCAAGAGCCTCCATTTCATCCCAGAGCAGGCCAGGAAAAGCACTCCCCAAAATCCTTTCCTATACTAAATGCCTTCTCAACTTCTTAGAAAGTCAGTGGGAGTTCAGTGTGTCCCACAAACTCCTGTGGAGGTTGTAGATCCAATCCCTAAGGCCCAGCCTTGTTAACAGTGTGCAGCTGAACACAAGGCACGTCAGCCATCCCCTTGAAGTCTGTTTTATTTAATTACCAGTGTCAACTGTCTAAAAGACTGTTAGCTTAGAAGGAACTTCAGGAAGGTGAGGTGAAGAAGAGAAGCAGTGCTAGGAGAGGAAGCTTACAAATGATCATGACAAATGAGAAAGCAGAAGAGACATTGCATCTAAGTAGCTGCTCCTGAGTCTTTATACACCATTACATATGCAGTTACCCACAAATAAAGCACATTCTATGCTCCTCTCCATATCACATTTCACTCTAGCCTATGAATAGTCTGATATGCCTGTAAGCAGAGTCCAGATTCAAGAATATTAAGAAATTGCACAGATACAGTAATAATGAAACAAAATTCCCAAGCCAGAGAAAAACCAGCTGTGTGTAATTCATTATGTCACAACACTGTCATGTTGCTCAACAGAAAAGCTTGCCTTTTGCCTGGCCAGGAATTGCACTAAACCTATAGCAAAATATAAATTATGCTTCAGGACATCATATATTTGTCTTGCAAACATGACTTGACTTCAGGCACTTCCAAGAAAAAAGGAGTATGCAGATGTACATCCACTGGTAGTGATGTGACAAAGGCACAGTTCTGCTGGAGCAGAACATCCCTCAAGCACGAGTTCTGGCAGCATCACCAGCAGACACGTCTGTGGGCCACATCCTCACACTGGCAGCGATTAGTGTAATCCCTTTACTGCAGGGCAGCTCTGCATAAGAGCCCCAGAGGAGCAAGTGGTTTAACAGCCTGTGTGCTAAGTGAGGGCAAGAACCAGTGGAGAGGAAAAGGAACAGGGCTGTAGCAGCCAGTTTATCATACTTGGACCAAGGACTTGCTCCTCTTACATGCTGCCCTTCACAGCTGCCGTGCCTTGGAGGCATTTCCCTGCTCAGGGAGAGCTGTGCACAGGAATGTGGCACTCCCCTGTGGTGGCTGGCTGTGATCCCATCACTGCTGTGTGGAGCATTAAGGTCAATACGCCTGGAACCATAAATACTGAAATACATTTTGCTAATGATCAACCATCGTCACTGAGCAAAGACAAATGTGTTCACTGCACACTCCTAGAGCACCACAGCACTGCTTTTAGAGGAAAATACACTGAAGAAGGGACTTCTTGTCCCTGGAAATAAGCCATGTCTTCATGGCCTAGTCACCTCTATAAATACAATGAAGTATGGTAAATACATCTGGGATTACATTAGACACTGAGCAATTTGGGAAGACTGGTCGACTGTGGAAATCCAAAATGGTCTCACTAAAGCAGCTTAAGTGGTACTAGCTAAGCAGGTTTGGAGCCCACATTTCAATGCACAATACCATTCTATATGGGAACTCACTGTGCACTGTCCAGGCTCAATGTTCATTACTAGACTGCTTCATGATTTACTATGTCATAAATTGGAACTTCTCCTAGTGCCCTTTGTGTTGATGATGTCATTTGAAGATCACTTCTCTTTATGGTTGTTACATGCAGTAAAAATTTGCAGTGTTCATATGTCTCCAAAAATGTCTCTTACACACAACCTTTAAGATCCAAACACTATTAGAGGGTGGGATTCACCTCACCTAACCAACATCCCAAAGCCAGGCCAGCTTTGCTATAGGGGTTGTTCTTCTATAGAAAACAAAAAAGAAGAGGCATGTCCAGACCATGAGCCTTTCCACATAGCTCGACCATCTAGTTTATGAATCCAAGCCAGGATGAAGTCACATACTTATCTGACAAAGCTGTAGATGTTCAGTAGGATAGGACAGGACAGGACAGACTAGAGAGATCTCTGCCCTGTAAGCAATATAATTTAGAAGGGGAGAAGGTGTATTAAGATGATACATGTCCACCTTATCTATATGTTTATAAGTGGTTAAATCCAACTAGCATGATATATTAGTGAGATCTTCCCCTCAAGCTCCACTTACCCTGGAAACACAGTGAAACAAGAATGAGTAAAAAGACCTGAACTCGAGGCATTTATAAGGCTAAATCACATCACAATTCTCAGGTTTCTGCAGATGCAAGCCCCGTAACAAGCCGAGAAAAGCAGTGGAAGTGGATTTATCCCAGTGTTCTCCAACTGCACAGGTACACCACTCCTGCCTCGCTGAGCTTTGGGGTAGAAGTGCCCCAGGAAAGGTTTACCCAATTTCACCAGTAACAGAGAGCTCACCACAGGCATGATGAAAAATCAAGCCACTGTGTCCCACAACAGCCACTGAGCTCAGTTTCAGTTGCAGGGAATATTTACACCTCCCATCCCATGGGAGGAACATGCAATTTGGGCAACAAGGCAAGTAGAGATATCCACAGTTCTGGGTGCTGGGGTACCCCTCTTCCCAAATGTTTTGTAGGACACCAGCAGGAATGCCAGGCAGCATCTCATCCCAAATCCAACCTCTGCATCCACAGTATAAATTAAACTAATTGCACAACCATCCCACCTCTTTAAGATCCTGTAGCAAAATTAGTAAAACATGCAGCTACTCTATGTCATTTTTATTGTATATAAGAAGAACCCATTACATTTATTTGTTACTTTTTGTTGCTGTCACGAATGCCTAAATAATCCTTCAGTGTTTAGAAACAAGCCACTAGGGACCAATGAGACACATTTATTGTAATTACATGATTCTTCTAATTAATTTTTGTCAGGAAATTTCAAAGTAAAAATCTCTAGCTAAATGGTTCCCCCCTCCTCGCTTCCCTCCAGCCAACAGACATGTTCCTGAGCCTTGTTTAAAAAGCTCGTTTTCTTTTTGCCTAGTTGAAATAAAGTGGAATTGTAATTGAGAGTGGGCAGAAAGGAGAGAACATTGTCATTAGACCACATTGTTTAAATCAACCTGTAACAAGCATTTCATTTTGTTTGGGTCATTAACTACATTTGAGTGAAAAATGTAGTTTTCCTGGCAAATTGGTTGGTGGCCAAATGCCTCTAACAGGAGACTTGCCTGGGTGAAACCCAGAGACCACAGCACAGGCACACAAATTTTACAGGTGGGAAACTTAACCATAAAGGAAACATGTTTCAAACAAGCATCAAAAAATGTGGAGGCTTATCAAAGATATACACAAAATTTGATATTTACTGATCTATGAGGTTGTACAGCCTGAGGCAGTATTCTCATAATTTGTTCTATTCTCCCCTGTAACACAGATCACTGAATGTCATAGAGTAATTCAGATGAGATAGCCTGTAATTAGGGATTAATGCTATCAAATGCTGGCCTCACAGCCACTTGTGACATATGATACCCAGGTGATTTTAAGAAAACAGTTTACCATATCCCTGGATAAGCCTCAAACAAATCCATTTGAACAGTCAACCTCCCTTTTCCAAGCCACACCAGGATTTGGGAATAGTTCACTTACTTTCTCTCTTGCTGCAGTCATTTGCAGAGTTTTAAAGCTATCACTTTGTCCCACTCTGGTTCCCATTACCTCACATCAAGCAAGTCCATCTTCCCCATCTCTCTACACAGCAATGCCCACTTGCCCTGCAAGGCAGGTGGCTCTCCTGCAGCTCTCCTTCAGCTACTTATCTTGCCCACAGCCTACCAGTGAACTGATCTGTGAGATGCTCAGCAGCAGCATCACCCACCCCACCTCTTTGGTGGTCCACAGCTGACTGTCCCTGGCAGAACTCCTGTTCCAAAACCCCACACCAGGAGCCTTGCAGCAGACACACCATAATGTCAGTCTGAGTATCAGCCTCTCCCCCATGGCCAAGTCCTCCCTGAATGAGTTGTAACTCTTCTATCAGGACTCTATGCATGGACATTTTCTACAGCTTTTAAATTATAACATCAATTACACACAAGACCTGAAGTTTCTCCTTTGTATTCCTGGTGCTAACATATCTAAGACATTTTACTGATTGACCCATTAATTTTCTTCTTGTGACAATTATCTCTCAACCTCTCCCAGTTCTTGCTCATGCCAGAGGTTTGATGCACCACTATCCTCTGCCAAGCCTATTTTCAATCCTTCCTCAGCAGCAGCAAATCTTTCCTCAATGTCTGTTTCCTGCACATGTGGTTCCACTGGGACAACACATAACGTGGGGGCAGTGTCTGACATTGTGTTTGGTCCCTGCTACTCCCAATCTCATCTCTTGCTGCATATCATATTAACTGCAGAGATGCTTATTTGAAACAACCCCAAGCTATTCTCTCCTATCCTCCTATTTATGGAAAAGCACTGATTAACTAGAAGTATTTTTATTTAAACCTAAAAGCAATTTATATTATATAAGAAAAAAAAGGTCAGGTAGATACTCCATTTATCACTATTACAAAGGGCTGTAACACAGTGATGAAAAGAAAGAGAAATTAATTACAAGTCAGAGGCTGCAATAACTCTCTCTGTAATTGTGACGAAAAATTTAAATTAACATTTCTGTCACCAAGAGAAGTTTGATTAATTTTACAATAGTGGAGATGCTATCACCTTAATATTGGTGGGTAAGGAAATTTTACTATTTGCAATTTAGATGTAGATCATTTCTTTAAGACTCAAAAAGTGCCTTCGAGGCACCTTCACACTTTATTAACAGCTCAATCAGTGCCATGCTAGAAATAATTAGCCAAGAAACCAGGTAGTAAATGCATCTAGACTAGCAAACCTGCAGAATAGGAAGCACATGATAAAATCCAGACCCCTACAAGAGCACCAGCCTCTATCCAGCTCTCCAAAGCGACCACTGCTACCCAGCTGCCTGCTATGGCACTCTGCCTTCAGGGAAATAACACAAATACCAGGTTTTCTGACAGATTTGTTTTGTTTTCTGGTTTTAAGCCTCTGCTTGGCTGCAAAGCCCGAGGGGAGAGGGGATGGATCCAAGCAGTGGTCACTGACATCACACCCTGCCATAGCAACACTCCTATGCCCTGGGTGCCATATGAGGTGCTGGCTGATGGGTGCAAGAGGTGGGAGGGAGGAGAGCTGCTGGGGAAAGCTGCTGCTGACAGATGGTGAGTGAAATGCAATAGGAAACTGAGGCCCTGAGGCAGGGATTCCCATGGTGTAGGGCCAAGGGCTCGCGTGCTCTGCAGGAGTCACACGTGAGCACAGCACGCAGCAGCCACGCAGGCCTCCTGTCCCCAGCCCATGGACACAGGCATTACCTTGTTGGGGTCTGGTTTGCTTTCCCCAGCTTTCAGTCCTCAAAAGACCCTGGCCAGAGCTGGGGTCTCAGACAGAGATTGGACATGCACAAGCACTGGTATCCTGGAACACCAGCAGGCTTTGATATTAAACACCCCATAGACAGACCCTGGCCAGCTCCTGCTGTCTCTGCAACTTGAAGGTCTCCTGCCCCTTCAGAGCTCCATGCAGGACAGGACAGGACCCAGGCAGCCTCTCCAGTCTAGCTGGGAGCAGAGGCACCCTTTGATCTCAGCCTTGCAGCTTCAGGCATTGCAGAGAGCAGCATCAAAGCAGGGGAGGGCAGCACTGCCTTGGGATCCCCTCGGGGGCCACTCGTGTCAACAGCACAAACATCCCTGTCTGCACTGTGCCTATAAGGGGAAAATTCATGTATTTCTGTCCCCTGAAGACCTTCCCCACCTCCAGCACACACAGGAGCAGAGGAGGTGACACAGAGGGAGCATGGGAGCCCCTCAGTCAGGCTCTGTGAGTGACACCCGTCCCCAGCCTTTGCTACCAGAACAACCCATGCAAAAGCCCAAGGATAAAACGCAAGAAAGTAAGGATGAGACCAAAACCCTGGGAAGCTTTCCCAGTTCTTCTCTGCACTACTTAGCAAGGGCCATTCATTTCTTCCTTTCATAAACATTGTGAATGACACAAATCTGAGAAATAAAATGAGCCTAATGAAAATGTACTGGTTGTAAGGCAATCAATGCCATTCGGCTTACAGAGAAAGGGAAACACAGCTCCCATCTGTACTCTGCTCCCTGTAGTCAACAAGGCTGACTGTTTCCAGCATGGATCAATGAACCATTCGTTAGGGGAAGTAAACCCAGACAAACAGCATTCATCTCTCTCCTTCAAGATCAAACTGACCCACATGGGAAGTTTCAAGAATGCTCTCAAAACTGTGAGGCTAGGGAGAGTTGGTACACTTGAAGTTTTTCTGCACATAATGGTGTCTAATCAAACACAATCCTTGCTGCACCCAGATGCTGAGCAGGAAGAAGCTGAGATTGTGCTCCTAGGGGTTGGATCACCTCCTCTGCAGTACAGAGGCAAGCACTGCAGGGTGCAGGGGCTCCTGAAAGTATTGGGGAGCAGGAGCTTTCTAATGCTGTCAGCTTATAAGCAATATTAAACAGTTGATACAAATTTTTCTCTGAACTTCTTTAGATAGAGTGAAATTAAAGGGGAAGGAGAAAAAAAATAGAAGGGGGAGGATGGAAGACAAGATGGAAGGCAACAGTGGGGTAATACAACCAAAGCAATGAATTCATCATTCAAAGAACTTTAAAAAATAGGACTTTGCCCTGAAAAGCTGAAGATTCTTACAAGGAATGCTATGAAAAAATGTTTACTCCAGCAGTAAAGACCCAAACCAGGCAGGAGTTGGCACTGCCACAGTCTGCTAGAGACAGCTCTGGGGCTCCAAAGCATTTGTGCTGGGGGGAGAGAGAGAGAGAGAGAGAGGTGACTGTTCTGTCAAGTGCCAGGCCCTTTCCTGAGACACATGGCCACAGCCTCTGACAAATGGTACCTCCAGGATGGCTGTCAGAGGCTGTCACTGGGAGTGCACCAGCAGCCAGTGTAATTCACCATGACAGTAACAGACATGGGGCAGCACAAGGTCCCCAAACCACACTCATTTAAGTAACTAGAAAGCCAAGGGAAGCATGGGCTGCCCAAGGAGGTGAACTGCAGCAGGAACATAACAAATGTTTATAGCACATGGCTAAGGTAAGGCCACTCTCCTTCCTCCTCTTGAACTGACACAAAATTTAATGGGAGATCTTTATAAGGGTAGGCTATGGAAAGAGGCACTAAAGGCTGTTTCCCATGACATTTGGAAATAGGCAACAATAAAAAGAGGAAATTATAAAATACAGACACTAGATTGGCTGCAAAACTTAAAGGTGGAATTTCTGCATATTCTGAACATTGTTGCAAGCCAAGGAGAAACAGCTGCCCTCTGAAAAACAGCTGGAAAAGGAAGATGCAGAGATCAGAGTGAGTGTAACAGGACAATTCCACAGTAGCAGTGTATACTGCAGCCTGAGCTGCAGATGTCAATAGAACTGGACCATCCCAAAAAGACCAGCACTGGGAACAAAACACAGCACAGTCCAACTCCAGCCTCCAAAAGCATTTACCCAGCTATGGGGTCAGTATCATCAGGCAACTAAGACCAGTTTTCCTCAAATTTCTTCAGTAGCTTTATGGCTGAGCTGTGTCTTGGGACCAGGCACTGCCAATATCCTCCAAGGAAAAGGAGCTCCTGGCTGACCAGTGATAATCCTGGTGCCAAGACAATTTAGTAGGGCCTTTTGTTCTAAACAAGACCTACAAACACTCTCCTTCAGTTCTTTGGTAACACACAGCAGAAGTGGGCAGGCCCTGGGGACAACATCCCCTCCCCACCTCTGCTACAGTAGATGCCTTTTGCAGTAGCTGGGCACTGCCAGAGTATAACAGAAACATGAACTAACAGTCCTCCAGTAAGTATTTGACAGATTAAACATTGCCTTCAGCTTTACTTCTTCAGCAGAGTTATGAAAAAATAACTTCCACTGGAATGAACTGATTTTGTGGTAGCTTGCAGAGTGACTGCCTGCCCACTGCTTTGGGGCACATCTGCACCTGGCAAGAGATCCCTCTGACCCATTGGATCTACCTCCTGCTCTCATGGCGCTGCAAAACCAGGAGCTGAGATCCAGTGCTCCAGCTACCCTGCAGGGATGACCATCATGAGAACAGAGCTCAGTTTGTGTGACACAGAGGCTGGTTTTAATGTTCTGGAATTAAATATTATAGCGCAAATGGAGTTTGTCCCAGAGGTCTGATGGAGTCATCCCCAAGAAAGGAGACTAACAGAGGGCAAGGTGCAGTACATCTACCCACACAGCAATTGAAAGAAGAAAAAAATAGGAGAAATCATATGATTCTTATTTTGAGACCTAAAGACACATTTAGAATTTATGAATCACCCAAAAGAGCTACACAATTGTGTGACCTGGCAAGATATGAGGCTTTCCAAGAAATTTTCTATCTCTGGACAAACAGATGTCACAAAGTACCCAGCTCCTCTGTTTCCTCCTCTCCAACAAGAAGTAGTTTCTCAGCTCGGGTAGCAGCCACAGAGAATCAATTGAACCTGCTTATTGAGAAAATACTTTCAAACAACAGATTCCTTATCATAAAGGATGCACTTGGGAACTACACACCATCTGTGAATTAGCTCCAAAAGCTCTCTAAAACTTCATGTCTTCGAATGGTAAAGCCTTTAAGAGGGAAGAGGAAAAAAAAGGAAAAAAGAAGGAAATCCAGGTCCAATAACATTGCTAGCAGCAGTTTACCTTTGACTACTGAGGGGGAAAAAAAGAAAATCATTAAATGTATCTCTCACAGAATCCATTTTACAAGCTAATGTCACTTTGCTTTGCTTTCAATCAGAGATTAAGGTTAATCTCCAGAACTACTGGCGCACATGCAGACACGGTGAAAAAATGCAAATAATTCCACCAAGGAGGCACAGAGAAGAAAGCTCTTTCTTCACTAGAAATCTATTATACTACATTAACATGCATCATCTGATTTAGAGTCCCCGCTGGATACCGAAGTACAGCTGGGAGAGGCAGAAGCTCTGAATACAGCACCACAAAAGCAGGTTACAAATGACTGCACGTGTAGCTGTGTCCGGGGGCCAGGGGCAAATGTGGGCACATGCTTCAAGGGCTTGTCAAATACTGACCTAAACACACCTCATTGTAAGAGCTCTGCAGTGAGCCTGAATAAATGCAGAAGGGTCCATTTATGAAGATACAACCCTCATGGTGTCCTATAGCACAAACAAGCAGTGACCACTTCCCAAGCGCTCCATGGAGTAGTTTGATTCCCTGGGGAAGAACAGGAATCCCCAGCAAGAGAATAAATGATGCACACAAAAATGTCACCTTCCAGGATTTCTGTATGCTAGACACAGGTCCCCTGCAGCAAAGGCAGCTATCTGGCCCCATACTAGCAGGAATGGGACAGCCACCGTGAAGTCCAGGATTGCATCAGTATGTTTCTCCTGAAAGAGACTGCCAGCTTTATTCCAGGACTGGGGTTCACAGCACCATCCTTAACAAAAGCTACCCAAGGTGCAAGGCACTGCTGGGAAAAAAAAAAAAAAAGAAGAAATAAAGGGGTAAATTTAAAGTTTTAATTATTCCAATTAAAAACTGTCCTTAAGTCCTGTTACACAAAGACTGGATTACAGTCCTTTCAAATACAAGAGGTGCTAAAAATGAATGGACTTGAGAGGGATGTGGAACAGGTCAGATACACATGGTGAAGAACACACTAAAGGACAAGCCACTTCCATCCCTTAATGCCAAGCTTTTCTGTCCTGCCCCTCAAAGGTTTTCAGAGACCATCCTCAAAAACATGTCTCAACTGGTCTGCCTTCAGCTCTGCCCTAAACTAACCCATCGCTGGAGTCTGATGCTGCCACAAATACCATCCCAAAGCTTTTTTTCCTCCCTTTTTTTCTCTTTCTCCTCGCTTTTCTTTGCTTGGCTTTGTCTGTGCTTAACCAGAGCATGACTTTACTGGCTACAACTGACCTGGCATTTCACTGACATGTTGGTCTATTTACAATTATATTGCTGACAGAACCATGTCTTGCTTCTTCTACTTTCCTTTTAACTTGATTTTGCCCCTTGTAGACCCATTAACAACTACAGGGAAGCTGGCAAATAATTGTTTTATACTGTGGAGTAATTCCCTATCCCCAATTTTCTTTAAAGCTGGCCATACCACCGCAGCACATCCACCTGAGTAGAAGCACACACAGAGTGGAGCAACCCCCCTTTGGGACTGCATGAAAAAGACAATCTGGAAATGTGTCAGCAAGTAAAGCCTGAGGACACTATTTTGTAAAATGTGTCTGAAAGCTGTGGAAGGTCTGTCTTGTAGTCAAGACCTCATCATTAAAATTCAATCAAAAAAGGCAGTATAACCTTCTAAGTTAAAACACTAAATAAAAGGAGATCAAGATAAATAGCAGATATCATCTGAGCCAGTCATAAGAACGGATGTGCATCAATCTCCAAAAAAGTCACTCAAGATTGATAACACCAAAAGACAACATCTTGATAATCAGTTTTACAGTGATGGATTGAGGGAAAGCTTAATGAGTCAACTACTGCACTGGAATTTCATTAGAGACTTTACCAGAGCTAGAAAAAGGTGTAAAAACATAAGAAAAATCTGCCTTGTAAAATACAATAGTGCATACATTTCTGTCCACATGGTGAATTATCACATACATTTGTGTCAGGAGGAGTTTGACTGGAATCCACTGCAGAAAATCCACTGCTTACCACTCTGTAATTTAGCAGTTGTGAGAGCTGATCTAACATAATGTAATTGTATTTTAATGTCTTCTATGAGACAAAGACTCATTAGTCATCCCCTAAAGAGAAGCACAAGCTGAAGTCACATGTCATTATACCAAGTTGTTGGGTGTGTGATGCTCACCACTCTCTTCACACTAACCTTCAAGTCAGGCTCTGCTGGCAAATGCAATCTGATGGAAGCACCCTTTAGGATGTGAATATGGATTTTAGCTTCAAACTAAAATAAAATGTGTTTCATCTTCCACATTTATAGGTATCATGGCTTAACACCAGCTAGGAGCTCAGCCCCACACAGCTGCTCACTCTCTCCTCCTTAGTGGGACAGGGGGAGAATCAGAAGGGTGAAAGAAAATTCTTGTGTTGAAATAAAGACAGTTTAATGGGTCAAACAAAAGCTTCACAAGAGCAAAGCAAAACAAGGCATTCATTACCCACTTCCCGTGGTCAGGCAGGTGTTCATCCATTCCCAGCAAAGCAGGGCTCCAATGTGAAATGGTGATTAGGGAAGACAAACACCACTGTTCTGAACCTCACACCCCCTACTTCCCTACTTTTTGTTCCCCCAGTTCTACATGCTGAGCACGATGCCATGTGGCCTGGAACATCCCTTGGGTCAGTTGGCATCAGCTGCTCCAGCTGTGTCCTCTCCCAGCTCCTTGTGCACCCCCAGCCCTCTCACTGGTGGGGTGGGGAGAGGAGCAGCAAAGGCCTGGACTCCGTGTAAGCCCTGCCCAGCAAACATTCCTGAATTATCAGTGATCTTCCCAGCACAAATCTAACACCTAGCTCCATACTAGCTCCTATGAAGAATACTGACTAATCCAACGCAATTCAGCACAGTAGGACTGGTAAAAACATGCCATGTTTCTTGGGTCAAATCCTCATTTTATCTAAAGCAGCTTACTCTGGATACAGCCACTCTGGATAGAGCTGATCTCCACATGACTTCACAGCCAGGAGCTGTGCAAACACCACATCAGTAGAGAAGCATCCATGTTGGTTAAAGCAACTTTCTCCTCTTCACAGAAGACACTGGTTGCACTCCTCCTCTGGAGGCTTTGCTCCTCCATTTGTTAATCCACCTGGCCATTTGCCACACTTATCTGTGTGGTATAAATCCAAATACGACATGTCACACGTGCTGCTTCAGGAGCTAAAAGGCCAACATGGAGCTCAAAAAACTCAGAGAATGCTGCAACATAACAAGAAGATCCCGAGTTGATTGTTTTAAGTAAAACTCTAAGTTTTTAAACTTTTAGTCTGAGAAAAGATAGTTTTTTCCCTGTTGTTGATCCAAATGCCATAAGCAATATGAATGCTAATATCACAGACACACAGTGATTATCAAACTCTCTAGGTGCTACATTAAGTATGTTGCCAACAGCATGTTTCTCACTGGAAGGCAACTCACTTCATCAGACTTTTTTCTTTTATGGCTGAAAGATTTTTCCTTATTACATTAAAAGTGTATAATAATGATCCAGCAATGTGAGCATCATGAACAAGAGCATAACCCTGTACACAAGCTATCTGTGCAAATTAATGACATAGGCAAAAACACCGGGAGAAAAGTTCAACTATCAAAATAGTTATATAGCCCCTGAGACTGCCTAGCAGTGATAAAATAGCTTATTATCCCTTTTGTAGGATAGCTATTTGTGAAAAATTTACATTTTTCATACCCTAAGAATGAATTATTAATAACAACAAGCACATCCTTGCCAACAAAGTGCTGCCTGTGTAATCCATGTGGAGAGCACACAAGGTGCTTCAGCCTGGTGTAAGCACCAAATGCAACAGGGCAGAGCTTGTCTCTGAAGCCACATCTGTGCTTCACCAAAACAGATATCCCAGAGATTTCAGTTTTAATCCAAGCTCCTACCCCAGTGAGTGCTGGGCAGAAGGCAGACAGGGAGCAGCTCAAGAGGCAGGGGGAGACCAAGCCCCAGCATGGCCAGGCAGATAACGTGACATGGGCACCCTGGCAGATGGCTGGAGATGCTCCTCATTCCTAGGACAGAGAGATCCTGCTGCCACAAAACTCAGCCCCTTCCTCCAGGGCCATCAGCTACACCATGGTGCCCAGTTTGTGAGGGGAGGACCAAGTCCTTCTCCCAAACTGAGTGCAGTCAGAACTAAATGCAAACAAAGCTGTGCTGTTTTCTCCAGAAGCCAGAGCAGTGCTGGGCAAGTGGCCCTTTCTGCTATTTCCATTTTAAAAAATTAATATTCTGGCATTAGGAGAGATCTCTGTGTCCCTTGCAGGGTTCCCACTGTCACCAGACCTGCCCAGAGGGTGAGTCCCAGCAAAAGCCTGCCTGAGCATCACTGTGACACTCACCAGCAAGAACAGGGCAGGAAATCTTCTTTTAAACTGTGAAAAAGTGAACATATTTAGCAGATGTTGAAGGGAATACCTCTCTGGAAACCAAACTGGCAGACGTTTGGGTCTTCCTAAGTGGATAATTGATCACAAGGCTATGCCAGTGATGTTACGGTAATGAAACAAAGAGGGAACTGGGATTTAAGGATCTCAAATAAGCCTGTCAAAAACATGTAATAATACTGTCAGATCAATTTCCTGTCAAATACAGGTACGATGTTATAAAACCACAGAGTTTTTAGTAGATTATATTAGTGAAGCAGTAATTTAAGAACACCTTCTAGGCAATAAATTACAATAAATCAAACTTTAAAATCTGAAAGCATGCAGCAGAAGACACACAGTGTATGATATGAGAAAGACAGGTAAATTTAAACTGTATTCCCAAGCTGGAATAAAGCAAATTCAATTGCTTTAGAAAGATAATGATCAAAGTCTATTTTTGTATTAAATCAATAAATCTTGCAAAGTTATAAAGAAAAACCTGATAAATGCTTCTGCCCTTCACCCTCCTGTGTGTCTTAGTGCAGCATAAGCAAAGGTGATAAAGGAGTTCAAGAGAATGCCCTCAGAAAACACAATGGTCAGTCATAAATACTGCACAAACACAATGGGTGGCATTATCAAAAGAAGTTTTACATAAGAAAAGTCCAATTTCTCTGAACAACATCACTTCACAAAAAAGAAAAATATTTTAAGAGGTGCTAAAATGCTATGTGCTTTCCTAAAGAAAAACACCTGGCTTTCATTTTGGGAGAGGGGAGAGGGGGGAAGGGATTCATGGAAAGAATGTTAATGTCTTCAAATTTCTCCAAAAGTGAGTGTATCTACAGGTCACAGTCCATAATTCATCTGTTTCTGTCCTCTAGCACAACAAAAGGGCAAGAAGAAAAATCTGAAGTCACAGGTTGGACCAGATGGGAAAAATGCCATTGGGATGAGCACAAAACACATGGTATTTAAACAGCTTAAATAGGGTGCAACCAACCAGCAGGACAATATCATGTCTGATACTGCCTCAGGGCCTCTCATGGTTTAACTCCAGCCACTCACTCCTCAACCTCCTCACAGGTGGGTGAGGAGCAGAAAAGGCCTCGGCTCTGGGTAAGGTCTGCCCAGCAGTAACAAAAACATCCCTGAGTTACCAACACTGCTTCCAGCACTAATCCAAAGCACAACCCCACACCAGCCACTATGAAGAAATTCACTTCACTCCAGGCCAAACCAGTAAAGTGAAAAAGAAAGGAAAACAATGATCAATTATTGGATTGGCAGCCAGCAGAGGTCAGGGAAGAAAACAAATTAAATCATATCTAGATAGTGAAAAAAAGTTCTGGCAGCCTTCAGGAAAGACCTTTCAGCAAGAGATGTTTCCTAAAACCTTATGAGCACATATTATACTCTGTGCTCATAAGTTATGAGGGTATTGCTCATATGCTTTCCAAGTCAATCCATTCTGCAACTGGAGTCAATTTTAAATTCCAAAAGAAAAAAAGAAGTTACATACATGTACCCTCTCCTGTTTCTTAGTGCATTTAGTATCACATAGCAACTCTTCAACAGCCACTGGAGTTATATGGAGAAAAAGAGCATAAAGGAGAGTATTTCATGTATTTTTAATGCCTTTCAACACACTTCAGCACCTGGATTCCAGGATCCAGCAGGATATGGCCAGACAGCACTCTCCTCTGAAAAGGGATCATTTATTGCTTTACTCAAGGGAACATTCTTCCAGCACAGCAGGAGCACATGAGCCGGAGCCTGGCAGCTAATGCTGCACTGCCCAGGGTTCAGAATCAGCAAAATGTTTCCTCTATTATATTTTACATAGGTTTTCTTACAGAGAATATTGTATTTCTCTGCCTTTGATGAACCTCTTTTCCCAGCAATCATTTGCCTCAGGTTTTCCCTTTAGAATTTGGGTCATAAGAAGCTTTGCTGACTTAACTTTCTGGTGCAGTATATTTCCCTCTGAGAAGCAGAGCCCAAGAGCCAGGTCAGTACTACGGCAGTGCTCCTCTTTCTGCTCCGAGCTGGAACTGTTCCACAAAGATACCCAATTTCTGTCAGGGCTTGCACTTAAAATGCACTGTCAGTTCTCATTTCTCACATTACCCTCTCAAATGGGCAGAAAAGGACAACTAACCTGGCAATCAGCTTCCAAAAAGAGAAGGTCAGACCAGACTATCTCACATGAAGAGCTGCCATGAGAAAGCCAGAATAGCTGCAGCCAGCAGAGCAGCACGTTTAATGTGCTCGCTGGAGGAGCTCACACCTGGGCAGAGCATCCCAGGGGATGGAGCACAGAAAGCAGTCAGTGAAGTCATATCCTCCTCCATCAGATCCTGCCCAGTGTGGTTCTGCTTTGCTGACTTAAGTGATGCACAGAATCTCATGCAAACACATCACCCAGGAGAAGGATTCCAGCTGCTTTTCTCAAAACCACACCATGGAGCAGAACAGCCACACAGAGGCAGGCACTGAGGCACCTGTCCTTGAACCTGCTCACAGGACACTCCCACAGCTGAAGGGCCCTGGAGAAGTGCACACAGTGGCACTGACCAGCACCAAGCACAAACCACACCAGAGTACAGGGACACTCAAGCCAGGTAAAACCTCCACCTCCTCTGCATGAAAGACAGACATGACAGTCCTCCCTTGGCTTGGAGCACCCCCTCCAGTGAATAAGGCACCCCTGTATCAGGGGCTGGGCTTCAACAAAGCCCCTAAGTAAGAAATGCTGGCACTCAGCAATTCGACAGGAGCAAGGACTAAAGTGGAAATAACCCTTTCCTTGTTCCTGGCTAGAAAGGATGATACAAAAAGGTCTTCTTGCCCAGGTACTGACCACGGGGTTGGTCAGTGCCCAGTGCAGCACACACAGCACTTGGTCCAAGCTGAAGTAAGCTGAGCACTGCCACAAACATTCAAAGCTGGTACCTGTATCCCTTTCCCCACACAGAAGGTGAATTAATACTGAACCAATACCTTCTGCTGCTGCAACAAAATAAAGGTCAGAAAGCCGGGAGCGATGGGAACCGTGGTGTTTTCACTGATTGTGATGTTTCCAGTTAAGCAGGTTTTGCCTGTGGCCATTCCCCCTGAAGCAGGTGCCAGGCAGGGGAAGTGCTGCACTGCTCCAACCAATAACTTCAAGGAAATGGAAATCTGCACCTGTTTAATAGATGTTTCCAATTTCTTACATCATCAGCAGTATCCATTTGTCACTTGGCAGGTTTTCTATAGCTTCTTAGGTCCAAGCTGATTTCAAGCCCATTCAGTAATGTCAATGTGACTTCAAGATTTAATGATTCATTATTTTTTAGACCCGAGAGCAAGAGAATGTGTTAATTTTTTTGCCTCCATGGGCTCAGTGATTTCCTTCTAATTTATTCATTCTATGTATCATTGAAAACAAGAGCTGATAAGAAAAAGCCTCAGTGACACATACCAAAAAGAGACTTCTTTAGTTAAAAAAATATTATAAGCATTCTACCTTTTATAACCTGCAGACAATTACAAGGGTAACAGTTCTCCATGCAAAACAGCTGGAGATTCATGGACAGCCAGGAATATTAGGCTAGTGAAAACTGACCACTCTACACTTAGATAAAATTCACATGCACACATAGGCATTTGGCATATGCTAGACAGTTTTGAGCCTTGTTCCTTCTCCTGCTTATTATAAAAGAGCAAGAAAAAAAAACCAAGCCACCCAATATCAATACCAGCAACACACACCTTCTGAGATAACCAGTGAGCACTGGGTGAGTTCTGTAATGATCTGTCCAACGAGGCTCTTCCACAGTTTGTTCCAGACCTGCACACCTCACTGGATTTTAACTAGTATTTGCTGCTTGCCCACAATTGCCAGAGCCTGGAGAGAGAATGAGGGCTGGAAGAATTCATCCAAGGTTTTCCTTTTTTCCCTAACTTTGCTCTTATATATGGTAAAAGGAGAGGTTATGCACAAAGAAAAGAATTAGAGGATTGCAGCAACTCTGGAAAGGTGATGAATTTGGTTGTCACCAGTCAGTCAATGCTGTCCTCTAAGTAGCTGAGGCCTCTCATGTTTCTCCAGGGCCAAGAAATTACCAGAAGTTGCAAAGGGAAAGGTCAGAGGGCTTTAGGTGGGCAGTCTGTTGATGTGGGGTCACAGCCAGCACTACTCACCCTGTGCCACTCACATGTGACCTCCTGCCTCCTGCAAAAGGAGAGAGCAGACATGGTGCTGGATGGATCAAATGCAGAGGGCATAGGTCATGCCAGAGAGACGTTCTTCTGAAGGGATTATTTCCCAAACAATTGTTAACATCGGCTCCTTCATGATCAATGGCTTTGGGGTCTTGGCAGCAAAAATACAGCCACCATTAAGATGTCTGCAGTTTCCCCCTCAATATCTCATCTTCTGCATGTCTCAGGAGCTGGGAAAGGTTTTTTTCCTGCCACAGGAATTAAAACTGGGAACTGAATGCACAAGGAACAATGTAATATACACTGGATTGGAGCATATGGAAAGGGAAGAAGGAAAATATTTGAATCAAACCTTCCTAATTAGAAGGGAATGTACTAGTTTCAGTGCAGGTAGGGATGGACTGGGCTGATATTTCATTTAGTCATTCATTGCTTGTAGAAATTGAGAAAACAGCCAGTGTCCAGCCCCAGAGGCACTCACCTGGTGCAAGAAACTGCCACGGTGAGCGGGGCTGAGAGCGGCGCTGGCTCTGGGGGAAGGAACCCACTCACAGAGACATTAACATGCTGAATACACCTCAGCTAAATGGCCTCATTCAGCCCAGAATGAAGAAGCAGTTTCACAGAATTTAATGACTGATTAATATTCATTTAATAATTCTTGCCTAAAACTGCAGCGAATGATTTTAAATTATGCCATTTGGGAGACAGCAGACTCAATTCAGCAGGATCACTGGGCTCAGACTGTCGAAGTCGCTCCCTGGATTATTTGGTTCTCCCTTCCCTTGCCAGGTGACTGGCGTGTGTCTACCTTGCCTTTCTTTTTTGGCTTATTTGTGCCACCTTCTCTCTTTTCCTTATTCTCATTTTTTTCCATGATTCTTTTAAAATACATGCAGCTCTAACAGGATACACAGAGTAATGGCTACCAGAGTGAGGCAAGGACCCTACTGCTCTCACAAACCTTTGGAGACAGCAGGCTGCTGCAAACCAAGAGGACAGGCCATGCTTGATCTGCTGCCAGCAGACTCCAAAGGGAGCAATAAGAGGAGCATGCAGGGTAGAAAATAGATCTGAGCTAGCAAGCAGAGTAGCTTGGATCTGCTCCTGCTCTGTAGGAAGACTGGAAATTTAAAGACTTTTTTTAAAAATGGAAAACCAGAACAAAGTTAAAGTCTGATGGATGCCCGAGCACCTACCACTCAGCAGTCATAGCACCAAAACCTGCACCCACCAGCCCACAAGAAAGTCCCAGGAAGAACAGTCAAGGAAGAAAAACAAAATCTACATAATATTAGCTGGTCCTTGGGGAGCTGGATCAGTGCATCGCGCAAGGCAGGAAAGTCAGGCTCCTCACAAGCCCATAAAGCAGCAACCTCCAGCATCATCTACCTCTTCTGAAGCTCACACTGAGCACTGGCCCCACGCCAGCTCCAGCACAGACACGTGGAAGCAGCATCCAAGGAGTATCTCTGGAGGGAAAGGATCCACTCCAGCAGTACAACTGGAGCCAAGGCACAGCAATGTGATTTTTTGTACTTAGAGATGCCCCAAACCCAACCTCATCCTCCCATCCAAGCAAAGCCCAGACAAGAGCCCAGGCACTGAGCAGCCTGTGCTGTTCCCACCTCTGCATCCAAGTGGAAGAAGGCCATCAGAATACAAAATCAGTGATGTAGTGGTGCCCCTCAAATCCCAGAGAACTTAATTCCCTCTCCTATTCTATCCACAACCCCCTCCAGTGCAAATAGTATCACCTTTTCCTTGTTGTACTATGCCCCAGCAGTGTGTCCCCTTTTTTCCAGAGCCAATCTCCCTCCCCATTCCCGGAGCCTGGCACTTGCCTTGCTGGCACCTTCACCTGCAACTTCTTTGACATACCTGCATCTAGACAACTACAATTCTTCCCTTTTCAATTTTTATTGATTTTTGAGGCACTCATTTTTGAGATGTATGGTATCATTGGATTATACTGTTTAGCAATTTATTTGTGTCTCTCTTTATGTTCTGGATTGATTCTTTTTTCCGCCAAATCTCAAAAAAAAAGATGCTGCCACTGTTGTTATTTGGCTATCACAACAGCTCACGTAGCCCCAAACTATTAGGCATTGCTGCTCCAAGAAATTTTGTGCTGAGGTAATTTGGAGACTAAATCAAGTTTTATCACTGAATGAGGTTAGTGGATATTAATGGGAAGGCAGGGGTTTGCACTGAATCATTAATGTGGATAAATGGAAAGCACTTGTTTAATACTTTATACAGCAAGTGCTAATAATGCCTTAAAATGGTGGGGAAATATTGCAAGTTGTATTTAAACACAGAGAAGGAGGCCTAATTTGACCTGTTCTGGTACATTAGCTGTGACCATACACTGGGACCCTCTGATAGCCTCAGCCATTTCTCTGTGCTGCCCTGCTCTGTCTCAGTGATCACATGCTCACCTTCAGCAATGTTTCTGAAAAAGAGAAATACAATTAGGGCTGGGACAATATGTATTTGAGGGAAATTACTGCAAACAAACATTTCCAGGAACCTGAAATTTTAAATCATTTTTTAAACAAAGAAAATTACTGCACAAAGAAATAACAATAGGAGCCACATGTGACTCCCAGAACCTGCTCATCCATTAAATGCTCCCCATACAGGCATTGTACATTGATTAAGCTGTTCAGAAGTGCTCAGAACTACTGTGACCTTTGTAAGGTGAGCATGAAGCAGCTGTCTGGGACATATGGCCTGACCTGTGAGTCTAACATCCAGCACTTTCAAAAGCTCTCTGTGAATGAATGCATGGAAAGAATGGACTCAGAGAGATGGACAAAGCCAGAGCACACTTCTGCAGCTGTTTTAACAGGCCAGAGCAATGCAGAACACAGAGCATTCATGCATCATGGAGGAAGAAATTCAGTGGCAGTGGAATGATTTGCACTGCAGCTCTGATGCTGTCAGAGTTTGTTAAAAGTTTGCTAC
Organism: Notiomystis cincta; assembly: GCA_013398075.1. Lineage (NCBI taxonomy): Eukaryota > Metazoa > Chordata > Aves > Passeriformes > Notiomystidae > Notiomystis > Notiomystis cincta. The sequence goes on from VZRX01000802.1 coordinate 53,976, forward strand.
AACAGGCACTTTCACTGCCAGGCAGCCGCCGGGCCAATTATTCCCTGGTAATTCGCACTAAGCAAGCAAAGTGAAGGTGCATTATCAGAAGCAGACACACAGGTCTGAGGTCACCCACTCCAGTAAGGAACATGCAATCTGTACACAGAAGACAGGCTGCAAGATGATGGGATTATAGAGGAACACTGAAGTGTTCTCATGCTTGTAAAAGTAACACGATATTCTCTGTTTTCTGAGCAAAAGCAACGGCTCAAAGTTTGCATTGACTCCCTGTAACAGTAAGAATGAAGCTCAGCACTACTCAGCAGCTGAAGAGACAGACCACAGCCAGTTATAAAACAGCATCTGCTAGGCTGCTCTCCCACTTATAAAAAGCGAGCCATGGAAAAAGCAAACTAGGTAAAAAAGACTCCAAGAAAAAGGAAGCCCTGCAGGGGGAGAGTTAAAAAAGGACTAGCAAGTCAAAGAGGTGCTGTTTGAATAGGGATGACCCATGCTGTTAGAAGAGCTTAGGTCCCCTTTTAAACAACTAAAAGAAACAGATAATACTCTGAATAGGGCTCCTCCTGACCCAGCAGGAGATGAGCACAGGGCTGTTTTTCACAATAAATTATTTGCCATAGGTAGTGTGGTGTGATCTGTCCTTCCCCAAACACAGCTGATAAATAAGTAGCTGATAATTAACTAATAAAATGGCTCTCAGCATCACAGACAATTTGATCCCTTATTGCCAGACTGGTCACACAGTTGCTGGTCAGTGCAGGTCCCTCTGGAAGTGTCCCGAGTTCTCCACTTTCTTCATGTCCTCAGCACTGCCTTTTCTAGGCTGTGTTTCCAATGGAGTGCAATGTCACAAATGTTTTAGGGTTTCTAAAATTCTCCAGTGCCTCCAATGTCTTGGCAGGACACAAGAAGCCTCAGACACCTCCTGAGCACAGCTGGTGCTCTGTTCCTGCAGGCAAGGCAGGTGGATGCTGCACTCCATTTCCAAGGCAGTTTTTCAAACCAATCTTCCGAGTGCACCAGGACTGCTTTGCAATATTTAGCATTCATTAGCCTAAGTGGGCATCAGTAAAGCAATTGGTGTGAAGCTGATACAGTGGAAGTTTGGATGCTCTTAAGGACAGGCAGTTTGTCTCTCACAATTGCAACTCAGGAGAGTTTTCTGAGCTGGGAAATCTACCAAAAAAAGACGCAGTGGTGAGCAGGCTTTCAGAGATGCAGAGGATGATGCTGGCTTTTGATTTTTTCTTTAGGAATTGAACTATATCCTAAGTAGCCTCCATATGTTGAATGACATTCCTTTGCAGGTTTCTGTGACTGATTTCGTTAGCTCTACCTGGCCTGTGCGAATCAAGCACACACGAGAGTACTCAGGAGTGTAGAGCAGAGGGCTAAAGCTGTGAGGCACGAGGGTGGTGTCCTTTTCCAAACAAGGAAGGGGACAAGCACAGAGCTGAGAGCAAGTCTGGCCTGCTCCATGCCCCCAGCTGGTGTAGAAAACAATGAGGCCATTCCAGGGAGACAAATAGGGAAGGAATACATGCAAGCTACTTAATGTACATTGTGGATGTTAAATCAGCTTTGGTTGGATAGCTGCAGTGGGATTGGCGAGGGATGTGATGGAAGTCCCTGTCTCCCTGCAGGGAAATAGTGTCCCCAGACATGCTGAGGACTGTGCAGAGAAAGGTCCTGGCTGTGAGCACCCCATAGCTGCAGCCACCCAGGCCCTGCTAGGAGAGCTGCTTCCCCTGTGAATTCTTCAATGATTAGAAAATTCAAATTGAGTTTCTCGGAAACTTTCTCAGAAATAAGGGGTTTAACCCAGTTGCAACTCCGAGATCAAGCCATGCAGCTGAAAATTTACCACTTCATTGGCTTTTCCAAGTAATAAGCTTCTGATATCATCATATTTTGCTGAATGCATTTCACAGAGTGAATTCTGAAATGCAAAGTCAAAGCCCTGCTGCCAGGGTGCCATCACCAGCCTTGTCTAAGCTGACCCAAGTAATTCCCTCTCTAATTCTGATGGAGCAGAGCACTGCAGCCATTTAAGAGGAAAGTGGCTGTTTCAGGAAGAAATGACTAAGTTAAACCAAATTAAATTGTTCCTGTGACCCTCAGTTGTTCTTTGCAGCTCTAAGTGCAATTCTAATTCATTCAGTATTTACCGATGAATCCTTCTTGTTATTCAGAAACTCCAGTCTATTTTTGCTCATATATATTTACTGAAAAAGCACTGGCAAATGCAGAAAGTGAAGAGTTAAAATGATGCTAACAGCTACAGCAAAGAAAAACACATGGGAAATGGAACATCACATAGCAACAAAAGAATGATGATGAAGAAATGATTACAGTGTAGAAAGGGCACAAAAGAACAATATAAAAGACTTAGTTATAAAAAGAAATTTGTGTAAGGGGAAAATATACATAAGTAGGGAAGATGCAGAGAACTAAAGAACATGCTTTTGAAACTCTGGAATCTTTGAGTTAACACAGAACTATAATATTTTATAATATTTTGTTTTACAAAAAGTTTACACTGTTCTGCAAATTTTTGCAGATTGAGGGAGCAGATGTTTGTAGACCTTATAGAGGATCAAGGACAAAAGAGATACTTAAACTTTTTTCTCTGATTTTCTTTCTAACAGAACAATGACTGGAATTTTACTTTGTGAGTCTTTAAGAGACATCTCCTATTGATTCGAACAACCCACTGGTGGAAAATCTGCCACATCTTCCTTCAAGGTATTTCAATTATTAATTACACTCATAGTTAAAAATTGAATCTTATTTCCAGTGCAAACTTCGATGCCTCTTTCTATTCTCTGCTGTGAAATAAGACTCAGTCTACTAATTGGGTAAGTGACATTTTTTCAGGCACAAATTATTTTTTTTAAGTTGCTCTCTGAACATCTTTTAAAGAACAAACACTGGAACAATGATCACAGTTTCCATTAATTCAAGACATTTTTATACATTATGAGATCTTATATATATGTTTTATATCACATGCTCTTAGGAGGGCATGGAAGGGCATTGCTCATTTGCACAGCTTTTCAAAGCCTTTGGAACATCCCAACAGTCTTTTAAGTACTTGGATTATCCAGTAGCCTGCTGCCTCTCAGGAATACAGGGTGAGTCATGGTGAAGAATAGTGACTTCTTGGCAAACTCTCACCATGTCAATCCCTGCATTCAGAGGTAATAGCTGGGGTGATGAAGTTCTCCAGCTTTCATAAAAGAGACCTCACTGAAGCTTGGTTATCCAATGAAGCACCTGCTAGGAATCTATCTCCTGGTTTCCTGTCTCTCTTCTTAAATTCTTTCCCTCTTAGTGCCAAAAGAGAAGAACTTATGTTTGGAAAGGCAGGGAACAGAGAGATGGTTCTGGCATTGCTGTTGGAAGATTTCCTGCACTCAGACCCACAGCACACCAGGGAAACTCTGCTGCAAAGAGAGCAGGGGCTGAAATCTGGCTGGAGACAGGCATCAGCCTCATGCTGGGACCTTCACTTCAAATCCAGGCTTCAGAGGTTAGGCTGGAGGGGTTCCAAAAGCTGGAGACTTCCCTATGAGGGGGTGGTGGCACAATGAGCCATAGCAGCTCCATCTCTGCAAAGGACAGAATTTTCCTGAGAATGAGGTAGTGAAAAGGCAAAATAATCTCTTTAATCCTAGCTGCAAATGTACCAATTTCCAAGGCAATATTCTTGGACCTGGAAAGTCTCTCTCTCTTTTTCACAGAAAATAAATTCAAGCAGGAATGCTGCAGGGAGTGGAGGGTGTGTGGGTGGGAAGGTGTGAAAGAAAATAATTATTTAGAAGTCGTAAAATCAGGGAGAGAAACTTATTTGGAAAATACATGTTTCTTCCAAAGCAAACATTACCACTCCAGCAGCTCCCACCAAATCCTTCCCTGAGCACACTCAGGGTGACTGCAGAAATACTGCAAACACTGGGGTTGAAGAGTGACAGAACAAGAAACCACAGAGGGTCTACTGAACACTATAACTCTAAGATAAAAATTTCACGTTTGCTTTTTGTACCCCATTGAAGATGCAAGGGTTTTTTTCAAAGCAGCACAGCAGTCTATAAAAAGATGGAAGTCCAAGGCTCACCCCTCTTAAAAAAGCACCATTCCAATCCTACAACCATATAACCCACATCAGCAGCGTCCATAAAACATTCTCCTATTATGGTCCAGGACATTGCAGCTACAAAAGGGTTCCTTTCAAAATCAATCTTTTTTTATGCATCCTGCAGGCAATTTTACCACCATGGTCTTAAACCAGAGGCAGTTCCAGGGGTGCAGTGGGACCTGTGCTACTTCTCAGGAATGGGGGGAATGGCAAGAAGGGAGGACTCCCTGCAGGAGTGCAGTAGGCATCCTGGGTGTGGGAGCCATAGGAATAGTCCCACTCTACACCTTCCCATGGAAAAGCCAATTCTTGATCCATTATTCCCTATTCTTTGTATTGCCACAGCTGCACCCTTAGAAATCATCCTTAAAGGGATGGTTCTGCTACAGAGGGGATGGAGTAAGAAGGCATCTGAGAAAGGGGCTGCAAGAGGGGGCATCTGCACTCACCGAGCAGGGAGAAGGCAGGGACAGGCACAGAAACCCAGCTGAGGATAAAGATGCCCAGCCACAGCCACCACTTGATTTAATTCCCAGGCAGGTCCCCACCTTAGGCAACTGCCTACTTAACCAGTGCCTGAAGCCCTGGTGATGGGGCCTGTCTTGTGAACTGTGGCACTGAAAAGTCCTACAGGGTGGCTGTTTCCTCTGAGGAATCAGGTGGGAACTGTGCTGAAATCAGTCAAGTTAAATGGTGGTATATGAGAGTAGGAATGAATAAACCTCGAGGGATATCATTTGTCATTTACTGTACTTGTTAAAAGTTACAAAACAGCAGTTCAGCAGAGGTTAGAGAAAGGACAATGCAAGAACACAAACTTCCAACCCATTTCAAAACTCCCTACAGCTCCAGTATTTTCCAGAAAGATGAAAATTTCATAAATAAGAAAATAATAAGGATTAAAATGAAACTTATTTTATTTAATTGAAAAGCAATAAGCTGTTCAGATGTTTCAGTTGCCGGCAACAATTGCAGGTGAGAGATCCTGATCCAGCCATCAAGAATTTTTGGACAATAAAATGTCCATGAACAAACACATGAAAATGATAATAAAGAAAACTGCACAGCCAGAGGTCAAACCTACTTTATACTAGAAGCTGAACTCTGATAATTCACAGTAGATTAAATTCAGCAGCAGTAGAAGCTTAGTAAGAAATTTGGATGTTAGGAAGATTTAAGCTGGGAATAGGTCTTACTCTTATTTTACCAAAGGCCAGACACAGACTCATACATGTTTATGAGGAAAAAGAAAAGTGACTGAATTTCAAAGAACAGGCTGCGTAGAAAATAGTTTGCCATAGCAGGGTCTGTGGAAAATGCTGTCAAAAGTTAGAGGGCAGTAACTTAAATTTTCATCAGTGACTTTCAACTTTACTTCCAGATGTCAAAAGCCAAAACCCAGGGCTAGGAATACTAAGTACAAAATGGTTTTTGAGCACAGACTTTTCATCTTCAAATGTGAAACTGAGAGTTTTGAAAGAAAGCAAATGCTTACGATCACAATTTTTGATATTACTCAATACCAAGCTTTTGACTTCAAAATATTTTGAGGAATATTTTTCATTTATTATGTTTTTAAGTCCAATACAATTTCCTTTGGAAATAACACAATGTTTTTGATTATAGAGGGTGTAAGAATCTTCAGAGCAAAGCAGGAGGCTCAGCAGCTCAGGGCTGCACTAAGACACCCATGGATGGGCACCAAGGAAGGCATCAGGCTGGGGACAAAGAGCAGCATTCTCCTGGATTTGCTCCAAAGTGAGTATGACCACGTGTTCACCACTGCCTCCCATCCCCTGCCTTCAGCTATCTGGAGTATTTATGTTATAAGCTCTTCTCTGCACGAAAATTTCTTTTGGCAATTGCAAACTTCACTTCAAAGAGTCCATCCTGGCATTTACTTTGAAATAAGGTGATTATTTTGTTGGCCAAGAAGCCTCTTCCATGTGGCAGAGCCCTGCAGCCATTCCCCTCTCTTCTCATTGATGGTTCAGGGATTCTGCGGGAGGTTTCTGTGCAGAGGAATTGCAGGCTGGAATTTTCCAGTGACAGCACAGAAGGGAATTTGAAGGGCAGTAGGGCAAATCTGCCTGCCATCATTATTAGCAGGTGAGTACTACTGTAGCTGCCTGTCAGAGTTAAATTACAGCCTGGGAGATCTTTAGCTATTCCTGTCCATAGTCTATTTTTGAGAGTCAGTTGCCATTGAAGACAAGATATAATTTTGATACCTGCTTAATTTGTGTACCTATATCCTGCCTGACAGAATGATTTCCCTGCCTTTATAAATGGAAGCGTGTTTCTCTCAATTGGCATTCAGTCCTTTGGCTGCAGGAGCATCCATCTGTCCAAAATCTTTAGAGAAACAGTTCACAGAGAGCAGTTAACTATGATCTCTCTCAAAAAAATTAGTCCCTGTTTTTCCTCTGACAAATGAAGACATTGTTTCGACAATATTTTCCTTCTCCACTGACGGTGCTAAATATTTATAACCTGCGCCTCCTAGAAATGCTGCTCTCCTCATGAATAAACACCAGGCTAACTACGAGCAGCTTCCAAGAAGAACACAGGGTGCAGCTGACCTATTCACACTCTTTCCCCTCTCCAATACGTGGTTCCCCATGACAGCCATTTAAAATCAACACTGGTCCTGATACCTGACCCAGGATTCTTGTGTTTGCCAGAAAACATACTTAAGTAGACCCATCTTGGCAGTATGTAACAAACAAGACCAAGCCTTGCATTGCAAAAATGTTACAATCCAAGCCAGGTATTAAAAATGCACAAATAAAATGAGCACGTTGTCTGCAAGCCTTGGTAAACATATCCCACCTCTGCCAGCTCCCAGTTCAGTGTGTGAGCAAGTACTGGTGTGGCATCCTTCTTTCCTCCTAGTCTTTGAAGGCTGATTTCCTCAGCATGAGGGCTGCAGTTTGAAGGGGAAGGCACCCTTCTAACCACCACGGCCTGGGCACATCACTGTCTTAGTGAATGTGGGTTCAAACCCCCAGCTGTCTCAACTTTACAGGTGTTTTTTCACTGCTCAGCTTCCCAGATGAGGCAAAGCTGCTGAGTTGCCCTGGCCAGCAGTAACCCTTCCTCCTCAAAGCAAAGATTTTACTCTCTTCTACATTTTTATTTCAAGTTTAAAAGAAGGAACAAAGGAAGAAAGCAAAATTATGATGTCCACTGATGTTATTTTCACCATTTACCATTTTTATTCTTCTGCAGTTTAGGACTACCTCATGCTACTAGGTGCATCAGTTCTGCATCTATCCAAGGCCCCTCTCTTCTCTAGAACTTCACCTAGAGCAAGGCCATTTCCAAACATGTCAAAATAACCACACAATTACATGCATAAGATACCTTTGTTGGTCAGAAAGGTCTGACCTTGTTGGTCAGAAAGGCAGACAGTTTACAGCAGGGAAAGAGCTCTGTACCCTAATTGATGCAAAGTAGGACTCCAGCACTCATCAAACTAAATAGGTTCTCTCTTCTAGGAGATGACTATATGAGCTGATGTGGAGATTTTTTTACTTATGTTAAGGGACTGCTTCAGCAACTGGATAAAGCTACAGCACTGCTCCCAAAAGGCACAGTTCCATACCTTCTACTCATATGGCTAATTCAGCATTATTCCCCATTTTAGGACTGTTTTTCCTTTTGTTTATGAGCCATAGTTGTCCTATTTACATAATCTCCTCTTTCCCCTTTCCTTCTCAAACCTCCAGTCATTCTATGCCTGTTATAAGCCTTCATGGAGCTCCCAGCTTGTGTTTCTGCTGTTAACATAGCACTGCCCTCTTCTACTTGGCAGAGCTTTTCAGTTCTCAATCCCAGTTCCCTCTGGAAGAACCAAGCAGCCTGGAGCAATCTTTCCTTCAGCTTTAGCCCTCTTATTATCACACACAACTCCCATTTGAAATTAGCCCATCAATATTTAACTTCCATCATCGCATCTGGTATGGAAAATGCACACTCCCATCCCTTGTTTGCTTGCTCCCACTGAGCACTGCTGAAAATGATGCCTATGGTGTTGGGGAGCAAGCACAAGCACAAGTAAGGTAAATAAAGTCCTACATAGCTTCTCCTGGAAAATAAGAGAAAAATTTCCCATCTTTTCTGCACATGCAATTACAATTCCTCTGCACGACTCCAGAGAAACAAGGAGTTTCTGTTGCTAAAGACATTTCTACACCATTTCTTTCATAGATGAACTAACCTATGAGTAAGCCAACCCCTCCTAAAAATTTCCTAGCAAACTGCATTGACACAAATTAAATAACCCACTGAATGACATGCAGAGTCCAAAGTCTGTGGAAACCCCCTTGCACCAAGCCCATAGCAGTTGCTCAATTCCTTTAAGTTCCATTGAGTTCCATTTCTCAGTAATTCAGTACCACCTTCCAGATGGAAAAGAAACTTAACAATTCATATTTAAATAATTGGTTTATTTGATTCCAAGAACGATTACTGAAAAAATAAAAAACAAACCTCTTTTCTCAGGACAGAAAATTTTATCAGCAGTTGCCTGCTTTGCCAAGATCCCATCTGCACAACATTATTTGATTCTTAATAAAGAGGATTCCAGAAGCATCATTCCTAATAGTGTTTAGATCTCAGATAAAAATGTTTATTTATTTATTTTCTTAAAGATTAGCTTTTAAATCCTCACGGTTGCCTGACTTTCCAAAAGCCTTTTTATTTTATTTAAAGGTCTATCACCACCTGTCAGTGTAGCATCAAGAAAACACTGGAATGTGCCATTAGTTCAGAGCTTGGGTAGGACAGATGAGCTTTTTTAATAGCTGTACTGTATTAATGCCTTGTTAGGGGTTCTTATATGTCTCCTGATACTAGGAATAACCTCTGGAGCAATAGCAATTTATCCATACATCCAGCTCACCCTGCTTGTCACAGATAGTAATAGTTGATAACCCTCTTAGGCTGCTTTTCATCTTCTGTGGAAGCACTCTCATTCTAGAATACATTATTTTAACCTGTCAGCGTATGAACAGGACAATTACTTAGAGCAATGTAGGCTGAAAGTGTTGATAACTAAAGTTAAATCCAGCATTGTCACTCTAATGTTTTCCTGCTAAGTCAAGCCCAATGAGGCAGCATGTCTTCTCAAATGAAAACATTTGTCAAACTCACTAATTCAAAATCGACCTAGTGCAGACCTCTTGATTTGCACTGCTTGCTGACAAGATCAGGAAAGCAGCAATGGAAACAGTGAACTGATTATTGGGGCAAAGAGAGAAAAGCATCAAGCAGGAACAATGAAGCTGGTTTGTGTCTGTGAAGGAAGAACTCAGCAGACTCCAAGAACAGCAGCAACCCCCCCACTGCACTCTGGTTTTGTAAGATTTGCACAAAATCCAGGCCTGCTCTGCACTCCTGAGGGAGGTGTCGTGTCCACAAACCTGCTATAGCTGCTCTGCATCCTTCTCCAGCCTGTTTCCCACCAGCACACACAGCTGCATTAACAGCAACATCATTCTGCTGAACACACCACCAGAAGTAAAGCTCCAGCTCATGCACTGCATGTAGCTCACCTGTTCTTGCTGACCAATTTCTGTGAAGCAAAAAGGCAAAAGATGTCAACACCATTTCTTCCCTCACTTTCCACCCTTCCTACAGTGCCTCTGCCTCCTTTATCCCACGGGCACATCATTTCCTGCTAAGCAGAGCCAATGGTGATGCAGCTCTCTAACCTTTCTGCTTTCTCCTTCAGGGACTGCCCCAGTGCTCCCTCTCAGATTTGACCTTATCTTCCTCCTCTCCTTACCCAAACCAAACACGAACTCCCCTGAAATCACCCTCTCTGAAATCTCTGCTGACCAGACCTCTCCATCTGCAGCTTCCTGAAGCATTCTGCTGCTCTGATGTTATTGCCTTCACTTGCTTTCTACACAGATACTCTATTTTCCTGTTTAGCCATTAGCCCCTGATACAGCCCTGGCCAGGCTGTGTGAGACCTTGTCACTTCATCCTTCCTGACATTTTGTAAAAAGTCCTTAAAGAAATGTATATCCAAATGCCTCATATCTGCCCTATTCCACCTGCTAGAAACAATCTCTGGGCTTATGTGGTGTTCTCTGACATCACTGCTCCAGGGAGGAGGAGAGCAGCACACTCTTACTGAACCTAAAAGGAATGTGAATTTAGTTTGAGCAAAAAACATGATACATGTATGCTTTTGTATCAAATTTTCACAAGATAGTCCATATTGGCTAAAAATTTTATGCAGAATTTCAGAGGAAGAAAAGGGGTGAGTCTCTTTAACTCTCCAGGGTGGACCACTGCAAACCAGCAGGATTGCTCACAATCCAGACCTAGGACCAAGTTGAACTTGCTTTACCTTCTATGCTATGCCTAATTTTACATTAAAATAGCCTGAAATCCAGAAATGTAAACAACCCAGCTGCAAATAAATTAACATTGTTGATTAAGTTCCTCTTTTACGTTGTTGCCATAACACTTAGCCCAGTTTTCATCTCCCTGTGATTCTGTGAAGACAAATATTTGCTTATAGTGATCTGATAACTGGTATGAAGACTTTGAATTGAAAAGAATCTGGGTACTTATTCCTTAGTTCCTTCAAGATTTTTAATGCCCATCAATTATGAAAATTTTTATGAAATTATATACCTTTCATTCTTTCCTTTAGTTTATAGCATTTCTATTCTTTTCCCATTTGTTTTCTTTTAGATTGGCTTTGTAAAACACTTGCCATACCCTTCAATCTAAGGTTCAGACGGTAACACATCCTTTTATAATAGTTTGGGCAGGTAATTATAGCAATAACCATATGTACAGCTTACTGTTTGCACCTCTGGATAAGGCCTTTGACCCAGTAAGACTCCTGGAAAAACAAGAGTGGAAACTAATGACCATATAATTTCTGTATGAAAACAACTGGAAACAGGAGATCCTAAATAACCATCCATCAAGGCAGAAGGACTGGGGTTCAGCACAAAAGGGAATGCAATGCTGGTTGGTTCCCATTCAATGTTAATATTATCAGTATCCCTCTACTGATGAGACTGATGGATAAGATATGATTTAATAAGCCATGGTCCATTTAAAGTCTCAGGTTTATTAGATATAGAGGCTAGCAACATAAATGTTTAAAATGCAATCAGAAAAGTTATAGATGGTTTCATTGAATATTTCACCTGCCTGTGCCACAGAAAATGAGAAAATCTGTAGAGTTTTACATACAGTGCAGCTTCTTATTGCAAAGTAAGCCAAACACTTGACACATATGTTAATATCTCCTTCCAGATTCGCTTTTCACTGTTTATTTTCTTCTTAAGCATGTTTTTGTGCCATTTCCTTTTCTAGTTTGTAAACACTGTTTCAATGTCTTATTTCAGTCTTCATTAATCTCTCTATGATTTTCTATGGTTTTTTAAAAGGCCAAAGTCCTTATTCATCACTCTATTACTCTCTAAATATCTACAGCTGGTTCTTTCATACTATTTGTTTCTTTATTTTACTGAGGACTAAACCCATCAGTTTGTCAAGGGACAGAATGTATTTTCCACTGTGGTGTTCTTCCCATTCCTTTGGATACCTGTGAAGGTCTCTATGATCTGTTTGAAATTACAGACGCCAGTTTAGCAACCAAGGAAATAATCCCCATCCAACCTTTGCAACCCTCCCATCTCCTGAACTGTAGGCTGTGGGCCCAGTGAGAGAAATAAATAACCTATGGACCTGTCAAAAAACTCACCAACATAGCCCCACTGACACTGTACTGGATAACTGTAACAGGCACATTGTTCCTTAAACTAAAAGAATGCAGTTATTTCCATTTACTTCACACTATCATGGGATAAAGTGACATTTTCTTCTTCGTTTTCTCTTTTTATTATTGATGGTAGAATCAGAGGTATTTACTTATTTGAAAACATTGTTAAGACCCAACAGAGAGGCTTAAGACCTAAGCACTACTGAATATTGTGCCAAAGGTCAGAAGTCTTACAATCTTATTTGGGTACCACATTGAAGAATGCAGGGCTGATAATTGCAATAATATCTTGAACAAACCATCTCATTGTGACATGATGGGAGAGTGAAAGTAGTTAAAAATGGGGGAAGTGCCAATAAATGTCAAGTGCAAAGGACAGAAAGTTGGCAGCAACACACTAGAAGCCAGGAATGACACATTATTAATAAGGGAAGAAAAGGGACAACTGAAGAAATCAATAGTCAATAAAACTAAAGGCAATAAAATGAAGTTTATAAACTGTGTTGTAAAAGAGAGTATCTAACCAACAGCTACTGGTCCATTACCACTATGGAAATGATAATATTGTCAATAATCCTGTAAGAAAGACAACCATGTTCAATAAACACTCCTGTTCTGTGTTTCAGCTAATGCCAGTGATGGAGCTGTACAGCAGATCAATGATGATTAAATACTGCATTTTCCAGTAATAATTAATTAATAAAGATGTTAAGTACCATCTCTTACAATTATCATCTTTAATTAGCAATACAGACAATTAATATCAAGGAGCTTAAAGCCTCCAGCTGAAGATTCCTTATGACCTTTTCTAGTTATTTTGAACATTCACAAATTTCCAGGCTCCAGTAAAGTTACTCTTGTCATAGTGTTTAAAATATTTAAGCAAAATTAATGAATTGGTTGTCAGTTTCAAAGCAAGAAACCAAAATTTACCCCAAAAAAAGAAAAAAAAAAGGAAAGAAGCCATCTGCAATTTAGCTAACAAAGAATTAATAGAAAGTATTTTGAGCAAACTCTAAGCAGAAGTTCAATAACAAACGCTTTTGCTTTGTGTTGCATAAGATTAAAAAGTTATTTAATATAGATCATGGCTCTGACTAAACCAGATTTCTCCCACCCCATCTGGCACAGCCTTCCACAGCATTTTGGAAGAGAAAAAGGAACAATCCAAATTTACTGAAACAGAAATTAAGCATGTGTCAAAGAGATGCAGCCACTGACTGGAGAAACTCTGGGGCCAACCCAGCCAAGACAAACACTGTCCTGCCTGGACAGGTCACATTCTCACGTTCTTACCACCTCCACACCCAGCACTGCCCTACACAGACAACAAAAGCTGGGGATCACATTAAAGGAAACAATTTGATATCCAGTTCAATGCAGTTAAAATACAGCAGGGCCAAGAAAACATTCTCTGAGCAACACTGAATTTATGGACAGGGGCACTGGCAAAGTAAGAGCAGAGGCTTTGCTGTAGGACTTTGTGGATCAATGTACAAATTGTTATACTCATTGTTCAGTAGAACAATTACTAAAATCCATTTGCCGGTAAATGTGCCTTGTCTTGTAAATCATTGGGTCATTAACCTTAACAATGTCAGTGTGTTGTCACTATCCAATTTAATTAAATTACTGACCAAGGTAATACCTAAAAGCACATTTCAGACAAAGGGATCTACTGTTATATCATTATCTGTGATGACACATAGCAGTATCTTAATTTTGTACCTGGAAATATGAATATATCCTAAAACTGAGGTTATATACTCTAAAAGCCAGGTGAAGAGATGCACAAACATCCTGAACAAAAAAAAAGTAGGTATGGAAAGGTTAGAAAAAGAGAAAAAGGGGAAGAGAGAGGGAGAAAATGGAAAATTGCACCAATCACCTCCATGGGGTCATGTGTGCATTGTTATTTGCCATATTTCGATGTTCCGTGAGGTCAGAAGACAGGGACGCAGAATCTTTTCCTGCCCATCAATTATTAAACCTGGCAATATGCCTTAGCAAATGTCCAGTGATGCAGTTTCTAAATAGGGGCACTCTCTCCACCATGCCAGAGTGAGTAATACAGCAGCACATGGAAAGGGTGAACAAAGAAAGTCTCTCATGACCTTCCCGGGCCAGCAGTGAAGCACGAGCCCAGCAATCTGTTTAACTTGGAGGGGAAAAAGCAGTCACACATTTCCAGTTTCACTCGAGAAAACAAGTGTATGTGCAATTCATGAGGGCTGGTGAGCTGCTTTCATTGCACTAAAGACTCTCATTCAGATGTCTGCATGTGCTTCCATGCATATATTCTCATATTTCAGGCAGATTCTCGGCCCACACTTCAGGGCAGTAAACTGTTTTTTTTTTTTTTGATCTCCCTTTGTTTCTCTCCAGTTTCCTCCTTGCCCCTAAAAAGCCACAAGCTTTATGGTGGAAGGCACAAGCAGGCAGGTTCAGTGAGGTAGCTTATTGCTACTGTTTGTATGACTCTTACTTTTCCATGGCTGAGACTTCACCGTGTGAGGTGCCGTGGAAAGCACAAGAAGAAAGGATGGCCTGTGCCATCAGAGAGATGCCAGATGGCTGGAGAGTATGTGGAAGCCACAAAGACCATTTTTACCAGTACATTTAGCAATAAACAGCCTTGCTCCTGACAGGCTTTTTGTAAACCAGAGGGCAAATAAGTTTGCCTAACTCTGGGGTCTCTGGTCAAGGCACTGAATTGGAGAACTCTGTCTTGTTTTTTAAACCTCAACAGTCCTGTAGAGTGCCCTGGTAGGAGTCTTGCTGGGGTACATCAGCTAAGGAGGAGTGATTTACCTTGAAATGTTTAATTTCTAGATATCCCAAATTCTGGAGGGCTTCTTCAAGGACATCCTTGTGAAGCAATAACACAGTGCCACTACACTAAACTCAACAAGCTCAGCCAGGAGCAGCAGCCATTGGCTTTAGAAGAATTGCTGATTCTGAGAAGCTTAGGAAAACTGTGCTCCTGTCTTAGAAGTTTTGAACCAGGTCAGATTTTGTCCCTCTTTTGGAAGAATACACAATTTCAGGCTGCATCAAGAGCTGTAAACAGCCCAGATGCACAGGGAGCCCACAGTGCTGCACAGAAATGGCACACAATGCCACATGTGTTCTTCACATTTTACAGAAAAGAGTTTCTCAGCCCTCAGAGGTGGAGGGAGGAACACAGTGAAATAAAGCAGAAAAAACTCCCAACCTTCATGCTTTATATAAGGGGAAAATTTGACCAAATAAATGCATTTTACTTTCAGTACAAGTTTTATCTTGAATGGAAAAATGAAAATGATTCTATCAAATATTTTCTGAAAAGTTATTTGGTCTACAAAGAAAGAAAATAGAACAGAACTGGAAATGAACTGAACTAAATCACCTGCAAAACTTCTATTTTTATGGGAGACACAATGACAGGAATGGGCTTTAAGGATAACAGCATACACAAAAGGTAGAGTGCTGCTCTGTTAATGGAATTACACTGAGGATCCTGAGCCAAATGGATGCAATTTTATGTGAACTGCACACACAAAAAATTCCCTCAATAAACATATGGAACTCGAGGCTTCTTTTCTCCTTACTTTAACTAGGCAGCAGGGAAACATTATGACCCAAGAGTAGATATCAGTGCTAGAAGACTTATAGGGCTGCTTAAAAGAGAGTTCAAAAATAAAATAGAAGGCAGACAAAATAATTGCTTGAGCAACATAAGCAATTATTGTTTTCCTTATAGGTTTTTCTCTTCTTTCAGGACGTGCAAACCTGGGCACACATACACATTTTTGAAACTGTATTTTTCGTTTAATAGCAGAAGTATCTCCTGGTTGTATGAAGAGAATAATGCATCCTGTACAGTCTGTTACAAGAGCTTGAGGGCTTCGAGGAGGAAAATATATTTATAACAAAGGAACATCTGTATAAAGAGACACAAAGCAAGGCTTAAATAATGCTTTGTACTTTCTAGTGATTTTTTCAGGTAACATATAATTAATTAGAAACCACTGACATTAGCAACATTGGACTTGTATTACTTTCATCGCTTTGGAAGCAGGATTTGGCAGCACACTTAAGAGCTTTTCAGAAAGCTCCTGTTGATAAACTATTAGAGTGAAATCCACATCCCATTTGCAGTTAACTCTCCTCATCAGATCATCTTTTAGTAGTCCCCTCCAGCATCCCTGCTGGCAGTGACTATTTGTTTTTAATAGAGCATCTCTTTTTAAAACTTACCTGACACTAAGATGCTCATTATGTTTGAAATTATAGGAAACAAGGACAACAGTTCTGGACCCAAGAAACACTGGCTGTCACTGCCCTCCTGTTCCCCAGTGCCAGGTCTTGTAAGGATGATTGCAGTGCAATCTTTAAAACTGTTGTCTTCATCCCTCGAGCCTTGCAAGGAAGGATCTCAACAACACCCTAAAGCTTGCTAAGAGAAAATAACTCATTCAAAGACAACTGCAGCAGCTTCCAGGGACAGATTTTCCTCACAAAAGTTACACAGATACTCCAAGTACTTTATTGCTGTTTGAAAAAAAATCCTCTTAGCTGCTGCAGTTTCCAAACCCTGCTTTTAGAATTCTCCACAGAATCAGTATTATACTGCAAAACTCTTTGCTCTTTCCCAGCTCTGAGCAATTTCAAATTATAGGATCTCAGATGTCTGCCTGGAATGGCTTTGGGTTTGTTCCCTCCAGTCTGATGGCAAATGTGTTAAAATGTGCAAGACTTCCCAGTAGGGAATGTGAAGGGTGGTCAGGTGTGTTAAATCCAATGTCCACAACCTGATAAGCTATCCAGACAATAACAACATTGTGATCCCAAAGAACAAATCCCGTGGTTCTATGATGCCTGTTTTCAAATCCTTTTAATTATTTAGAAGGCATTCTGGCTCACCAAGTGCTAATGCTTAGAGCCAACCAATTGGAAGTTATTGATTATTGCTGAAATCTCCAGGCTGCCAGTAGTTCTGACACACGTGTGCCACAGAGCACGGTGTGAATACCAACAGGCACAATCTGCTGGGCTTAGTCAGAGAGCGTTAATTGCAACAGACCACACAGACCTCACATACTTCATCATCCTGATAAGTCCTTATCGCATCAATCATCTTATGGATTAGCTTTCACTGCTTGTTCTGATCTTTGTTTCCTACAGAGGTGCAGCCACGCTCTGCCACTCACTCACCAGCAGATTCCAACATCCCATTGCTCATCTTTCCTGAGGGTTTGCAGAGTGATCAATGACTGCAATGATGCTGAAATCATTTCACTTACACCTGTCTCACTTTGCCTGTCACACCTGAGAAACTGTGCCACACCCTTAGGAAACTGGAATTCGCCAAAAATTCCAAAATAAGACAGGCTTTCCTCTGTTCCATACTCCTGCTTCAGGAGCACAGAGAAACTAGACGGAATTTCTAGTACACCTCAGCTTCTAAGAAAGCTGTATAAGAGGTTCATAGTTCACTAACCTACAGCTAGGCAAGTCTGCTAAATTTTTAATTGTGGATAACCAGAAAAACACCCTGAAAACAGTACAGGAAATCCTAACACAACCTTCAAACATCAGTGCCTGATAAGTTGATTTGCTACAGTGAGGGAAGCCTTGAGGTTACAGAAATGTATTATCTTAGCTCAACCACAATTTCAGGGTGTTTTTGCAGGTCTTCTCTTACAAAAAAAAATAGCTTTTTCTCAGCAACATTTTTTACTACAAAAAGGTGAGCAGCAACTACTCCAAAATCCTATGTAAGGCATAAGCACAATGCAATCTCTGTTTCCAATTGTTGCAAAATAAATAATTTTCTCACCATTTTAATGAAAATTTATTCAATTTGAGTAAAGATATTGTACAAAAGATGTAATGCAAGCATACACAAGCAATTAGGAATGTTGTTCCATTTCCTAAATATATTGTAATTAAACAAATGTCAGCAGTTCAGCCTTATGTAGAGATAATTTGACAGTACTTGAGAATCTCAATTGCACAGTTCAGGACAGTTCAGGGACCTTGTTATTGTTTGCAGTCTTTTTTTTTTTCTTATGCATTTTGCACTAGCAACCTCTTAGTCAAACTATATTCATCTTTAAAAACATCAGCACTAACTAGGCATGGATGTATCATTATAAAGCCTTGCTCTCCATCACAAGTGAAAAAGATAAAGTAATCCTGTTGACCACTTTCCATATTTAGAAACTCAGAAAGGCACCATGATTCTGTAGATATTGAAATCAAGATTGCATCCTTCAGTGTCAGCTGGCTCTCAGGCAGCTCTGCTCCCAAGGGATATTGTTCAAATACCTTAAATTCTTTAGCTATTTGAAGCTGGCAGGAACTCTGACCAAAAGCCACATTCCAGCACTTCGAGACATCAAGCGAGAAATTACCATGGCCCTTTTCCTCAGTGTGACTCTCGGTACAAAGGGGACCAGGTCTGTGTGGCTGTTAATGCAAGACTTCACCCAGACCCATCAGCAGAACAGCTCAAGACCACAGTGGAGCACACCAACAATGTGTATGCAGGATGTGCATGGGCACTGCTGCTGCCTGGGAAACTCCGACTCTGGAGAGCAGGAGGATGGACAGGGAAGAGTCCACAAAGCTGTACTCACAGGCTGAGCTTTGCAGGCAGGACCTTCTCTTTCTCTCTCCTGCTCCTGTTCAGAAATCCCTACTCATGGACTGAAGGCAGAAAGATGAGAAAGAGGAGACTGTCAGCTCCCTTCCTGTGCTCACTGGTTGCTAATTACAGGAGAATGTAAGTGATCCCTAGATAGGCCTTACAGAAAAGACCATGCCCAAAGCTCTATGTTTCCTTCATATCACATTATTATGAAATCTTTAACAATAATGAGACATCCAGCAGAGAAAGGAGTTAGCATCCACTTTTGTCCAGGAACAAGAGAGTTAAACCATTCCAAGCACCTGGCTGCATTTTTTTCTGAGCAATGGCTCAACATAACTACTACAATTTCTGGACACGCGGGTAGCAGCAGTGCTCTGAGTGCTGCTGTATGGTGCCCATCATATTTGTCTCCTCCTGTGCTCAACTTTCTTGTGTTGATAAATGAACAGTTAGAAGCTCTTTGTTATATAAATGTCAGCAGAGGCAAACAGAGTGGAAATTTGGTGGTCAGGTGTAGGTGGCCAAATACCCATAAAAAAAGATTAGGTAGCTGATAGAGAATGGTACTTATCAGCTGCATGAAGTGTCAGGTGTTGTGGAGAGGCATAGTTTTGACAAAAATTGCTTGAAATAGGTTCCTTTTGTTTCCACAGGCTTTTGTGCTCTCTGGAAAGGAACCCACTGATCTCCACAAGGTAGAGATGATCCTTGAAAATACTTGAATGCATGGCTGAACCCCTGGAACCTCTTCAACAGTGCTGCTGCATGGTGCCTTTGTCCTGAGATTGAAATCACAGCAATACAGCTTTCTCACGAGAAGTGAAATCAGCCATCACTGACTCAAGCATCTTACCAAGCTCCTCAGTTTCTCTGAAGATTTATCAAGTATTTGTAATTATAAGTTGCCTGTGCTGCCACTCGCTTCAGAGGACAGTGGAGTCAAACGCCTGCTCTCAATGTCACAAGTTTCCAATGAATTGCAAGAAACTTCAAGCACTTTCTGTGCAGACCTTCAGGCAGGATAAATTACAACTGTTCTCTCCAGTCAGTGGAGCTGTGCTGATTTACATCATGGGAAGATCTGCTCCCTTGTGTGGGACAAGTTTAAAGGGGGAAATAGATTGTGTCTTGCTTGTTCCTTATCTTTGTCTCGAGTCTTCAGTTAAAAATATATTCCTTGATTATATCAAGATAAATTTTAGATTTGTTTGTCATTCTTTGGTCCTGCCCTGTCCTCTGCAATGGGTGTGGAATGATGGCAGACCCAACTGCAACACTGCTGCAGTGAGGGAGCAGGTTCAGACTCAGAGCCAGCATAGCCTGGTGGGACAGCACCTCTTGATCAATGGGTCACATTTCTTCTTTACATGACATTTAATTCCTTACTATGGCTTGTGACTGCTTGAAATCCAATATTGAAACAGCACATGTGCATAAACATGAACCCTCTAATAAGAACCTCAGTAACATCAGGCACCAACTCCTCACCATGAGAGCTGGTAACTAATTAAAAGTGTGAATGAACAGACGTGAGAGATAAACAAAGTTCCTATTTGGCTGCAGCGTGATGTGAAAACTGCTGAGCTGCCACTGACAAAGCTGAAGGTCTGGTCCTACAGCAAGCCCTAATTCCATGATGAACATATTTTAGCTGTTCTTTGTCACTGTTTTTATTTCAGTGATTCTTAAAGATCACTGAAGTGTGACTCCTACATTCAAGTGGCTGGCTTGGCAGCAGAGGACAGAGCACAGATTTTGGTGCGTGCCTTATGAGCTTGGGCATCAACACTGCATGGCAGAAACCTGATCTGCTGCAGCTTCATCACTTATTATAATTAGCAATCTGTGCCCTGTCTATACATACTAAAGAATCACATTTCACAGCACAATGCAAACTTAACCCATCTTAGAGTCCACACAGGGAATTTGTACCAATTTTAATTAAATCAGTCTCCAGAACAATTTGACTACTTGCCTTGTGTAGGCATAACCCAGAAGCAAATGGATTATAAAATTTCTCACTCTCATTTATTATCAATTTCATGTTAACAATTATTCTTCAAGTCCTAACTTCTGGAATCATGTTATTGTCTAGGAAATTCAACTTACATATTTCTTTTAATCCTGTGTTTCAAAGGATGACATGAAAAGATATCCTTGTGTCCGATAACTACTTGCATGCAAATTATTCCAATATGCATTGTTCTTCCTTTTAAATAGCAGTTATTTATATGCCAAACCCATGCTGTGCAGGAACTGCACTCCAGATCTTTGAACTCATGAGTAAACAGAATGAAACTAGAATAAAAGTACTTCAGAGACACTTAACTGAGACAGCTGATTGAGCTGTTAGCTCTATAATCTTCAAAATACCTGCAAAGATTCAGGATCCCCAAGAAGTGGTCCTGATCTCGACCATCCTGGAACACCCCTTGGTGGTAGCTCTCTCTCCAGAGTCTCCTTGAAAAGCCCAGGCATGCCCTGTTAAAGGCTGTCCACAAAGCAGGACAAATTCAGCCTGTGTTCATGCACAGGAGTGATCTTGCTCTGCTCCCTCTGCCACAGGGGAAGCCAGGGCAGGGACTGCAGTGCCCACACCCCCAGCATCCCTCACGGGAAGGCTGAAGTCCTTCCCTAAAATACGATGAACAAAGACTGTTCTGGGAAGATCTGTGTTGCAAACACAGCTGCAAGTGCTGTTTCTCTGCAGCCCCAGGGACACCAGGACTTAGCCTGCAAAAGGTTCCTGCCTGCCCATGTACTCCTGTAATTCCTCCTCCTCCTCCTGGCAGTCTGGATCTCACCCCCATGACACCAATTCTTGTACCAAATGCAGGGAAAACCACCCTGCCAGACAGTGGTGAATCATCTGCCATCCCACTCCAAAACTGCCAGCACAAAGGAGTTAACAAAATCTGTATGAGCTGAGAGTATTTATGCTTCAGCAGTTCCATTAATAGGTATTAAATAACACTCCTTTAAGCCACAATGCTGCTGCATAAGGTTTCAGCCTCATCTTTATGGATGCCTTGTCATAATTTCTAGAATTATAGAACTTCCAGCCACACACCTACATATATCTGCAAAGTTACAAAATAGTCAAAGATTATTTTTTTCTGCCCACAACTAGCAGAAATTACTTTTTCATTAATCAGGATCAGATGAGATGAAATTAAATCAATTCTTCTTCTTGAAGTTTGAGATGCACAAAGAGAGAGAAAACAACTCTTCTCAACCCTCAGCTGGGGAGCTATAGTGAAACTCCAGCTCTGGGTACATTGTCTCTGGGTGGAATTGCCACACCATGTGAGCAGTTACTACCTCTGCTGGCTGTTCCTCTCCACGCACACACAAATACTGCCTAAACTCCTGTTGACTAGGCTTCAGGGATCCTCCCCTCTTTATGTTCTTGATTTATTCCCAAAAATTCAAGCACAGCCTAACCCACATGTTCTTTCTTTTACTTTGCACATCATACATTCTCATTAGGCATCATCTCCTAAAAAGGACCTTCCAGGAGATACTGCATTCCCCATTCCTTCAGGCAATTCCAAATATACTCAGAGGAGGTAACGAGGCAACCTCCTACACATGGCAAATTTTGTTGGAGAGTAGCAAGAGGTACCAGGTATGGAAATGTAATTGTGCTTGAGAAAGAGAGAAGTAAATGGGCTTCATTGTTACAATGCAAAATTCAGATTGCAACTGACTCCAGGACTCCCACTAGCCCAGAATCTGAGCTCAGATCTCATATGCATCACTTCTAGCATTTGTATGTCTGAATGCATCCATTGCATAGCAGGAGACTGGAGAAAAAGCAGAAGTCTGCTACTCTCCATGCTGAAATCCATGGGTGTTTTGGTTAAAACCTCTCTGAGGATCCCTGAGCACAGTGAGATGCTCTTTGCATTTGCAGAGAGAGCACTCTCCAGGACACAGCAAGCCTTGCTGAGCGCCTGTCCTCATACCCATTTATCTGCACATGACTTTGGTGGGAGGCTTTTACTACTGACAGAGCCTATTCTGCCCAGCCCAAAAGCATCCAGTGCAGTTCTCAGAACCTTCTGCTTGATAAACGGGAAACTTAAAAAAACATGGGGGAGGCACATCAAAGTGCAATAAAATGAGATGACATCCTCTGCTCTGCACAGGCCAAGACAGATTTCTGACTACACTGTAGCAGCAAACCAGCATGATAAAAGAGCTAAAGCAAGAGGTTATGATATGCTTGAATCACTCGAGAGAAAGCAAGTGCTGTGTGTAACTAGGGAGATAAATAATCAGGCAGACAGAGTAGCACTGCCCCCTCGTTCACTTAAATCAAAGCAGATTCTTTTGCCACCTCTCCACCCACTTGGAACTGGCATCAGGGAAGCTTAAAAGTTGTCACTGGCAGGAACAAATAAAGAAGTGCAGTTCTGGGACTGAGATATAAAGCCAGAGGCACCAGCAGCAATGCCTCTCCAGCAGTGCTAGCAGGGGTCCCACAGGCCTGCTCCCCTCGATGGCAGCACCACGGCAAAGCCACCCAGGCTTGAAAATATTCACTGCCCTCACAAGGAGCTTGGGCTTGGGAATCAGCAGAGCTGGACTGCCATACCCAGGATATATCCTGGCCAGTACATACAAGCCAAAATACAGCAGCAAACTATACTCAGGCGTGCTTGGCACAAGTCCTTTTCTCCGAGATCCCAGTGGCATGTTGTCTGATTAGCTGGCATTGTCTGGCCCATGACTGACTGATGCTGCTACTCAGCAGCTTGGACCTGACCCTTAGCAGGATTTACATTCTGCCTGAAGAGCCATGCATTGAAATCAGAGGGCCGTAGGAGTATGTCCAAGGTCAGATTCTACTGTAATACCCTCCACCTCAAAAGCAGCTATGTATGTTTCTGACAATTATTTGAGAAGGTAATTGAACTCAACTGTTTTGAATGTGATTTCCATACAATGTGCACTGTACATTGATCCTGAGTTGGAAAAAGGAATAGATAATCCTGTTTTAACCTTGACTTGACATGGCACTTGCTATGCAAACACCCTGCCTGCAGATCACACAGCCCAGGGAGGAAAGAATGTGACATTGTAGCATGGGGGAAGAGCTGCTATTTGATATTTCTGCCCTTTAGTTCATGGTGTCAAAAAGATATCTAAGAGGTCACAAAACAGGTAAGAATCTGAAAAGAAAAATTTGCTTTGGCCTCCTATTGCATTCTTGAAAAGGGAAACTGAAAACTGCACAACTCACAAGGAGCAAGTACTTTATGGTGAAAGGAGAACTTCCATTCTTTTGCATTATCTTGGTGGTGGGTGAAGCCAGAGTATTTTCTGTGCCTCAAAATAAGATTTTTTTCCTTAATGTAGATAAAATCAGGTTTCCAAAATGCACCTTCCACATTGCAAGCAAGGCTGAGGAGGACTGGCTGTGAGAGAATCACAGGTTTTCTTCACAGGCTCTGGCGTGATCACAGCAAGAATACCAAGGAACAGGAAAGAAGTTTCCATGCAGACAGGACTCCAGTGAGCCACCTGCCTGTATGTCTGTACTCACAGGGCTCTCCCCAGCACAGCATCATGAGATTCACTGAGTTTATTCTTGCAGCACTGCGAGGGGTTAGAAAAGTGGCTCATTCTCCAGCTGGCAGCAAAGACAGAGGGACTCCCAAGAAGCTTTTGGTGGATCAGAGAGCTGACCCCAGTTCTAGTTAGCTTAGCTATCCAAGCATCCTAGAGGAAGTCTGGTAAGAGTAGAAAGAGAGAAGATGGTACCCTGACAAAATTATGTGTACACACCCATCCAGCCTCTTGGACCAATGGATACTTTCACTTCTAAATTACAGTGCAAAAGTACACACCTCTCTGCAGGTAAAAGGTGAGGGCCTGCCTAAGAGGATCTAATTTCTGGGGTGCAGAATACAACTCTGAACCTCCTCCAGAACACAGCAAGATTTGGAAAGAAACATAGAAACCAGCAAAGAAACACAACAAAATGGATGAAAAAAAGCAACATTATAATTCCAAAAGTGCCTGAGAGGACCAGCAACAAACTAGGGGCACAGCTTCCCCAGAAATATATATCAAAGGAAAACATACATGATTGCAGAAAATTAGGTGAGGTACCAATCTGGCTCAGCAGCATGGAAAATCATGACAGAAGGCACAGAGGCACAGTGATGGGACAGTAACTCCCTGATATTTGCATGAAGTTGTATTTAAACATCCAGCAAGCTTTGATCTGCTACTCTTGCAAAGAAGCTGTTCTTAGGAGTCTTTCTGATCTAATCCCTGTAAGCTGCTCTGTTTACCCTGCTGACACCTCTGTACAAAAAATGCCTCAAATACAGCCATGCACATTTGGGTGCAGGTGTGTGTATGCATGCACAAGGATATGCATAGGGCACATGAAAGAAAAAACCCTGTACATGCCTTTTATCTCTGCAATCAGACCACTAACACAGGACAGAAACCACATGCCCTTTTCATCCTCCACTGTGCCTAAATGACTTCAGCAGAACCATTGCAGAATTAAATATTCCTCATGGTGAGGGAGAACAGAAAACTCCATCTCCAAGTATGTAACGATCCACTCAGAATACACCAAAGGATTCAGTGAGTCTCTACATATGCTTCCTCTCAGCATGCAGGTGTAAGATTTAAAAATCCATATTTTTCTCCAATAAACTTAAAAACAGCTATAATACCGAGTACCAAAAGCACCATCTGTGCTTCACATATAGTGATGATGTTTTTTTCGGAGTTGATGCTGTTTCTTAGTATAGCTTGATCTTATTTTGTCAACCGCATCATGAAAAGTGCAAAGAACCCCTGTGGATCCAAGTGTCTCTGAACAAGCTGCTTTAACAAGAGCATACAACATATTTCTGCTTCTTTAAGGGAGATATATTGTTGACTCACATACTCAGTAACATTTAAATGTGTAGAAATGTTCAACCTGGACACCAAAGTGCTCCATACACCTTGGCAGTGACTGACTGGAGGTTGCTGTGGCCAGTACAAGATAAAGGTTTCTTGACCAAGAAAAGGAGCTGAAAAATGTGGGTGCTTACAAAGATTTATTTTCCTTGCTGTTCAGGCAGCATTTCCTCACTGGCCATCTCCCCTTTACTACATATCCACCACTTACACCCCTCCAAGAGAGTCCATCCCAAGCACTGCCCTCCTGTACACCTACCAAGTGCCAAAGCTTTTCTAAAGCCCACTGAAGACCTTGCTGTCCAAACATGTCTGGAATAGCCAGCAGTCACAGGCCTCAGTGATGGACACACATATCAAACTCAAAGACAGAGCCCTGGCAAGGTAAGTTTGCCAAACTCCTGCCTGATCCTCCCCTTCTTCACTTTCCCTCAGCTGCAAACTGTAACTTAAGCCTGGATCTGTTGCATCTCCTCAGAGCTGCAGGGATGCTCCAGATGGATTCTCCTCCAAGCAAGCAGTGCCATACGAAGAAAGGATATGATGACAGATACCAAACTGCATTCTCTGCTGGTGTTAATCAGCATGGTTTCACCCATAGTTTTGCCAGTTTACAACAACACAGAATACATCCCTGCATTTCTTTTCAGCCTGTCACTTTTTAATCAGTTTGAATGACAATCACCCTATTCAGATTTGCTGGAGCTCACAGACACTACGCAACACCGTTGCTTGAATGCTGATTTTTTTTATACCATTCTTTATAATATATCTAATTCTTTCATAATTCTTTGCAAAGAACATAAAAAAAAAAGAGAATATAAATGATTTACTAGTGAAGCATATTAGCATTTAAAACCAATGACCAATTAGAGATTTGAAAACATCTGAATAGGCTTACTATTGAAAATGCCATCTGGTCTCCTGATTATTCCTTCCATGTACTTCCTCATGACAACAACACAAAAGAAGATTTGGACCAAAAAAATTCTTGAACAAAAAAAAAATAATAATAAAAAAATCACTTTTACTGTACTTAGCTGCTGTCAGCATCAGGCAGAGCAAACAATCAGCCTCCAAACAAAAATGCTCAAACAGAGATTACTGACATAGACTTTCCTTCCACTACTTTCTTTTTGTGCAGTTTCCAACCACCACCTATTGACTTACAGAGAAAAGCAGCAAGCGTACCTGAAGCTGTACTCTAAATTCAACCCCATTATCTTTGCGTTGACACTTCCTCCTAGAAGATATATGCTGAGCTCCAGGTAGATCATTTGTAACCTTTATAATGATGATGGCAACAAATATAGCCCTCCAACTGACACAGAATAGATACTCAATGCTTCACTATTTTGCAATGAATGAATTGCTTGTCAACATACGTGCACTAGCGGGTTTTCCCCCAATTTAATGATCACACAGCCATGACACAGCACATATCCATGTATTAGAATGATCAGGAAGGTATGATTGAGAGATTTAGAGAATGAATTTTAAGCCAAAGTTGCCACTGCCCTGGAAAGCAGTAGCATGAATTGATTTCTGTGTTGGAGCGATGCTGCACAGCAGTTTCACCTTGCATAGGGGTGACCTTCATTAAAATACAGTTCCTTTGTCAGAACAATAAAAGCCTCTCCTGTGAAGCATATTGTCATGGATAGCAAGATGCAATACCTATTCTGTCCATAAATTGGGCATTTGTCCTGGCAGCTTGGTGACTGAACACCTAACTGTGTTCGTGGTCAATATACTGAGAGCAGAGATACACTGAGGCACCAAAGGCCATACTGTAACAAACGGGTTTATGTAAAAATTGTGAGCCATTTCCCTTCTTCTATGCAAGTTTTCTACAGGAAAACAATCTGTATAGGTCTGTATAGGAAAACTGACACCTCCTGCACTGGGAACTTTTGTATCTTGGGAGTAGGATTCTTTTATGGACACGGGGAAGTGCAGAATCTCTCTGGAAAAGCAGGCATGACCTACATCCACATCCCCACTGGGCACCAGGACAGACCTCACTCAATTGCTGAGCTCCCTGCAATGAGGCAATGCTGCTGTCTCAGCCATGCTGCATTTCAGGACATTCCACAAGATTTCTTTCAGAAAGAAGTAGAGGTTTTGACATTAAAATTCTCCATGACGGTTCCTCCTTCTTTAATGAATTTGTCTTTATTTTTCTCAGGTATCCAATCACAACTCTGTTTTTTTGGTTTGGGGTTTTTTTCCCCAGCTGATCTGAGAACAGTCAATCTTTGCAGACAAATAAACACCTTCAGATTTCAGATGTCTATTTGCAGTTTTACTGTTCCAGCAAAGTGTAGAATATATATTAATAAAAAAATGGAAATTTCCATAGGAAAAACTAGACACCACTAATGAGTTCTATTTTCCAGCATGTACAGATCCATCTGGCACAGAAGCAAATTGCTCATGACCCTCCAACAACACCTTCAACATTAGGGGACTCCTTAATTCCAGTCTGCTTCTAACTGGAATTAGCAAAACAGAGAGGAAAGTGGACCTTTATTGATGCTAACAATCTTCATTATGAATTTACAGTATGACTCCTTTAAAAATTCACAGAAAGCATTATACTTTGAACACCGAAGTCAAAAAGTTACATTGTAATGGATTGATAATTATAAATTATGTATTAAATTTAAGACTAATCCCTGCACAAAAGGCATAATTGTTTTAATTTAGGGATAGAAATATTTGTGATGAAAGTGAACAACTGAATTGTTATCCTGTTCCACTCATCTTGTCAGCTGTTAAAGGGGAGAAATTTCTTTAAAATTGAAGGGGTTTTTTCTTCATTTTGCTAAACTTTAGGTATTTTAATGTATTCCAGCCCCCTAGATTATGCCTATATACACATGCACACACCATACACTTTAAGCATTGAAAAGCAACACTTGCTTTTACTACTTTCTTTACCTCTTTATGCATTACATTGTTCTAAGTCAGACTTTCACCTCTGAGGTTCTCATTTCTTTTTCTTAATTATTTCCAGGCAGGAAAAAGTCAAGCAAGTGAGGATAAGTCATTTTCACCTTTAGTTCTACAGCAGAAGAAAACCCAAGGACTCTAGATGTGCTCTGGAGTATAACAATTAGTATAGCAATTAATTGTTGTATCCTCTACCAATGGAAATTTGGTTCAGTGCAACAGCAACACCGTGCGACACTGCCTCACATTCTGCATAAATTTATTTCTTCCCAAATTACACATGTAGGCCTAGAAATGTCTCACTTTTTTAATTAGCATCATACCAGATGGGATGACTAAGAGCTTGAGTTTAAAATTCATGTGCAAAACTTCTCTTCTGCAGAAGCCTATGATGTCATTTAGTGACACAGGCTCTACCCCAACCATGGGACAGCAGTCGTCCCTTCCAGGACATAAATGGTCTCTACAGAAACAACTCTTGTGACCTCCAGGCAATGTTCAGGGCCTTCACAGAATCATCATAAAGTCACAGAATGGTTTGGGTTAGAAGGGATTTTTAAAGATCATCCAGTTCCAACCCCCTGCCATGGGCAGGGATGCGATTCAAGAGACCAGGTGGCTCAAGGATCTCCCATCCAACCTGGCCTTGAACAGGTCCAGGAACAGGGCATCCAGAACTGTCCTGGGCAACCTGTTCCAGCCTCATCACCCTCCCAATGATTTCTTCCTAATATCTAATCTAAATCCACTAAAGCCATTACCCCTTGTCCTATTACTCCATATCATTTTTTAAGTCCCTCTCTGGCTCTCTGGTAGCCCTTTCAGGTCCTGGAAGGTGCTGTAAGGTCTCCCTGAAGCCTTCTTTTCTCCATGCTGAGCACTCCCAACCCTCTCAAACTGTCTCCATAGGAGCGGTGCCCCAGCCTGTGACCATCTTCATGGCCCTCACCTTCCAGCAGAGGAGTTTTCACTTGGATTCTGCATTCCATGTGCAACTTGAATTCATTGCACAACTTGAAAAGAAAGACCTCTGGGTTTAGACCAATTCCTTTGCACATCCCTGCATCGAACACCAGCTCTTCAGGCCCCAGGCAATAGTGCTGATAAAGGCAGACCAAGACAAGGCAAGACAAGCCATTTGTAAATCTCAGATCAGGGTGTGAATTGACATGGGAAGTTACAGTCAGCCTCCTCTTCCTCCCTCACAGTGTTCCAAGAGGCAGCTCAGCAGCTACTCTGCAGATTTCCCTTCTGCCTTAGCTGTGGCAGCCACTCTTTGAAACTGCTTGCAGCTCTTATTATATTTCTGCGCTTTTTAAAATTACACATTTCCCTTCAAATATAGTATTTGATTTAAATATTTGGAGAATGTAAATTTCTTTATTTACACATGCCTGAAAAAAAACTGACTGCTGTGTTCCCTGGGTAATTCAGGAATTCTCACCAGCCTCCTTTCAGTTAATTGCTCTGTGAGACTGCCTGGTGAAAAATGAATCCTGCTTGATTCCTCTCCTGAAAAACATGCAGCAAGTGGCAAGTCAGACTAATTCTTGCTGCAAGAGAACTGTGCACAGAGCAAACACAGCATGTGAAACAAATCAATACTGTAATCACCAATGCAACCTATCAAACCCAACTCCAGGGTCAATCAATACTGTATCTTCCCAGATGACAACTGTGGAACAGAAGCTTTTAATACCTTTCCAAGATAAATCTCTTCCTTTACAATGTGAGACACAATTTTCCAGTATGTTCTGTAGTAAGGGGAGGATTTTCCTAGAAATTAGCCAGATCTTAGATTAAAGCAGCCAAAGCTTTCTGCATTTAGGAGACCTTCCAGACACCTCTCCACTCAGAGACCCCGTATATTTTTAACAGTAACCCTTCCTGTTCCTGTACTACACACTAAGCAATGCAAACCCTCCAATTTTGCCACTTCAGGAAAGCAGATCATTTCATGACTGAATTGTATCTGCCAAATTAAACACTTAATAGCCCAGAAACTCTTCTATACCACCATCCAGCTGTGGTTTCAGGGACCAGCTTATGTAAATCACAGATACCCAAGTGGTAATGTTAGCTTTATGCAATCATGGTCTCTATATGCACTTCTTCTGGGAATGAAACCCATCTGTCTCAGCACTGTGCAATGATTAATAGGTTTTTATCCCATACTACCTCCATGATGCAGTGGGCTATTAGACCCCTTTGACAGAGCTGAGACACAGGGAGATTAAGGGTCTAGCCTACACGGATAGGTGCAGGCAGACACGTGTGCCCCTGCCTGTGCTGGCTGGGTGTGGATCTGTTTGGGCCCGGAAGCCATGACCAGGCTGCTGTGCCTGGCCATGCTCAGCTGCTCAGCAGAGCTCTTTTCCCTGGCACAGCACTGTGCCAATGGCTCTCAGGCAGGAGCTATCTCAGCAGCGTGCAGAGGGCACAGGTCTGTCTGCAGCCTGCCGTGGCGACAACGTTTGCAGGGACAGGGATCCTGATCAGGGACGTACCCTGATCGAGGGCACCCAGCCATTAGCAGTGGAGGGGTGAACTAGACTGGAGCCAGAGTAGCCAGTTCACAAGATCATCAAGACTTGAGGGAATGGCCTAAATTTGTGTCAGGGAAGGTTTAGGTTAGATAATAGGAAAAGGTTCTTCATCCAAAGAGTGTTTGGGCACCAGAACAGGCTCCTCAGGGAAGTGATGGCAACTCCAAGTCTGACAGAGTTCAAGAAGCATTTGGACAATGCTTTCAGGCACATTGTGAAATACTTGGGGATGGTCCTGTGCAGGGCCAGGAGTTGGACTCAATGATCCTGATGGGTCCCTTCCAACTCAGTGTATTCTGTGATTGTTCCTATCCTTCATCTGATAAACTACAAATTAGGCACACTAACTGCAAGGCAATACCTCAAGGACAAGGAGGAAGAGAGAACCTTTAAAGGGTGCTCCTTCCATCCCAGAGCTGAGAACAGGGCCCAGGAAATCAAGGAGATCAGCCATTTGAGCACAGCAAATTATGCACGTGTTTGCAGCAGGGGATCTTCCATTTCACTGCTTTTCATTTCAGTAGAAAAGCCCTTCTGGCAGCTCCAGGAACATATCATAGCTGTGAATGACTGCTATTATTGCCCACTTTAAAAACACAGTAAGAAAAAATAAACAACATATTTCTCTCTATTTAGGATGGCTCCTGTTGAGATTAATTTGGTGTACATCCTTAAAATACACCTGCACATGTCCAGCCATGATTCTGGCGCCCACTCCATGCATCAGAGCTTGTGCCTTGCAGAGGTCTCCCCTTTAAAGAGTCAAGGGGCACACAAAGAGCATGAACTACATATTGGATAAAAATCTATTTATAACAGCTCTCATTAGAAATGGAGAAGGGAGCACCCTTGGAAAGAAGCAACTGAAAGATTAGTTCTTTGATTAATTGATTTTCAGGCCGTTAAGGACCATTTTGGTCCTCTTGCTCATTCTCCTGTGTGAAAAATCAGGGGATTTTCCCAGAGATTGCCAGGGCTCTGCTGGAGATGATGAGGTGTCTGTGGGGACAACCATCTGCCCAAGCGCTGCCAATCTCCAGATCAGTGCCTCAGTGAGGGCCAAATTTCACAGCCTGCAGACATTTCATTTTCCATTTGGCATCCTGCTGATTTCATCAGAAGTGTTAACTGAGAAAAGACTGCACGTGGACCCTGATCCAGAATCTGGAACAGACAGCAATTTTTTTTAAAGCATTTCCCTCAGCCTCTTAAACAGCATGTCAAGTGCTGTGGTTCCCTCTGCCCCTGAGACATTGTACCAAAACTCCTTTTCCTTAGGAAGCCTTTCTAAGCCTCTGATGTGCATATATTATAGAGAGAATCCTAAAATGAAGATGACAGTCCTGTGCACTACTCTACTTCTTAGCATTTTTTCTCTCTTCCTTAACTTTCCACTTCAGCAAGCGAAGTTTAACAGAATCAATTTCTCTATGTGCTCAGTAAAATCCTCAGCGGCAGCCACTGCTCCATAGGCTTCTTTTAGTTATTTATTGGCTGCCTCCTGCATACTGCATATGTTAAGAGATGTGCTCCCAGCTTAGAAAACAATTAATCCTATTGCTGTTTGGAACATGCATGGTGCAGAAGCAGTAACAGCACCAAGGGTAACTACGCAGAAGGATCAAATTAAAAAAAATTAGTTCCAGGATGTGGAAATACTTCACCTCAGACACAGCACTATCGCAGATATTTTGACTTCCAAAAGTTTGGATGTTTACACAAAACATGACATATTTGGGTTACACTCACCTGCCAGACCATCAGCTACAAGCAGTAGCTCCGACATCCTTTCCCTGGAGAAGCCCTCCCTGAACTGAGCACATTTCTGCTACCCATTATCATTCTAACATATCTACAGTTGTCAACAGCAGTATTTTTTCCTAAACTCAGTCATTTTGAATCCAAATGTCTCTCACTTCCACTGACCTGTTAACAGAAAAAGGTTATTCTGTATGTGGAGATGAAGACAGGTCTCAGTGTGACAATTTGGATGACACAGGTCTGCCTGAGCTCACCCTGACCAAGCATGTTGCTGCTGCCACAGTCACTGCCTTTCAGAGGACATAAACAAGTTCTTGAAGCCAGGAGAGATCCCCAAACACTTTGCACTCAGGCAGCAGCATTAGCAGCATGCCCTGGCTGAGTTCCACACCGCTGTCAGAGAGCTGACCACTCACCAGCCACACAGTACACACAAGGCACCTGCAACCCAAAAGACAGCTTGCTTTGAAAGATAAAATCTGTGTACAAAGCGCAAGAGCCATCAAACTCTGAGGAGGGGAGGCAATACCCAGGGCAAGCTGCCACAGACTCAGCACAGAGCTATGACAGACACCTGTGTGTGCTGCTGTGTGACATCCCTGGCCCAGAGAAAGACAAACACCAAGTGTTTGGTGGACGTGGTAGGCAAAGACCTGGCTCTTGCTCCTCTGGTGTACTGTGCTTTCATGTTTGCAGAGATGATGGGACTGTGCCCATTTTAAACTCAGTCTCACTAAATCAATTTATCTGCAGGTTAAATCGATTCATCTCTCTTTGTCATCATTTCTATATCTAGAAAATGGAGATAGAATCAGTAGCCTTCCTCTTCGCCAAAGCATTTTGGGATCATGATGAGCATGATATAACATGAGCATAGGTCAGGCAGATCTATGTCATCCAAATTGTCACACTGAGACCAACTCCAACTCCAAATGAAGGCAGTGATGCTGTGAAAAATTTCAGAAATCACAATTTTGTACTCAATCAAGACAAAACAATATATCAAATGTGGGAATCCCCTTCCCTCCCCTCTTGGGCTCCATAGCACAGGTTCTGCCTGTGGATTCCTGTACCACGCAGCAGCAAGTCCCTTCAGCAGCCACAGGAGCAACAACCTGTCTGGATAAAGGGACACACCTATGAGGGCTCCAGCTCCAAATGTGGGACCCTGTGACAGTCCATGGTGTGATGGCCAGAAAAAAATAAAATGCCTTTGTCAAATTTGCCTGACTTGAAGCCAATTCACATTGAACTTTCCCTTTGACCACTTCCAGTGAGGAACCAATGTACAGAACAACTTTCATCTACTCTGGTCTAGGCTGTCACAGCCCCTGTATCTGTCTGGATATCCAAATTTCATGTATTTGTCTGCCTTCCTCTGACCTTCAAATCCAGGATATCTCCCTTTTTTTGTTGGGGTGGCAATTGCTCCTGCTAGAATTTTATGGCATGTGGCAGATGATGACGCCATTTGGTACTTATCAGGCTGACAGAGGCCTTACTCATCACTGATCTCTTGCAGGTGAGCTGGTTCTTGTCTGTCAGATGCTGGTTCTGTGAGGTGGGCAAGGCTGCTGTAAATACCTTTGTTCTCAGGTAACAAGTTTGCTGCCACCAGTACCTCTATGCCAGGGACAAAAACAAACCAAACTGAAAACCCATCCACACTCCAAATCCTCTCCTTCTTGCAAGAGAAGTGAGTCATTCCTGTGCAGTCCAACACATCTCTGAAGGACACTGCTGGGCTGTAGTTTCATGGCTAAAAGCACTGCTCCATCTTCTGATTGCTGCTCTCACATCTGAATTACTTAAAATTTCCTGGGCAGACTAGTACCCATCTTCGAGACTGCACACTCTTCCTGCTCTGGGCAGAATCACAAGTATTCTTCCTGATATTCTTCACCATTTGACTCTTTCTATTCCCTCCTGCTACTTTTCCCATGTTTGTAAAGAGCTTTTTTCCCCAGCCCCAGCTCAGTCCCTTGGTAGCAGGGAATTCATCAGCCCTTCAGTTGTCAGAGACGCCAGTGACACACCTTCTGCCTCTCACACACACAGCCCAAAAGAGAGCCTGGCCCTCCATAGCTGGAGGCTTCCTGTCTCCCTGCACATGAAGCAGGGGCAGGCAGCTTCTCCTTTGCAGCTCAGGCTCCAGGGGAAATGTTTTCAGTACTAAAACCTAATTCTGTCTAAACATCAGAAGCCAGAAAGCAGTGAAACAGAAATTTAAAAATAATGAAACAGCCTGGTAACACAATTCTCCACCCCGAAGTCCTCCAAAACAGCAATTCACCACTTGAATTATGGGCAGAAGTGATTGCTGAGCAAATCTGACCACTGCTAACAGAAAGGGAAATAAAGCCTCTCTCTAGTTTTACCTTCAGCCCCTGACAGCACCAGAAAATTCAGGTGAACAAGGGGAAAAAGCAATACAGGAGAGCAAAGGAAAGATCTCCCAGCTAGGAACATCATTGCCCAAATTCTGCCTTGGTTTCAAGCTTCAGTTCTGGGAATTTGTGATTTTGACTCACTTTAACAATCACTAATATTTATAATATTTATAATCCTGTCAATTCTGTTTACTTACCAGTAAATTCTATGCATAGCTCTTATCCTAAGTGGAAAGATTATTAAAGTCAATGGCAGTTTTTCTATGGGCTTTTAATCCTATTCCCTAATTGCAAATAAAAGCAATCTGTTCAAGCCAATTTCAATAAAGCACCACCAGAACATTTACAGGACAGTTTTACTTGAGAATTTCTATTGTTTACATCTCTGCTGTGCTGACAGAACATCAGACATGAAATGAGAGTTTCCCATTGTAAGGGATTGCTCTAGAAACACAACATTTTACTTCTGCTTTGACAGGAACAGGACCAAACCCTACAACAAACCCTACAAATCAGCAGCTGATACAGGCAGTCAACACCATCAACAGAGGTGCTTTCACTGCTTGGGAGGTCTGAATTTGGCCAGGCATTTTCACATCCACCAAATGGAGTGGTCTGTCGCTGCTGTTGCTCCCTGTAAAGCTGATTCTCCACCCACAGTCATGCACATCACCTTATGAAGAATATCTTCCACTTATACCTGGAGCTTTATTAGCTGTTACAGGGACTTCTGCCACCCTGTGAAACCTGCCTGGCACCAAGCCCCTACTGATGATTTTCTGGGTGGGTTACTACAGATAGAAAAATATGCGAATACTCAGTGCAACTTTCAAAGTATTATTAAAGCAATATTTTTTATATTATTACCTAGGTCTAATACTGTTTTGAATTTGCAGTTTTGGAGTTCATTTTAAAGCACTTAATTATACTTTGAGAAGAAATAGTCTTATAGTACAAGTCATTTTCTCAAGTACACTTGAAGAAAGGATAGTCCATGGCTCAGTAAATACAACAGTCTGAAAAGTTATGAGCTATCAGACTAAGCTGAATTGACTTACTGATATTACCTGCAATGAATGAGTTTTAGATAGCCTCTCATAAATAGGCAGCTACAGAGCCTACGATTTTATGGATGTCTTGTACTTATCAATATATATGAGAAATGATGCTGTCAGGCTTTCGAGGGGATACTAGGTGAACCACACCACTGTCAATTTAATTTTTATGATTAAATATTTGGTGCTGTTAAAGGTTATTTAACATTTAATATAGCTGCTCTTCTACATAGCTGATAACTGTCATCTTTACATAATGCTGAAGCTGAAAATGGATGGGGAAGGCATATTTTTTAGAAGGTACCAATTTTTTTTTCCAATTTACTGTTAGATGTGTTCCAGTAATAGAATAATATTAGGTGAGTTTAAAAGGTTTTCAATATTCAGATGTACAAAAATTTAGTTTTAATGACAGCTGAAGCTGAGCTCAACACAGAGCTGTCCTGAGCTCAGGACACAGAGGCTGCTGAATTTTCCTCTGTGGTAGAAAAAACCTCTCCACATTGTTTTGGGGGACGGCAGCTCATCCCACAGTGGGATCTTCAGGCTCATATCCAGGCTTATCAGTTTTTATATCTTTAAGAGAGATGTCATCAATTTAAACATCACATTCCTGTCTGATTCTCTTTTTTTCACTTGTTAAGGTTAGTGTAGCTGAGAGAAATGAAAGATAATATTATTTTTATGTGTTTTGCACAAATCACACTTTGAGCAGTGACTGAATTCTGCCTGGGCAGGCACATGGTCCCTGCACAATCACCCAACATTTAAAGAGTTAAGAGAAAAATTAAACTGTACCCAAGCTCTACTCAGCTCTTGGTAAGACAACTCACATGCATAAATGTGGGCACACAGGCATAGTTTCCAGAGCTCTTGCATACAACAACACATGGGGGAAAAAAAAGTGCACAACAAGCAAAAGATGACGGTTCTTAAAATCAAAGAAATTGTCAGTAAACTGCACAGACTTAATAAAAAGATTTGGTGCTTACATCACTCTCCACTATTTTGTTTTCTTTCAACAGCTGAACATGTTAGCTGTGTTTCCTAAGCACAGTCCAAAGCTATTCTTTGTTTCCTCTGCACCCACACATCAAAAAGCTGCAATTTTGAAAACACCTAGAGGCAAAAAATGTTTCTATAATTAAAAATAAAACCAAAATGTATAAACAAAACCAACCACACAACTAGAGTACAGAACAGGTCAGTTCAGGTCTTGATCCCAATTACATTTACTGTCAAGTGAATCCCTTTGTGGAACTGAGACTTTGTATTTTCTTCAGTAACACTTACTACGGTACATTTACAAAGAAATCTTTATTGCTTTTCAGTGATGGAATTGTATTTTTCTGTAATAAAAGCCTTTTTGTGGACATTCCTTACTGAAGTACTAAAGTAAAAGTGCAAGCCTTTTTAATCTCGAAAAGGTATCACTCGATTTTGATACAGTTTAGAGTCTTTGAATGTACTGTCCTGTGTCCTGGCTCAGGTCCCAGCAGCTGGTTTTGGGCTACACCAAGGTATCCCAAAGAGACACAAATCATTGTTTTGCAGTGCCTTTCCTGTAACAACACTCATTAATTCTGATGGTGCCCTAAACAACCGAGAAACCAGAGCTCATTTATCACTCATCACTAACGCGGCTTATCAGCGACATTAAAGATGCGCCTGGGGGCTGTTGCAGAAAACACCCCACCAATAAAGCACCAACGGGTCCAGTGCAGAGAGCTCGGGCATCAGCTACTCCTGCAGAGCAGGGCAGCCCTGCCCAAGCACTGTGCTGCCCACACCGACCCTTCGTGCCCGGGTGCCGTGTAACGAGGCTGCCTGCGCTGGGCAGGAGCTGCCGCACGGCCCCTCCTGCTCGAGCAGCGCCCGCCGGGCGCAGTCCCGCAGGCGGGCTCATGCTCATCACCCTTTCGAGCTCTACTTCACAGCTATGAGCATTTACAATGAAAACTAAAATATCAAGCCAAGAAGGTGGTGCAAGCACATGTGCACGACTTTGGGCCCAAACACCAGCTTTGGTGGTGCTGTCTCACAGATGGGGGAGTGCGCATTGTTTCATCTCCTTTGATACAAAATATTTAAAGAGAGATCAAAGTTTAACTGCTCTGAACTGCAATGATCATGTGTAACCTCTTCATATATAATTTTAGAGTCAAGCAGTCTCTGAACTTGTGGATCATTGAATTAAGGATTTTTGGGGGGAAGCATTTTTCAAATGAAACCTCTAATATGCCTAGTGCTCCTGTTCAGTGCAGCAGAGCAAATTCAGATATTAAATTAAATAGACACGGTTTCAGGTATTCAAATTATGTTTCTACATCCCCCAGTGAAGTATATTTCATTATTTCAGGTCAAACCTGCAAAATAAATAGGGCAGAAATACAGATGTCCATATTTAAAAAAGCAATGGGAAATTTTTAGCAAAAAATCTCAAACATTTGAAAGGCCTCTTCTATCTCTTTGCAACAGAGGTAGGAAGGGCAGAAAATTATGACACAGTAATTATTATGATGGATGTTGGGCCAGTCCTTTATATTAGATACACTGCTTGTGCAGGAACCAGCACTACAGATTGCATACTTCACTAAGCAGGACACTCGAGATTATAATGGGCAATACAGATTAACAACATTAGGTCAAAGCAGAATAATTCTTCTTCTTTCTCATTTCTATTCCTTTCCCATGGAACAGCTTCTGCTTCACATTTCTGTGCTCCTTGCTCCCAAGCCTTAATCTACACATCAAGCAGGCATTTTTCCATTTCAGCAGGTACAAATCTTCAGTAACTGGATGGAAATTTATAAAATTGCACTGGTGTAAAATTCAGCTATGACTAAACCTGTCTGTTCTGAATTAAAGGTGATGATGTGTTTGCTTTTGCCATCTCATGCAAACAGCAGGAAAGATTCATCTTACTCAAAAGCAGCATGAAAATTTAAGAGAAAGACTTGTCTTGGCACAGTGTAAATAATCAGCTTTGTGTTATAAAAGGGTTGATTTATAATTTTAGCAATTATTTCAGTGTCTGTGAAACCAGAGCAGCATAACACTTTTAGCATAGGTAGGAGCTGAACACTGTCCTATGCTCATGCCTCAGATTTGGTTTTGCCAGCAAGAAGAAGCCAAACCATGCCTCAGTAATGACTCTTCCCAGAGGTAGCCTCACTGCTGATGTTCAAGTGGAATCAGCTAAATACCTTGGAGAGCTCTGACTCAGATCTTTGTCCCAGCATTACTGGCACCAGCTCACCCTGAATCCTCAGCCTGCATCCAGCCAGGCAGCCCTGCAGAGCTGCAGCAGCCCAGGGCTGAGCAGGGGCTACCTGCACACAGCACCTGCCCAGCCCCTCTTCTCCTTGGCCCTGGGTCAGCACAGCTGCACTGTGAGTATTCTCTAAGTGGGTTAACGAGCTTGAAGATAAATTAGCCTGCAGATTCATGGTGACACCAGGGACAGCAAAGCAGATGTGACTTTCATTCCTTTGGCCTTAATTCATTCCCTTCTCTGGTGACTCAGCATTTCAAGTGCTAAACTTTACCCAGGAAAGGTCTAAGGTGCCATAGGGGCTGGGTGGGTCCAGCTTCTATCCAGTTTCATCCAGTCACAGGGACACTGAACAGCACTGCTCCCCTTTCCACAGGGTAAGGCAGCACACACACTTTGCTTTTAATCCTCATGTTACAGCCACTCTCTGTCCTGACCAACACATTAAAAAAAAAGATACAGAAGTCCTCAGCACATCCCACATTCATTCCCAGCTGCACAACAGGAGAGCCCAAGACAGTTCACACAATGGCAGGCTGCTTGCTATTTTACTGTGCTAAGCAATTGCCCATGTCTCTCTCCACAGGTCATTCCAGGCAGAGTATGGAGGAAGCCAGAACATGGCTTGGGGTCTTAATGAGTTTTTGCACTCTCTTGTGCATCCTCAGGGAGTCCTGTCTGTGGGATGCCAAGGCTCCCTTGCTCAGCAGGCTGTAGCTCCTGGCAGAGCTTCCAGCCAGTTGCATTCCCATTGCTTGCTCTACACGGATTCCTGAAGGAGCACTTTGGCATGTGTCAGTGACCCCTCCCAGCATGTATAGGACTGGATTCCTGTCTGGCTCGTGAGGAAAGCTCTTAAATGTTTAATGTTAGCTGCAGTGGAGAACTGCTGTAAACATTCCTGTAACTGGTCTGCTTTAAAAATTTGATTTTGTGTGAAACAGCAAAGGAAGTTCACACTGCACTTTGTAGCTCAGGAGTGCTTGCAAAGCTTGAGAGGTAAAATTAAGGGGGAAGGCATTGTCTTGGCAGCACTTCTCTTTCAGCATGATCTGGAGGGCAAATGTGCCTCTCCCCAGCTGTGTGCATGGTGCTGCCCTCAGCCAGAGCCATCAGGTGAGGAAAGAGGGGCTGGGGGATACACTGAGCTGCAGGAGCAGCTTACAGGCCTTCTTTCCTGTTTCTCCTGTGCTCAGCTCAGTGCTGCAAGGATGGACAGAAAGGCAACAAACATCTGCAGAAGGGGAAAAGTGAAGCATGAGCATAAAGAAGGGAACTCTGCAGTTCGGGTGACAAAGACTGAAAGGACTAGAGATTACTCGTGCTGTGCCTTATCAGTCCTAAGGACTGGTGATAGCAGAGATAATACAAAAGCAAGCTTACTGTGAATTTATGAATTGGTAAGTCACTTTGTTGTAACAGCCCTCAGTAAATCACTGTTTGTTCCTGCATTTCTGTAATGCACTCTGTTACGCATTCCCTACCTGCTCTCTGACTTTATCTCAGTTTGCTTCTTATTTGTCAGACAAAGAATTCAAGATTTCTCTTAAATCACCTTAGCAAAACTGACATTTTCAGTCCTCTTGTTCTTGGAAAAATGAGGGGGAAACTGGTTCATTCTTTCAAGCCCTCATTCATCTAGCTACAATTTCTGCAGAGTTGGGTTAGACATTTTCTTGCACAGAAAACAGGTTGGTACCACTGGATCTCTGGGTCCAAGGTGGGGAATGGCTCAGTGGCCACGGCCTGAACACTCAGGAATGCATTGCTCAGCTCCTGGCTCTGCTGTTCAGTTTTTTGGTAAAGACACAGAGCCTTCTCCCTCTGCTCACAGCTGTTGAGCAGTGAAGGTATTTATTTCCCTGTACTCAGCCACTCAGTATTTCATCTCCTGTCCTTCCAGGGAGAGCATTACCTATTTACAGTAGGACTTTCTACTCCTGTGAATACAGACACTGTGTCTTTGATCCTGGCCATCTTGGAGCATCTCAGTGCTATCAACCAGAGACCTGAATGTCTCTCTGCTTTCCAGGATATACCAGCCTGGAGTGGGTATTAACTGATTGTTCTGTTCATTTTGGTATGCAGGATTTCCCCATGGTATTATCACCATGACATGGGAGGGTTTACTTGCTTATGAGGGCTTATGCTATATCCCTTTTCTATCCTTTGAAAATTGGCAGTATCACCTATATCTCTGTAGAAAAAAAAAAAAAAACCAAACAAAAAACCACAAAAACTACCTATCCTCTTCACTGAGTTTGTGCTGTGTTCCCATTCATTCCCTATGTGTGCCTGTCACTTTCTCTTATTATTTAAACAAGAAAATAATTTGTCCTGTCAAAAGTTCTGTTGCTCCTTTAATAAGGAGTAATTATGTATGGAAATAAACAATCTCTCTATTTTCCTCCAGGCACAGAGATTGATTGGCTTATACTTTAGCTGCATGTACTAGACTGGTGTCTGCATGTGTGCAAAGGAGCAGGTGTGTGTGCAAAAGCAAGGGAAAGAAGGAAATTAATGAGGGAAAAACAGCTTAAAGAAATCAGATTTGCATTTAGATTGATTTCTGTCCTGGAGCCAGATTAGTGTAACTTGAGTGAGACCAAGGTTGCCAGAAGTGACTTACGAGGTTGCGCACAAAATCTGAGGCAATCCCTTGGCTTCCACAACCCGAAAATTATAGAAAATATTGTTGCTCTGATTGTTGGCATTGCAACTCAAAACACTCTATTCAAAAGTCATCACTCAGGCTTCGTGCTACCAGTGTTTATGAAGTGTGCAAAGAACAACCTCACAAAAACAAAGCATTGTCTTGAAAGGAGAGAACTATTCACATTGATCAGGCATGTCTGGACAGTATTCCCAAAATTAAATCAGTTCTGATATCTCACAGAGAAATTAAACAATTAAACAGCCCCAATTAAAAGGAGTAGGATCTTTTGTAAGACAATATTATGCATGCCATATTATGATTTATTACTGACATATCACAAAAGAAATAAAAACTTCCATCGTCCCCTCAATTTCTAAAGTGGTATTTTAACTTACACTTCCAAGAAAGTTTCAGAAAGCTTTTCTTTGTACCAAACAGGAAGGAACACACACACTGAAATTAAAGCATTTTCTGAAAAATAAACTCACAAGAGCAATTCATTGCTACTTCTTATATAGTAGGAGTTCAATAACAGCAATAGTCCAGTCTTGCCTGGTGTAATATATCAAAGAAAATGATCTGACTTTTAGCAATCATTGTCTTCAAGCTGTTTTTCCCCTCGGAGGTTATTAAACCTTCAGGCCCTATTAAGTCTCTTACAATGATCCTTTTGCTGTCAGAGGATGGGGCATTCCATAAGGAAATGTAATACTGAGAATGAGTAGTCATATTCTTCCACTATAGGTCAAGAATATTCAAGAGATTTTGTAATTTAAGCTGCTGAAGAAAGGAATAATTAAGTGGCCCATGGATTCTTGTGCTGCTGCAGAAAAAGGCCCTTTCTTGTTGGATTTCTTGGTTTTCATCACTGCTTGCTGCAGGGATTAGGGTAAGCTCTTTTCATTTACAAGTAGAGTTGCTCAGGAAAAGAGGAGCTTTCTTTCCTTTTCTTAGATAAAAGCCCAAGCTCTGTGTGCTTTTAAATAGAATGCTAGAGGAAAACACCATTCCTAACA
Source organism: Notiomystis cincta (assembly GCA_013398075.1). Classification (NCBI taxonomy): domain Eukaryota; kingdom Metazoa; phylum Chordata; class Aves; order Passeriformes; family Notiomystidae; genus Notiomystis; species Notiomystis cincta. The sequence continues at coordinate 97,099 of VZRX01000802.1, forward strand.
CCTCCCAGATTTCTCCACACAAGAAGCAGCCAGTACACCTTTGGCTCTCCTCTCCAAGGCATTTCAAACATTCCCTACTTTTTGGTAAAAGGTGAATGATATAAACATACTCTACTAAAGTAATAAATAGTAATAAATACATCCTGCAGCTGGGTGTAGGAACATCAGCAGACTCTTGAGGAAGAGCTGGAAGTGATGGCGAGCTGGGGTATCAGCAAGACCAAGAGGGACAGGAGGGAAGTCCAGGAGGCAAAACTAAACCTACAAGGAGATAGGATGCTGGAGACCCCAGAAAAGCTGCTTGTGCTAGATGCAAGATCAGAGAGAGCAAACAGCCAACATGTAGTTGAGAAAATATTTGCAATGAAAGTATTTCTTCTAGAAAATTCCTCTGAGCTGAACTGGCAAAAACATGTAGGAGGATCAGCAGCAATATTCTTTACAGTGTAACTGAGTGATGCCATAGGGAAGATTAAAGCTGCAGTAATGCTTAACTCTAAAAACAAGAGCTGCCTAAAAATTATTATTATTATTAGGAAACCAAGAAATTACAGATAAAAAGGCAAGGCATTTACATGAGGCATGGGAACTATTTAGTAAACCATAGGAGATGTTCAGAATACTTGCTACTTATTCTTTCAAAAAGATCAAATAAATTGGTGATGTGGTCAAATGGGATAAAAAAATAGAGAAAAAGGACTAAAAAGAGGTCCTTGTTTAAAAGTTCAACTCAGAAACATTTAGATAGGAAGTTTAAGAAAGCAGGCAAAAATGCATCAAATGAACAAAGACAAATCAACATACCAGAGACACAAAAAGTAAATAGCAAAAAATTTTTCAATCCACAACTCAAGAAGGAATCCTACCAAAGAATATGCAGGGCTGATAAGAAATTGAGCTATAGAGAAAGATTGAAAGAAGATAAAACCATTGCAAAAATTTAAAAAAAAAAAAAAGGAGGGAGAAAAATCCAGCCATAACTGCATTCTTTGCATCAGCTTTCCTGATAGAAGAGATTAAGGATGTTCTGTTATCAGAGTGGGTTTTTGTGGGGTTTTGTCAGGGTTTTTCTTTTTCCTTTGCTGCACAGGAAATATGTCTGAAAAATTGTGTCAAACTGAAATGTCAGTAAGAGACATTTCAGAATAAATGAATAAAATTACTAGCAACAAGTTACCAGCACCAACACAGAACTGGATATGAAATTGCCAAAGCACTTACTGTGGCATGTACCCTATCGTTTATGTTCAGCTCAGTATTAAAGACAGGAAGAAATGAAAAAAATGACAGCAATTTTTAACAGGCTTTTCAGAAGAACTGAAAGAGCTAGGTCCATTAAATCTGCTTGGCTAAAACTGCAACAAAGAAAAGAATTAGCAGGCACTTAAATAAATACAGTGCTGTGAGAATGCACCAACATGGCTATTGAAAGAAATCGTGGCTCACAAATAAACTGGAGCAATGACCTAGGTGAACTATTTAAGCTTTGCTTCAGAAAAGCTGACCCAAATATGGGTCATATTCCTCATGAAAAGCTCTTCAAGAGCTTCAGGTGTCCTGGGGTGTGACACAGTGATATTCCTGAGCCCACTAACAGGGCCAGAGGCAGCAAAGCCAGCACAGGAAGGAGCCACCTGTCCCATAGGATCTGCTCACTGCATTCACAGGTGACAGGAAAAGGGATGGGAATCCTCAAGACCAATTCTACTGAATGTACAAAACTGGTCCAGATACCTCACAGACAATTTAGGTTCTGAGTATCTCACACATAAAACAGTGGGGTGATAAAACAGCAGATGAAACTCAGTGTCAAGACAGGAAAGTCTTTAAGAGGAAACACAAGCATATCTATACACTCGTATTGATTGTCTCCAACTCACCATTCTTAAATGGTTTGTCTTTGCCATTCAATACAGGAAAAATGAAAGAATTATAAATAAAACTATTCTAATTTTAAAAAAATTAATTTGTGTGTGTTCATCATCCAGATCACACAGCAGAGGGAACATAGAAAACATCCTGTCAAAAGGAAGATACTAACTCTTCCTTACAAGTTAAATTGAACCAGATCCTACTATGGTTTAGCAAAAATTAAACTTCAAGAATCCACCAACACTGAACTATGGCAAGCAGGTTCTTCAGCTGCTTCATACAGCAAGCACCAGCTCTCTCTTTGCTCTGGAGAAATCACAGCCTCCATTGTGCAGCCTTTTTCAGTCTCAACCCAGGCTCTGTTTCATAATGTATCACCAGGCTTGTTTGAGAGACACAGCCACATTTGGGGTCTTCAGCTTCTGATTTTTCCTTAACTTTGTACAAGTCTCTTCCAGAATAATTCTCTCTTACATGAGCAGGGAGTCAAATACCACAGAACAAAGTCTACTGAGCTCCCAAGGACCAGGACTGATGTGGGGGAGCAGGGGTGAAGTGCATCCCTGCTGGAAAAGCTGCTGATCTTGATGATCCCTAAGGACAATGATCAAATTGCATCCCTGCTGGAAAAGCTGCTGATCTTGATGATCCCTAAGGACAATGATCGAATTGCATAGCAAACCTAGAATACACAAGCATAATTCAGTCTTGAGATTCATATCACAGCCTTTCCAACAGATTTGGAATTTAAGTACTATTTTGAGTGCCCTAGCTCAATTCACTAAAGGGAACTTCAAAATCAGCCTTTCAAAAGGTCCTGAGTTCCTTGCAATGGTCTGCAATCCATAGCAAAACCAAGATATATAACCTGAAAAATATCCTCTTAAATAATTTCCCACAAGTTAGAGAAGATGAGGAACACTCCAGGCTCACTGTTTCCTTTTACTTTCTTCTAGATGCAAAAGCAGAAGCACAAACCTTTCCATTTGCATTTTCAGGATTTTCAAATAGTACAAGTTGTGCTATATTGCACAGACTTGCTGAAATGCTCCTAATTCAATTGGCAAGTAATAATTAATGTGTGCTGGAGTTTTAACTTTGGATTAAACATCTTTTCATCTTTTACCATTAATTATGTTTATCACTGACTGTCAGCTTTATGTCAAATTATTACAGATACGTACCCCATGAATCGTCTAAAAAGCAGATAAACACAAGGTCTGTGCAATTATTTTTGCCAAGAACACGGCATATTAGTCCAATTTCATATTTTGCCTCAGTTAATTTCATTTCAAAATGGAAAAAGAAACCTTTTATTGCTCTGCGATTTCAAAGATTTCTGCTCTCCTCCTGTGTACAGGGATTGCTTTTGCAAAAAGAAAAATCTGATAGCTGCCATAGAAATCAGCTCCTTTCAATAAATGAGCCTAACCTGTTTGTTTCCTTCCTTCCCAGGACTTCAAGGTTCACCTCTTGACCCCAGTCTTGACTTTCACCCTGTGCTGTCTGTATGGAAGTGATCAATGAAAAACGTGTTAAGGAGATGGAAGGGACTTGTCTTGCTCAACCTGAAATACTTGTTGGGGGATTTCTGCAAAATTCATTTTGGATTGATCCAGAGCATTTCATTTGACCAAAAGAAAATAATCCTAGCTTCACTATATGGATTATTTAATTTATTTTTTTTAACCTTGAAATTCAGGTCACACTTTTTCATGAGATATGCTTCTTTGTAACAGCAGGCTGAAAAGTTTTTCTCGATGCAGTGAGGCTGTGCAATGCCAAAGTGAAATGTTTCATTTGATTACTGTGGGGAAGAGTACACGAGGATGCTGCTACATCACAGACCTGAGCCCCCATCGTGGGCTTGGCAGTGCCTGCAGGAGAAGAGGGCTTCAGCCACCTGTGGAAGAGTGCTTTAACATAATCTAAGTTTCTGCTTATTTTGAGTTACTGAGAGAACTTCATCTGAATTTGTAAATGGTGTACATCACACCACGAAAATCTTCATTTCTTAGCAAACACACTCTTCACCAAAATACCACCAGTTCCTTCCAAACAGTCTGGACATATGAACAAGACACACCTGAAACAAGTTTTCACTCCATAGTTCTGTATCCCAGTGAACCCCCCCTCCTCAGCCATTCTGCTCATCAGCATTTTCCTGGAACCCCTCCCTGCTAGACCTTGGACTGTGCTCCCAGAGGAGCTGGGCAACCACACTGGTCAGCTGCCTGAGCTTACCCACCTATGTCCATCCATGAAACCTTCCACAACCTACAGCAACTGGGAGTACTTCATATACACAGTCCCAACATTTTATATCCTTCACTGTGCACCACCACAATCACAAATCCCAGGAGACACAGAAGCAGCTCTCATGCCAAATTGCAGCCAATTCACATAGCATAATAATAATGTTGGAAAATTTAAGTACTGTGGGGAAAACCAATCCTTTTTCCAGCCAAAACACTGTCCTAATTCTTCAGTAGAAAGCCACATTTTGTGGCAGTGGTCTGAGTTTAAATGTCTCTGTTTCCACTCATTTACACCCAGGCAACTGTGGTGAATTAAGAAGCTAGAGCCCACTTTTTCCCCTATGTATCCAAGTATTTTTAATAAGTAATTTCAGCCAAGAAATGGATCTGGTTTTTCATATTTACTTTTTTGCTACTATCAGCTCTGACCTCTCTTTTGAATCTGATTTACAAGTGGCAGGCTTGCAGAAAGTGCTTTTAACACAGCGTACTAATAAATTATGAAAAAACAGATTTACAATCTAATCTCCTCATGTGCAGTGATGTGTATTAAATAAATTGTTAACATCAGAAACCACTGCAAATTTGGTGTATGCCTAAGAAACTGTAGTCCATATTATCAACAGCAAAAGTTGTTGGTTTTCCTCAGTCCTGATACTTAGATTAACTGGGAGAAGTCTTATTGTAAGAAAATATAATTTTCCTAGCATGCTCTTCATTAGTTCAAAGCAGCAACAGTCCACTCAAAAACCAAAAAGTTAATGGTTGATTTTTCTGACTAGTGTCTACTCTTTAGTCATCAGCTAGCAAAATGTTTAGTCCTATAAAAATATTCGTTTCCTAGGGATTGTTAATTACACTTTATTGAGAAACAATCAGTTATTTAGTTGAGTTACCCATCCCTTTAGAAAATTAAAAGCTGAGATATTCATTTTTGCCATGAATATCTATACAGTAATTACCATATTTACTTTTCATTTATGGGGGAATAATCTGTTTTAATTAAGCCTAACTGAAGAACTTTTATCAGATGTAATTATCCCTTTCGATAAATATGTCTCTAGTAATTACAGTTAACCATGGGATTTATAGCTCTTAAGTCATTTGGTGGGAAACATAATAAATCTTTAGTAATACATGCTAAATTACTATAAATTAATTCAGATCATTAACATAATAAACAAATTAGGAAAATTTCACTTAATTAGTTTGGGTGGTTAGCTCAAAATCCCTTGTAAAGCTTCATAGTAATCAAAATTTTACCAGTATTTTTAGAGATAAATTTTTTGTAACAAATCTGTTTGAATATTTACACAGAAAATTGGATCACTGCTGGAACCCAGAATGAACATATTCCTTTTAGATCATAGAGCCTTTAGGAATTGATGCTGGATAACATTTTAAATGCAGTTAATTGTGCCTCACAGGTTTTCAGGTCTGTGCCATTGCATAGTAAGAACTTGCATGGTGGTAGAGTAAGATTTTAGAAGTAAGGTAGTTCCTCTCTCCTTCCCTCTGCTCATTTTTGTGAGTCCTCAAAAGGCAGGTACAGGGAAAGGTAAAAACTGAGCACTCAGTGACCAGGAGTAAGGGATTCCAGAGGGAAAACAAAGCAGTTTGACCAGGCAGGGGCAGGTGGCCAGCCTGGACTGCCCCACTGCCTGCCTCCCCTCTGCATGTGGAGCAATGCACTGGGGAACTGACCTGAACAGAACTGAACAGAACTGACCTGAACAGAACTGAACTGACCTGAACTGAACAGAACTGAACTGAACAGAACCGAACAGAACTGAACCGAACCGAACTGAACTGAACCGAACCGAACCGAACTGACCTGACAGCCTGTGAGGGCAGTTCTGCAGCCTCTGACCGAGGCACATCCCGTCCTGCACTGTCCAACCAGCGAGTGCAGGTGTCTCCTTGCAAATAACCCTTTTTCCCTGTTCCATGCCCAGACAGCACAAGAGCTGTGGGGCAGGGAGCTGACATCAGGCATGTGAGGTAGTGGCTCTCAGAAATCCCTTTGCCATCTTCTTGTTGAACTGAACTGTCGGGGTACCCACCAAAGGCTTTGCTGAGTGGATCCTGTTACAGGAGCATTGTTCTCCTCTTTGGCACAGACTGGGGAGACAAACTCTACAGATTGTCAGTGTGCTGGCACACACAGTTTACAACTCCTGCTGACAAACACACCATCCCAGCAGTGTTTCCACCTCCTGCTAGTTGGAGATAAGTCTTGAGCTTAGTTCAGCCAAGTCAGAACCCATCTCTATATTTATATCGAAACCTTGCATCAGACTAAATGTTCAAGGTGAGGAATACAGATGAACACGGATGAGCTTTTTAGTCATGAACTTTTGGAGCTTAATCTTCTTAGATAAACTCAGACAAGCAAAGAGCTTCCCTGTGGGCAAAATATCCTTCATAAACAGAGAACAAAGCAATCACCAAAACTTACTATTAAAAGAACATTTTAAATCCTTTTTTCCCCCAAAGCATTATTGGGTCTTTCTGGTGGGAGTGCCCCCTTTATTCCACACTGTCCTACTTTGCTGTGGTGATCTGAGAGGGAGAGAGGGTATTTGGCTCAGGATGGCTGATTATTTCTCCCCTTTATGTTGAAACCTGTATAGGTGAAGGGCATAGGAGAGACACAACTTTCCATGTCCTGGCTTCAGGTCTCAGACCATTCCCTACATACAAAGAAAAATGAGAAAAACAGTTTGGGGAACCTTGACTCAATTTTGATGTACCAAATTTTGGTCTTAGCATTTTCCCTACTCCCCCCCTGCCTAGCACCAGTCTTTTTGCACCCTCTAAGGACATTTTCTTCTAGCCTCCTTAGGTATTTTTGCCCATAGTGATCCAGAGCCCACAGAATATCTCCTTTGCCTCTCCTTGCTCCAGTCCCAGGAGGGGGCAGACAGGCAGAAAGGGCAGAAATCACAACATTCTCACAAAAGTTCTCAGGAACACAGGGCAGCAAAAGGAAAAAGAAAGAAAATCAAAGCCATGACTTTAAACAGACCCTTATTTCACCCAGGATCCTTGGCAGGACTCAGCAGCACCTCTCCAACCAGCCTGGAGGCTGGAGAAACTGACCAGTTCAAACAGTTTTTTATTGTTTAAACTGTCCTAAGACAGAAGAGTGCACAACAGACCCCTCAGGGAAGGCAAAGCAGATCCTCCCTTCCCTGAAAGCATTGGCTTTCAGGGGTCCAACTCTTTGGAAAAAATTCCCTCCCACATGCTACATAATATCCAGGACCAGGGCAATACGAAGCATGCATCATGCACAGAGTTGGAGCTGTCCACCTGCAAATGAATGAATTTCACCTTGAATTGAACCTTCTGATACATCAGAAATTGTCCATCTTCATGCTTTATTTTCTAAAGATGGATGGTGCGGATGTTTTATTTGACTTAGTGCTGGGAAACTCAAAATCCTATTTGTATTTCCAAACTGCCATGTTAACTTTCCTCCCATTTTTACTTAACTCATTTTTTACCTTAGTCATATTAATGGTTATATAATAATATTAGACAACGTTTGCTAACCATTAACTCCAAAAATAATGGTTGTGCTAAATCAGAGCTAATTAGTGTGTCACAAACTCCAATCCTAGTGCAGGGTGATGACTGAATGAAAAGAATGTAATGTCACTTCACCAAGAATTACATATACAATTTTAAGAGGTATTTTAAATATTTTTCTTAATAGCTGTCAGCAGAAACGATGGGATGTGATTCTTTAGAGAGCATTGCTCTTTACTAAGTACAGGCAAGTGAGTCATCACCAGCCTTACACTGGCTGCAGAAAACAGATTTAATATTAATTTATGAATAGCTGAACTTTTTCTCTTTAACGTCTAACAGTGAATTATGCTCTAAAGCCTTTATATTTCACTGCACATCAGCAAGGTTGTCAGGAGCAAAAGATCAGGATAACATAATTCTTATGGCTTGCTCTCACACACCCCTCATTTACTCCTGAAGCAGCCTGAATCATCCTGAAAGTAAGATGCATGGGGTGGCAAAATTTAAATGTGAAAGGAGTTGCTCTTTAAGGGCTATCAAGTTTTTAAAAGCATAACTTGCAGCTGAAACCGTGGGAGTGGGATTTGTTCTCTCAGACAGACACTGAGTCATTCACATTCATTCCCAGTGCCCGTGAGCAAAGGAAGGTCAGGCCACTGGCTGTGCCCATGTACCTGCATCCCAGCTCACAGCAGGGGCAGGAGGAAAATGCAGATGGCAAAGCCTCCCGAGGCTCAGGATTTTCACCTTTTCAAATCTTCTCTCTAATTCACTTAACGGCACGAAGCAATGTGCAGCTACACCAGTTCCTTGGTGCCTCAAGGGTCACAGAGCAGGCTGCCAAAACAGTAACCAACAGATCACAGCATTTTAGGGATCCCATACATTTTTAACTCTTCAATGTCTTTGCAATGTAGAGCTGATACATCAAATCTCCACATAGAGCAGAAAACTACATGACAACATTGGCATTCTCCACAACCAGACCCCTAAACCCAAATTTTACAACTTAAAACATGTTCATATGTAGGCAAAGACACTTAAAACATGTTCATAGCACACTGCAGAATCACATTAACACTGGGTTTCACTTTTAACTTTTTCTTACTTTTCATATTCATGAAACATCTACAAACATACGTAAGATCAGATACCTCTCTACTGCCAGTGAGAAGATGAAAAAATCAGGCCTAAAGGATCTATATATAGAAGATATCTTGGCAGATTTTATTTCGTCTTTTTTCCTTTCAAATGTAAAGTCATCACCAAGGGCTTCACAGGACCAGCAGAAAGTGTGATTCCATCACCACACAATGCAGCTTGGCAAAGCCCTACCCAGCTTCCTCCCAATGCTTCCTGTGCAACATGGGATGAGGAGCAACACTACAAAAAACCCCACACACACAATTCACTGATGTCACATCAGGCTGAGCTTTTTATATTCACTTTAAGACACGACAACCCCATTCCCCTTCCTTTCCTTCTTGATAGTCCATCTTTGATCTCCACAGATGACGGCTCCTACCCTGCCTTAGGACTCCCACAAAGCACTGAGATAATCTTAGTCTTCAGCCCTTCAGTGCAAAGGGTTACAAAAAGCCTCAAGAGTACATAGCCACAAATTGCCCTTCTACTGCTTCTATCATGGTATGCTTGGACACAAGTACAAAAGAACTTTGATTTTTCTGCTACTCAGAGTAAGATATTAAAATGCAAGAATTCATTATCATTTATTTTGAAATGAGCAAAAAGCTGTTAATTATAGGCTCCTGGAAGTCTGGGCATCATTTTAGTATTGCCAGTGAGTGTGGAAGGAAGAAGCTTCAAGCTCTGGGTAACAGGCTCCAGTTTAGCTGTAATCAAAAAGCTAACTTAGACCAAGGTGTAAAGACATCAAATACCTGGTACTATGTTCAAAGACACATGGGCTGCTGCAGTGTAACTTTCACTGCTGAGCTTTGACAGATTGACTGCATTTCTCTAACATTTCAGAAACCTGAGATCCTTCGATTAGACCCTGCAAGAGAGACTCTTCTCCTGATTGAGGAGAGGGCTTCGGTTAAGGATCTGACCTCTGGTATTATGATGATTTAGGAGGACAGCAAGTCCTCCACAGGAACATCCACAGGACACTTAATGGAACAGTATTCCCTTACCAAGCAGACAAAGGAAGAAAGAAGGTGAAATCTTTTGTGTAGGACTCTATTATTACCACTACTACCTGGGTGTTCTGTCTGCTCGAACTCTCCCTGTGATCTCTCAGGTGTGGTGAAACACTGACTAATACTGGACACAAAATTGGTTAGCCTCGATGATCTTAGTAACTCTCAACATTTCCTGAGCAGTGAAATCTCAACAGGCAGCTGCTCTCTCCTCCCCAGGCTATTTTCTCTGTGACAGTAAATACATCCAGCACTGCTGCTGTATCACCCCTTCAAGTGCTGCTGGTACAAACCATCGATTATAATTTTATAATGCCATAGAGGCTGGTTGTTACATAAGGCAATCATGAGACGGTTACAGAACGACGCAAGGAAAGTGAAGCCTCAGGCTGTTACGGCAGCTAACAAACCTGTCATTAATTACTGAGAAAAAAGCCTTCTGCCTTTTAAATAATTTATACAGCTGCATCTACAGTAGCAAAAGATTAAACCTAATTAAAATGGAATCTTTAAATTCCAAGGGAAAGGCTGACCTCTGGACTCGGCCACCACCAGCAGAGCACAGATAAGGACCCGAGCTAATGACGATCCTGCCCCCGGGCTGGCACACAGCACTTCCAACTCTCGCTCTGGGCTGGGATTCCCTTTATGAAATAATTTCAGACAAAGATAAAGACCTGCTAATCTCGAGCTTGCACATTGGATGCTTTGCTTAAGCACTTTATCTCTATGACCAGCATATCTTTGGAAGGGTTTCTTTGTTTTGGTCTTTGAGGTTTAGTGAAGGGTAATGTAATCTTCCAATAGGGTTACTGCCCTCCTAGGTTTCAATTTAATTGGGCTGTGCTGTAGTTCAATTCCTATGTACATTCAAAAAAATCTTTGGGTGAATTCAATCCATATAAATAATATAGCCCCCTAGTATGCAAAGCAGTGTGCTAATGCACTCCAAACTCATTTGCATTCTTCTTTCACAGGGAGCAGCTTTTATTATACTGTATTTTAAAATTAAGTAAAATGTGGCAAAATATTAATCTCATCATTATGCTTCCTTATAGCAGCCCTTGCTGTATCTTCTGTTATGTCTGAAAATAGATCAGTACTGCCCCAGTTTCTGAATTCCAAAGCTTACCAAGAGGACTCTTTTTTCCACTCTGGTGATTCAGGTATTAGGCATCAACAAGTTCTCAGAACAAGTGCTTTCCAAACTCTTGGACACTAGCTTTTCAGAGTAATTCCAGAGTTCTAAAGATCTGTCCTTCTAGCATAATATGGAAAAAATCTGCATACACATCTATTATATATATATATACATGTGTGTGTGTGTGTGTGTGTATACACACATACATGCATACACTGTATTTCTCAGCACTGTAATAGGACATAACTGTGGTAATCCTCAGCCTATGCAGTCCATCCAATGGACATCCCAATCAGTAAAAATAACTTCCAGCTATGCTGGGGCTTTAGGAATTAATTTTTTAGTTCATTTTAATAGTACTTCAAAGAATTATATTCTATTACCTCTGGCTAGAAGGTGAGACCCTTTCTTCAGTGCAGATTGAGGTCTTTCTGTATATATCCAGTATCTTATTTTCAAATGAGAATTCTTGCACCACTACCTCCACTTGTCTGCAGGCTCTAGTCAATACCTGTGTTGTTTTATCTCTCTGCACAGAGGGACCACATCACACAGTATATATTTCTCACTACTCTTACAGTGGTCTTCCTTAAAACAACCTAACCCTTAAAATTTATTATTACTTTTCAGTGTTAAGGTTATCTGAAAAATTTTATTTAACATTAGAATCCACCCATTATACTGAATATTCCCTAAACCACATTGGTTAACCTAGACTAACCTCCACATAGTTAAATTAGCCTTTCATATCTAATTATGCCCTGTGACAGGATATATTAGTTCCAATCCTCACAGTCACAAGGGACCTGTAGTTTCAAGTGACCTCTATACTTGGACAGTAATCCAAATAAAACAAGACATGCAAGCAGGATCAAGGCCTAGACATGGAGGATTTTGTACCAGTTCCCAAGGTCAGTTTAAAGATTTGAAGACTCTTGGCACTGTTCTAATTGGGAGCTCCTGGAAAATTAACCTGTTTCAAAACTGACAGCAGGATATAGTAAAGAATCTCTCTGTGCACAAATTAACTTTTTATCACATGTTTATATCCTGACAGATTCATGTGCTGTCCTCAGCTCCCTGTGCTAGCAATTCACATACTATACTGGAGAATACACAGAATGAGATAATGGTTTTACCTGAACAATGAACTATCATTATCTAACTGTTATACAACAATCAAAGTGGGTTCTGATGCTCTGTTAATTTATTATTTCACAGGTGATGATCTTCCCATCCATTTACTGTTCTCATTTATCTAGCCTAATTCTGATGTAATTTGGTTGTTTGGTAATTTTGCTAAACCATTCAATTTGCATTTAAAACCCATTCAATATAAGTTAATAAAACTGTGTCAACTAATCAGTAAGGAAATGTTAAATTACTACAAAATAAACCTTACTTAAAGACTATTCCAGGAGAAAAAAGCAGATCTCAGTAGAAAAGATGATTGCTTCTCAGACTGAACAAAGCTGTTCACACTGAAAAGTTCGTGGAGCCAAGGAGAAGAACTATATGGAATTGAGTCTTTAATTCATTGCTGTGAACAATTCTTCTTTAAAAATTTAAATAGATTAAAATCAAATAAAAAGCATGTGGGTCTTAGTGTTTTTCTCACATGGCAACTGTCCCTCACTGCATTTCTCTTAAGGCCACAGTTCAGTTGTGCAACTGTGCATGAGCAAGATGAAAGGGATGTGCCAGGAATAGCCAGCCAAAAATCAAGGCATCTTATGTTCTTTTGCTCCACATCATCAGCATGAAACTGGCTGACCTTTGCACAGCACCTGAAGCAGGTTCTCTCTAGCAGTCTTGTAGACTCTGAGGGCATGTCAGGTGGAGGAAGAAAATATCACTGCCAGATGATCTTCACAAAATAACTTGTGGCTGCAGCAGAGAACTGAAGCCTGAAGTTCTTTTTTTCTGGTTGTTTAGATATCTAGAGAGACATCTGGAAAAATGGGAGTTTTGCCACTGGCTTCACTAAGGTGAGGACATTGCCCTTCAGTCAGAAGTCATTCTGAACCTCCAGTGAACCTCAAAGAGAGCATTTGTTCAAGCAGATCAGCAGCTTCCCACTCTTCATACTGACCTGGCCCTTTGGTAACTTCCCTGCAGGGTCACACGTCAACTCAGCAACAAACACATCTATTGGGTGTCCTTATTTTATGTAATCTCTATCTCATCCAAGTACTTTTGGCCTTTGTAATATGTTTTGTTACTGTTTAGCACAATGTGGGGGTTATATTCATCTCCTCACTCCCTTTCTACATGTAGGTTCAGCTGTCACATACAGTAACAGGACATTTGTTTATCAGTCCTGCCTCCCCAGTAATGCACCAAGGGCACAGTAGCATTGTTCTCACAGATCATCCCCTCCCATGGCTGGCTGTCACCCAGTTTGCACATCCACCATTCACTTAGTCTCCTCCCTGCACAACACTTCCTTCTCACACACAGCTGAGAGCCCCTTCCCCACTCTACAGCTCTAAAGCCCTCTCATGTTGCTTGGTCACTTGGCTAAGAAATGCAGAGGTTCCTGTGCCACCAAGGAAAGCTGTCACCTGCCCTGCAAGGACACAACTCTACAAAAAATCACAGGGCAGGAAACAGAGCATGCCTGAGTAACCCCAGTCTGTCATGTTGATTTACATCAAGGGACACCTTCCCCCAGGCAGCCCTCTGGGGCACCTTCTGCTATCTCCAGCTCAGGAATGGAAATGCAAAATGACAAACCCCTGCCCTGTGGTGTCTTCCCTAGAGTATTAACATTTTCTGTACAGTCACTTCTACCATGGACTCCATAGAAATTACAAAACCCACAAAATTCAATATTTTTCCAGCTCTAGCTCAATGGCAAGTCTTCTGGCAGCTACTCAGCAGATACAAAGCAACACAATCCTGTAGGATAGGAAAGATGCTGAAAATCCATGAAGTTGCTCTAGTTGTCATGAATGGAGGATCTCTACCACTGTAGTTTACAAGAGCTGGCTAAGGATCAAAACACCATGAATATTTAGGGTCTGTAAAGAGCTAAAACTAATAGAACATTCAAATCAGGCAGGAAAAAAAGTACTCCAAAGCAGAGAAGATGTAATTATGTTCTATAATTTCCTAAAGTACTTTCAGCGCCCACATCTCAGTGTATGACTTTTATTATTAATGACTTGAATGTGTAAGTAACAAAGGACTATGCCACCATTTGCAGTTCATAATTATGCCACATTTGCCTGCCACCACTGATTCAGTAATACTAATTTTGTTTAACATACACTGTGTTGAAAACAGTGCAATAAATATTGTGACATAAAGTAACAACCACTCCAGCCTTGTCTGTGTGATTTCCCTCATTTCACTCAGAGTAATCTTTTTCATATTCTCTATACATTTTTTAAAGAATTAATAGCAATAAACGCAGCTTTGTATTGCATAAAATGTGAATTTTAGCAGAATTGTGTTTGTTGAAAGGTCAGTACTCAGAGCATCTCACTGAACATGGTGTATCAGCTGGGAATCAAAGGTCTAGAAAGTATAAATGTATTACCAGTGGAGTCAGAACACAATCTAATTTGGCATTCTTTTCCAATACATACTGCCATGAAAATATTTTACTTGTCAGTGCCTTTCTCCATTTGACACAGATATCTTCTTTAATGTTATATTGGTACACTTCAAGATAAATTTGACCAACTGTTCTCTTAGCCCTTTAGCCAGATTCTTCAGTGCTGTATATCTGAATAATTGGGCTAGATTTTATATTCATTTTTGCAACAGCCCACCATACTATTACATTACAGGCCTTTGTAGCTAAAATCAATATTCAAAGTTACTTTTATATTCTACATGAAGTTTCTATATTTCTATTCTGAAACTAGAGTGTGCATAGTTTGTATTATTCAAAGTTCCTACAGCAACCCCATGAATATTATAGTATTATTCTAGAATTAACTTTTATGTGCATTTTGCTGAAGACAGATGAGCAAAGAATATAAATACAGTTAAGTCCAGACATAGTAACTTCTTCTGAACATGTTTTGGAGACAGTCAAAATGCTATACATCTGGGGAGGAAAACAGTAAAATAAAAAAATTGTTTTACAAAGTACTTGGCTTACAGAAACCTTTAATGAATATTCTCAGTAGAGAATTAAAATTCAGCGCTTATTCATTGCAAGACATTGGCATTTCTTACTGACTTTGCTTTAGTTTTTCAAGAAATTGAGGACTAAAAGTAATTCAGAATTTGTGAGCCACAACACTCATTACTGCAAATGTTATGGATATAGTAATACTTGCTGTACTTCTATCTACTGCAATTGATTTTGATCTGACCAGGATTATTTCTTGTCTATGGAGGACAAGAGTGCTCCTGGCCAGTTCTGTGGTTGCAAAATTTTACCCATCATTCTCCAAATATCACCCAAATATCAAATAATCTACACTGAAGCATCATGCTGAGCTAGTAGGCAAATCAGTTACAGAAGGTAACAACTCTCTTCACATCTTTGTTTTCTCTTCCCTTACCATCCTACCAGTACAATTGGATGTATAAAGCAGGACAACGTGGACAAGTAGGATTTAATAACACACTAAAAACCCAGAAGTGGAATGTGGCTGACACTTCATCTGCTCTTTATTTCCTCTAGTTCAAACCCAGGAAAGGAGTGCAGCAGCACTCAGCTCTGGTTTTGTTCACAGTAATATCATAAGCACATACTTCACTTTAATCATGTCATTGTTCTCATCCTGGATGTGATTGTTGCCTGTGTGCAGATGCTTTCCAGAGTAATGTCTTTATGTCACTTGTTATGCACAGATTTAATGGACCAACTCCAGATCCTTTTCTTAGTAATGTCCATGGAGGGTCACCTGAGACATCCTCACATTATGGGCAGGACAATGCCCAGACTTCTGACAGCCACACAGCCTGATCCCACCAACTCCACCTACACTGACAGGTTCCTCCTCATACAGGCAGCCCCTTCCACAGAAGCAGCAGCAAGGGGAATAATGACAGTTCTGTACTGCAGTCAGTGCTGGAATAGGCAGCCACATCCAAAAGTTTCATCTCACACTCCAAAACAAAGATCAAACAAGATCATATTACTTGGTCCAAACAGTATCTCCTCTAGTAAATGTATCTTTCTCTACTGTTCTGAATATCTTATGTCTTTTATGAAATAAGAAATATACAGAGAAATGAGGGCTTATCTCCTACCTAAAAGACCTGTGAGCAATCAGCTTTTTGATCAAGGTGTATCATTTCCATAGCGTTTCAGAAAAAAAGCAATAGAGAATAAAACCTGGTTATATAAGTGACCTCTCTGATGCCAGAAGTCCAGCTTTAAACCATCTTCTATCTCCCAAGAAGGAGCACCAGTTATCTGTCCTTATTCGAGATACAGTGTTTGATCCACGTTGCAAAGAGGCACGACAGCATATTTAGATTGTATCACACAGGTGATACAAAGCTCAATATGAAAAGTACTTTGCACAGAAATCTCTGCCATCACTGCTTGCTATCCTTTACAAGATACCAGAGATGTGCTCCGTGCTGGAGAAAACATAGAATATTGTTTAGTTTATGTATCAAAGTGTACAAACTCAAATAAAGAGTATTTGGAAACTGACCACATCCTGCACTGATTTCCAGGCACACCAGGACACTGCCTGCCATGTAAAATGTGTTCTAGCTGGAATCTGCTTCTTTATATTCTCAGACTTTTTCAGCTACATAATTACATTCTTAATTCTTAGGGGAGGGAAAAATGTATTTGCAGTTATCCATTAAATAATTTTCCATTATTAAATGGGATATTAGGAAGAAAGATGAAAGTCTTTATCCTTTACAAAACCAGAAGTGCCTCAACTGCATACCTTGATATTTGACTTTCAGTACAATATTTCTGTAAGCACAGAGCTCCCACTAATGAAACACATGCCATTACACAACCATGCTGCTCCCTTGATAGAACTTAGTACTACATGAACTGCAAAATCTAAAATTTTCATAATGATGTTATTAACTGTCTATGCAGTGGAAAAGTTCTGAAACACTTGCGAAAACTCTCCACAAAGTACAGAAATTCAGAATTATACTTAAGCACTTTACCATAAACTCCTGAGTCCAACCAAATATGAATTCATCAGTCCTTAGAGAATGGAGAAAGAAAAATCTAGTTTGGACACAAGGGAATTTCAGATTTCTTCAGTAAGAGAGAACCTGGAAAAAACTAAACTCTGCAGTGCCCCAGGTCCTGTCAGACGGACTCCTGAACATAACACAAAGTTGAAAAAGCAGCAACTGGAGGGTAATTCCTCCTTGGAAAGGAGCCATTTTATTACTTTAGGTAGTGGCACTATTTTCAGACATCAGCAAACACAGAGACAGCAAAGGAACCCCCTTCTCTCCTAAGTCACTAACACAAACCTGGTACACATGAGAGCCACGACAAAGCCACTCCTTTGGGCAGCCATGAGTGAAACAAAGAAATTCTGCACTCTGCTTCTGGCAAATGAGTTACTGGAAACTGAAAACTATGGCCACAACCTGAGTCCTTTCCCTTCTAGTGACAAGCTCCAGAATGAAATAAATGCCTGTAACTAGTTTCTTGTTCAGCTGTCATGATTCTGGCCCTGGAGACCCTTTGCTCAGTTCCTTGATACATGTTCACTGCCTAGGAATAGGTGGGTGCACTGTGCTGTAGGTGGATTTCCACTGCAAGGCTTGTCATTCTGGCACTGCTCACAAAATAACAATGCTTTTCTCCCCCGATGACTGCTTCATTGCTGTGACTCTGATGATGAATGAGCAGTAAACATACCACAAAATTAATTCAACCCTATGGCAGATTATCATGAGAAACTGAAAATTACAAAAATAGACTCGTTTTTATTACAGCTTTAAGACTGATAGGTAAATCTCATTCACAAAAGGAAACTATAATGACACAAACATAAATGTTAATGTGAGGTTCAAATGCAATTTTAAATATTTATCTTGCAGAGGTAAACAGCCACAGTGAATATCTGAAGAGTAAACACATATTAAATCAATTCAAGTGCTTGCAAACTAATCTATTCTCAAATGCATTTACTTAAAGGCAAAGAGTCTACATTGCCAAGAACCCAGACATTCACTGATGTCAATGTACTTGAAAAGCACCAGCCTCTTGTGAGCAGCCATTTCAGCAGGTCACCTCTCTGCCCAGCAATCACATTTCCTGGACTCTCTCATAACAAATTCTCAGGACAGTTTTGTGCTCTTTAAAGTAGAGATTGAACATTTTTCCAAAAGGTGCACACAGGTGTCAAAAAAAAACCAAAACCAAAACCCTCCTAACATCTCCCTGCTTTGAGATGGAAGACAGTTTAAAAAGCCAAAACATGGATCCATATGTGTATACCATTTTTATTTTGTTGTCAAAATCCTGGACTATCACCCAGTTGCAGCAGCAGATCTAAAACCCAGGAAACTCCCATGGGCTCACCTCACACTGTGTGGAAATGTTGACTTTTTGATGGTTTTGAATGAGCTTATTTTGATGGTTGATGTCCTAACATCCCACAACTTACAGCCTTGAAAACATGAATTTTTGCCTTAGCTTCTTCTGAACTAGAGTTCTGGCATGCAGCTGAACTACAACAGGAGGTTTCATGAACTGTGGTGGTCTTCTTTTTCAGCATGGCTGGCAAATGTAGGGAAGAACCACCATGGAGGAAGACAGTAAGACCTTCTGAAACCTTCACTCTTCTTAACAAATGTAATGACATCCTTAGAATGTAACAGCAATTGCCAGGTACAGGGAAATGAGCCATATGGGAAACTAACACCTCTTTATAAGGTAATGATTGTATTTCCATATAATGAAGCTAACAAACTAAGCTTGTACCAAGACACAAAAAAAACCAGTTAGGAACTGTCCAATTGCTCCCTCCATGTTACATACAACATGGTTTAGGTATCAGTAATTAAAACTACAGGACAGGAAAGGAAGTCTCAATAACTCTCGATTTTAAACGAATACTTGGTCTGGACTTTTTAACATGTGCACCTTTTAAGCTTTCAGCATGTCTCAGGACAGTAATTTCACACATTGCCAGAGCAGGTTATTACCTACAAAACAAAACAGTAATTATGATATTTAATGAAGAGCAGTTAGTCAGAGTTCTTTGTCGCTTGATGACAGCATACCAACAAAGAGCTGGAAACAAGGATATCTATTTTTTTCTGCATATTGTAACTAATTATGCAACAATTCACAGATTAAACAAATCTTGTATAAACATAATGCCTTCATTTGTAGGAATTCCCTGTTTAGTTAAGCAACTGCTTTTCTAATTCTTGAGGTATCATTAAAACCTTCCTAATTTGAATAGACACAGATGTGTACCATAATATCATTTCCAAATGTAACCCTTGATACTTCCATAAATAAATGAAGGAAGAATTATATTTTTCTCATGTACTACTCATTACTTGGTGTAAGAGGAAATAACAACTGCTAATGACAAAAATTAAGGGTTTCAAGATGTAATTCTATTAGATTTTTGCATAGAGGAACATTTCTCAAGGTTATTTCCAATTGACATGGGGCATAACGTGTTTCTAAAGGAAAAGAATCTAAACCCCTAGTACATAATTTAAACTTGGTCACTTCTATAAAACAGCAGGCAATTCCTTGACTTTAACACTAAATGATGGCTGGATATGGAGACCACTGGCAGTTTGAGCCAAAGAGGAATGCAGTTAATGGACCAGCATCAGATGTTCTTAGATTATGAAGATGCTTATTTTACAGGACGTTATTATGCTAATATGTTGTAAAAGAGTTTACAAGTACCTGGCTTTAATGTGTTTACCACTGAAGACCATCCAAAATCTGCTTTGTAGGCAATACTCATGCATTATTACAAACCTAAAAAAAAATTACTGTGATATCATCTATTTCAGCTTTCAGGCTGTACATACAGTAAAAATAATGAGCAATCTAGTAGAAGAGAGATCACTTACAGAGAATACAGTAATATAAGACTGATTAGATAAAATTAGGTAAAATTAAAACTAGATAAATTAGACAAACAGACTCTTTCTCAAACACACACAGACAAAAAATGGGGCTTATTTTTCCAGGAACTGTGGAGTATTTCATAAGCCTTGGGTTGAACATTAGGCACCAAAGACCACATCTAATTCAGCGAGCCACTTTTCCCCCATTACTGCCAACATCTCACAGCAGCTGCTCCGTACCTGGGAGCCTCTAGCAATGCCATCTCCCTTTTTCCTTCCCAGCTGTTCTTCTTGCATGTGAGGAAAGGAAAACAGACTAAGATAGACAGATCAGCCCAGGTTGGCAACCATCTCTGGAGAAACCAATCCAAACCAAACCTCTCCGCATCTGTTTACCAGGTCCCTTGTGGCAATGAATCTCACTTGAAGACACCTGCCCGAGGACATGTAGTCTTCACACTGTGACGAGTCCTGGGCCTCCTTAGGCACACATATGCTCCCCATTCTTCTGCCACATTACTCCTAATTTAAGAGGTACAAGTCTCATCAGGCACTGAAACGTGGCACACAGAGGCAGCAGGTAACTGCTGATAGAAAATGGTGTGTTTTATTTAAAAACCAGTCCAAGGGTGCCCCACCACCTCACTGCTGCAGCAAGAGCTAAAAGGATCTGAAAGGCTGCGCCTGGCAGCAGTGCGGGTCTTGATATAGCATTGTTAGGCACAATTTATGGCTATAATTTAAAAATTAAACTAAGACAAAGCACTGAACTGAAAAGAGCTCAATTAACATGCAGGAGGCCAAACTTCCTGCTGATATAATTTCTCCAACTTCAATGGAACCGGAACAGAAGCGAATCTGGCTCATTATTTCCTATTCTTCTGAAGACATACAGATGATACTATCTGTTATACTGTTATCACAGCATGGAAGGAGTTCTGCAATAGTGACCACTAATGCCGAATGCTGTGGAGAAGATAAATGCTATTTCTTCCTTCCAAACAATGAATGGAGAGATTGAATCTGGTCTCAAATAAGCCAATATTCAGTGTAAGCCCTTAAAATGTCTCCTGATAACTGCCATACTCTGGCTAACCATGAAGAAAGCTATGGATGCAGACTTCTGAACAAGCAAATTAAAAATTTTAAATACTGTTCTCAGGCAAATGTAAGGAAACGTAGGACCGAGTTCAAATCCCACTGCAAATATGGGTAATCTCACTGCTAGGAACAGAGGGTTTTTTCCTCAGAGTTCAGACTTTACCCAGTTAAAGAGTTATGTCTCAAATATAATTCTATTTTGTTTTTTGTAATTTCAAAACTGTAGCCTATTGTGCCTGTCCTGGGGTTGGGATTTACACATTTTGGTTTGGGTATGCTGGTATTTGCAAAGCTCTGTGCTGGGCTTTCAAAACAGAGATTAACTTGTCTCATTAGCTCTTTTTATGCACAGACTGCCAGTCTGCACATAGGTTCCCTATGCCTGCCCTACAAACTAGGGGTCACAATTAAAGAACCATTTCCTGTGGAATGGGACACCAGAAAATTATGAAAATGTGTTACTCTGTGCTTTTATCTTCAAGCATTTTTATTTTATTTTTTTTACATATGCAAATATTGCCACATAGGGTTAACCTATGAACAAACACTATATTTAGCCATGCTTGGTGTCCTTCTAGCACTTAGTCCTTTCCAGCAATAGCAACCCAAGAGATTTCATTAGTCTCATTTTACTCTAGTCAAACATTTCCACTGAGGAACAGCAACTAATTAAGCACATCAAGATTAATGAAAAATATAAGAAGCAAAGATACCGCAGTTGTTAAATTTAAAATACCTCCTGTGCCGGTACTTAAAAAAATTATATATCAAATTTCATTACAGCCTCATTTGAAGAAATGGTAAGAATTAATATTAACAGCAAATCTTCATTTCTTAGCTCGTCACTAGCAGTTACAAGGCCAGATTCCAGCACTGGGATACCTCCCTTTATTTCTATAAAAATTAAACACAGTTGCATGCTGGACCAGAAAGATAAGAGGATGTCTCAAGAAATTCCTTGAGAAAACAGGCACTGTTAGAAGATCCCTGTGGGTCAGATTTCACAGGTAGGCCATGTTCTGCCATCTGCTAATGCTACCACAGAGAATTATCAACTGAGACAGCAGGCACCACTGTTCAGTGAGATACTGGACAGCTCTACAGCTGCTTTGGAAGAATTAGCCAGGACACATCAATTTGGTAACCTTACTGTAATGAAATGATAGATGGCCAGCTGGTGGGAAAGGCCACAGATTCCTGGATCCATGCAGCATTACCTTCTGAATCAAAGCTGACACTAAGACAGGGACATCTCTCCTCAGATGGAACAAGCCTTCAAGGAAGCTCTTGAAAGAAAAATGTAAACTTAAGCTCAGGAGAAACAGAGCTGCAAAGAAAAGCATTGTGTTTAAGGAGTCCAACATGTCCTGAAATTGTTCTTCCTATAGCTTTTTGACAGCTGAAGCAACATCCCTTTCTTGCTAAAACTGGTTTAGAAGAGGAAAGATTTGCTTATGATAAAATGTGCAACTGTTCAACGAATAACAGCATTTACATAAATAAGTTGCAATTACTATTGCACTCCTGTCTGGGAGATGAGTCAATGTGTATTTCCATGTGTATTCATGCACAGATTTAAAACATTTTTGCCATGGCCATGCTACCTAAGTTTTGCATTTCACAATTCATCTTTTCATCAGCTTCCTAATTCCCTCATGCTGCATTTTTGACAGAAAACTGAAGGCCAGCCTTATGTAAATATTCTGTTAATTTCCAGCCTTCAGATTCCAACTTTCTTGAAGCCAAAAAAAGTTTGGCATTGAATTCCAGATCAGGCCATGGCTTTGCCATGGGATCCAAGGTGCAACTCTAGATTCCATCACATTTTCCTTGGGCCTTTACCAGCATTTGTCTTCTAGTGTGGCTGATTACACACCAGTGGCAATTCACTGCTATTCACTATCCCCACCAGATGTATCAATATCCCAATGAATTAAGCTGCAATTATTTTTCTCACACCTTTGGAATATGCTACAACCAATACCTGAACAGCTTGCTTCCTTGTTTTATATCTCAGCCCAAATATGCTCACATTAAAACCCCTATTTGCTCATCATTAGGAGGGGGCAATGTCTGACCCTAATCCTCCTGGGACACAGACGGCTGCCTTGGCAGGTGTAGCTGCACAGAAGTGCCACAGACACTGCTGTCATAGAATGTTCAAGGCTGCTGCTCAGATATTTTTTGTAGCAAGCCCATAAAACTGCCCATGTTTCTGGCTAAGTGGGTAAGAAAAAAGGAATGCTTCCTGCATGAGCTAAAAATGAAAAGAGCTAATTAAATTAACTTTGAAATAATACTGAAACGACACAGTAAAGGTTCCTCTCTCTCACGCAAATGCACAAAGTTCAGCCTGGTCTGACCCGATTACTGCAGCCCAGGATGACAAAAGAAATGACCCAGTGGAAGAAGAAATCTCTCTGGGCACTTGCTGGCATGTGGTTCTGAACAACAGGAAAATGCTGACATGCTGTAGGCTCATTGGGATGTCTGTGGGGTAGGTGCCACAAACCCATGAGTCACATCCTATTCAAGGCTCCGAAACCTGCTGGTTGTGACCAGTTTACAGTTTCCTTTGGGAGTTGATGGCTGGGTAATGCTGAGAGTGGATCTGCATGCAGGGCTGCTGGAACAACCATAAGAAACCACTGCTCAAAATCAGCCTAAAAGAAGAGAATGGCCAAATACGTGTTTTTTTATTTTGGCAAACAGAAAGACAGACTCCTAAAGCCATTCATGCACAGCCATGGGGAACATTGAGCTGCTGTGGTGTACATCAAACTGTTCTCCAGGCTTCAGTTGAGCTTTTCCTCTGTTCAGAATTACAGGAAAAATAGCAGTTTACCTATTTTGGAACATATTTTACTCTGCACTTACTGAGGTCAGTTAACAAACCTGTCCCTTGAGCAAACTTTATTTTTCTTCTTCTCATCTCCTTCTTACAGCACAAAGAAGCATGAATTGTTACTGTCCAAACTCTTTGCTCTCAATTTCCTTCTGATAAACCAGCAGTACAGGAGAATCATCTGGCATTCCAGAACTCCAAGTGGCCTTATCCTTCTATTCTCTAGAGTACTTATAATATTTACACTTGCTGCTGCCAAAACCAGGACAGAGTAGATATAAACCAAACAAAAGGCTGTTAACCTTCAACAACTATTTTCCAGATTAAAAGTTTAATCATACAGGTGTTATGCCTGTGGTGCAGAGGTATATTATTTTAGGCAATGTGACTTGTTTAGGAAGATTTTTCCTGTCTCTCACCAAAGTAGGAAAAACAAAGGAAAAACACAAAAACAACAACACACACATGGAAGAAGAAAAATCAAACCACCTTTCACTAGTTTTTCAGCTACACAAGAACTACACTATATTTTTTTTATCTGTAGCTTGTTCAGATTTAGCCTTTCTGCCCACATTGATATAAACATGCTGCTTACTGATGCTGTTGTTTGCATACAGTCTTATGTTACTTTCTTATAGAGGAGAAAAATTACCAACAAATGTGCACTCCAGCAGAAGGTGTACGCTGTGTGCTCGTTAGCAAGGTATCTTTATAATAGCAAAGCAGTTAAATATTGATCATGAAGCTGAGCAAGGGCACAAATGCTTTATCTAAATTACCTTGAGGTTTGAGGAGGTTGCTGAAGATAAAGTAGTCTACAGGGCTTACAAGAAATCAGCCCACACACGCATCTGCTGTGGAACTATCAGCAAAACTGTTCCAAGACAGATTGCAGTCTGATGGCCCAGGACTTACATACTCTGTAACTGCTCTATCAAATATCACCAAGGAATGCTGCCAATAGTCCATTATTTACAGGGAGAAAAGGCTGTATCCACTTTAGCTTCCTTAAGTCTGTAGGATAGCTAGAAAGAGCAAAGAGGACAGGAGTGCATATGGGATCCTGAAGTAATGTCACAGTGGGAATTCAGCTTTGGTCATTATGAGGGAAAATAAAGGGATATGCAGAGACATTCCTTGTGGTCCTAGTTGTGTCTCAAGGATACTGCATGAGCCCAGTGGGTATCCATCCCAAGAGATTCCCAGACACCAGATAAAACAGGGACACGTTGTAATATCTCCATTCAGTAGAAGACTCTAAAACTAAATAAATTAATTTGATTACCTTTTTTACAAATCTGACTTTTTCCTACCCATGTCCACATATCTTCCCCACACATACATCAGGGCCAGACCAGCCAGAAAGGGAGAGCAGATGCAAAGAGGTGTTAGGAGGTTTTCACAGAAGTGTATCACTTCTGATCAGCCCAGTCAGCACCATGTTTACACATCAGCATAATTTGCAGATGTGAGATTTTGAAAAGAAGGACCAAGAGAGCACATCTGCTTTCAATAGGCACACTGAGCCAAGCTGAAAGACCAGAAGTCTCCCCGCAGAGGGGATGAGCATCAGACTGGACTGGCCTCTGCTCTGCTCCAGCCCCATAGCTCTCATGAAATGGTGGGGAAAGCAGAGAACTCCAGTTACCATGACACGCCAGACAGCAGCCCTCCAAGTCTTACACTGAGTCTGGATTCTGCCGTTTACGTGCCTAGTTTAAAAGTATAATGATTTAGGAGTCAGCAGGATTACATCAGAGTAAGAGAAAAGCATTTTGCCTCGAGGCTTTCTTTAGAAATTAGACATATCACTTTCAAACAAGTCCAATGGCTTTTTAGTACACCTTTGAGGTGTTTCAGCTCTGGTATGGCATTTCAAAAGCACAGGAAGAAGAAAATGCAGGTCTTCAACATCTAGACTGTATGAGGAGAGAGGGAGGTTGGTGTCCCCAAGGAAACAGTTCAGGGCTTATGTATAGAATCACTTTGTAATTCAGACTTTCTAATAAGAGTCTCACAAAAAAGGCTCCGAAATCTCCATGCCTTTTGACTGATAAAGCAGGAGTACCCCTGGGCAGAATGAGGACAGCAGCAAACATGCTTTAAATTAAAGGGAAAGCAAGATGAGCAAGATGTGACCCAAATATCTGTGTGCCAGTGTACGGGCAGCATTTCTTGTCCAAGCCTCAGGGAATTCACGAGGCACTGTTCAAGCACTGCTGCTCCTGCACAATACAGACGCCCCAGAACAAGTGTTCAGTCATATTCTCGTGTATTCTTTGCTCAGTACCTCTCATTGTAGTGCTGAGCCAGACAGACAAAACAGACCAAGTAGAAGAACCTAAAACTCCAGTTACAGTTGATGGTCCTTAAGCATCTAATTGTCACCATTATGGGGTTCAACTTTTTAAAAATCAGTTCCCCATAATTATTTCAGAATTTTGGCCTAATTCCAGTTGAGGCTTTAATGGGACTCGTTTTGACAAAATATAGGACATTGTCCCAGTGGAATCTCATTTGGATATGGGCTACCTGCAACTACCAATGAGCAGAGCTGTGCAAGATTAAAAGCACAGGCAGTATAATTTCTACCTTGTGCCCCAAGCTCTGTGGATTTGTTACTCATATAGCCTGTCCATCTGGGGAGCAAACAGCATGTACTCCTTGATGAGAAACTCTGGCCAACCGACCAGCTGTGAAAAAAATAGATTACTCTTGTCATTTTTTTCTCCTAGGTAATTTGCTGGGAGTAAAAATATAATTTCTTTGAAGGTTTACAGTTAAAAGAAGATCCAAGGGAGGGGTTTTATTTATATTTAAAGTCCACTACAGTTTTATTTGATAAATGCAGTTTTGAAGATACAATGCTGATTAAACAGTTTTCCCTGTCATTTGGGACACTGGAAAAGTGAATTTCTATTATTCAGAATACACCAAAACTAAATGACTGTTAGAGGGAAAAATTCCTTTTAAAAGCACTACTACACTTTCCGAGAGAAAGAATAATATTTTTCTATCATTTTCTTAATAGCTTTTTAATAATCATATGTTCCTGCTACACCCAGGAAACTGAACAGACAGCTCTTATCTTATTCAAGAGGGTTTTGTGCAAAATTCCCTGGTCATTCTGAAAATTTTAGTTAAGAACAAGTCAGTGTCCTAGAACTGCTCTTAAAAGGCAGATTGCAAGTGACAGACTAAATGGCATTATAATATGAAAATTATTCTTTTTTTTTTGGCTTAAATTCCATTGTAGTCACAGCTCTATGTGATAGCAGTTCACGCATCATGCTTGCCAACAGATTCATTGAGGTAAAGAGGCAGAGGGTTCTGCCATAGATTCTACCATTTTCTCCAGAAAACATCACAAGAGGCTGCCAGAAAACCCAGAAAACTTTTCTAACAACAGAGAGTGAGAAAACAAGCAGGTCCAGATAGTACTTTGGCTTTTAGATGTATTCAACCAATTTCTGCTCTGTACTTATTAGACCTTATATCTGATGAGCCAAGACCACTTAGATATGTATGTAAGACTACTTATTTTTAAATTTTAACATGTTTTCCCAACTACCAACTCATTTTATGAAGTTATTGATGATTAGCACAGCAGCAGGACTTACTACTCAGCACCTGTCTTAAACTATACCAAAGCAGTTGTAGATTTCAGTATATTGGTGCAGCAATTACTCTTTCAGGGCCAGTAGTTCTGTGGGAGTAAATCATAGCATAGAAACTGGAAAGCAGTGAACATAGTATGGCCCCAAACTGCATCATGAGAAGTAAAATTCTTTATATCATCCTGTCTTTCTCCACCACCTGCTACAGTTCTAAAATTAAAAAAGTAAATACAATTACATATTTTATATCTAAAGGAACATAAAATCAGAGAAAAGTAGTCTGAAATAGAGAAAATACTGTTCTCCTTTATGATTCTCCCATTATCTCTGTTCCACATGACAGAAATACCTTTCCATGCACACTGCACTTTCGATATTAGGTAATGGAAAGAGATGGATCTTGGTAATTAGGAAGAGAGGAAGTCACAACAGGGGAATCAGTGCTTGCTGTGTCTAATGCAGCAGTTGCTAACCTGACCTGACTGGCAGAGGTCATGCACAAGGTACAACTCCAGAGCTGTCTGATGCCTCTGACTGTACCCACCAAACTCCTCCAGAACAGCAAGAGTCGGTGAGAGCAGTAAGAGTCGGTGAGAGCAGTAAGAGTCGGTGAGAGCAGCATCTTCAATGCTAAAAGGAGAAAGAAGAACAGATGTGTTCCCCCAATTGCAAAAATTCTTTGCTAACAGCTGAGCTGTGGAAAGGAGATGATGGCAGGAAATCTGCACTGCAAGCAACTGTACAGACTTCCCCTATGATGTCAAAGACAGAATGTCTCCATGGGCAGCACTTATCCAGCACCTGCAGCACTAAAACACCAACACAGGGGCTTTAGCAGAGATGACCTCAAGAAATTAAACTGCTCCCCATTCTCGTATTCAAAATTTCATTCAAGAAAATAAGAAAAACTTGGCAAAAAGAAAAATTTCTTTTCTTGTCTTTATCATTTGCATATTTCAATTTATCATAAAGGAAAACAGTGATTAAATTCTCAGTGGGTTATGAGTGCAGAGTGAGTCAGTTGGACCAGTTCACCTTGTAAGACTCAACCAGTCTTGATTTAAGTAAACTTTCAGTAGTTTACAATGAAACAATGAAAACATCTGCCAATGACTTAGTAGAAATCAGTGGTAAAAATTCTACCATTTTCAAACACTTTTCACCCTAAATTTATCCCACTCTTCTACTTTTCCATGACAGTATGTATAAAACCAGCATGGATGCACCCAAAGATACACATTGAAGTAGTCAAATTCAACATTAAGCCTTTCTTTCTTACCTATTCATAAGTAGTCAATGCAATGGAAGTAATTCCAAATAAATGTTTATGACAATTTTATAAAAAAAGACCATATAATATCTCCAAAATTATATTTCTTTTTGTATCCTGAAGCATCAAAATTCACAAGTCTGGTCATTTAATTATAAATATATTCCACACCACACAGAGGGATAAATATTTGAAATATATCTGCATAGATGACATATATGCATTTTCAACCCAATATTTCAAGTGTATTCTAATCAATTATTTACCATAAATAGAAGACAGACTATTTCCCATTCATGATGTAGACAGCTGTGGTGAACATTATAAAATACTGACTTAATGCACATTTGTTTTGTTTTGACTGCACTGAAATCTATCAAGTAGTGAATATCCCCACTGCAAAGAGGGTCTGACACTGAATTAGGAGCCATTTAAGTCTGAAAAATTAGTCTTTATCAGACCTGTGCACAGAACTAAGTTTCACATAATGAAGGCAACACGATTCAACTGCGCAAGGCTGTGTCTTAAGTAAAATGGACAGAAGGCAACATGCCCAAAACCTACAGTGTTCTGATGCTACATGAAATGAAAAGATATTTAGCCAAATATTCTGCTGGCATATGCCCATGAACTTGGAGTCAAAGCAGTCACAGTAGCACAGAATCTGCTAACAATTATCCATATTCTCACACTGAAATGCACTGACATGAATACACACACACACAAGCTTATTCCTCATGCAGTTTCCAGATTACTCATCTTGTGGGTACAAAAAGATACATGCTCATATTTTATACAGTACATTTGAAGTCTGAGCTACAAAAAGATTTCTGCATGTAAACGTATGGGTACATTTCCTCCGAGTGGAGAGGTATGTCAGGAGAATATGATTTCACAGCCAGATCTGTAGCAACCACCCCCGAGATAACCTCAGAGGCAGTTTCGTGGCCAGCTGTTCCGAGTTCACAAAGAATTCAGGCAGTAAGCCAGAGCCAAGCCCAGATGCTGCTGTTGGGAACTTTCCAAAGCTTTACATCTGGATCCTGCTTCTGCCAAATGCCCCATCTGCCTGCAAGGTGATAAATTCCACCTCTCGGAGGACAAGAAGCAAGAGAACACAGCAGGGAAAGAGAGCACCAAAAGCATCAAATCAATACAAGGGATAGTTAACATTTGGTTGGAATTTAATAAAGTATTTTCTCAATATTCTCCTGCTCCACATTCCTACATCAGCTTTCCACAGAAGGCCTAAAATACTGTTTTTCCATTGTTTTCAGCTACTGGGACACTTCATATCCAGGAGAGCTAAAGCAACAAGGCATAGGCCAAATGTGCAAGGGCAATACAAATGGGTTGATGGGGGGGGTTGTTCCCCAATATACCAAGAGACAGCTCAGAGAAGTCTGAAGAATGCAAGGATTTAAAATAGTCCAAACAGAGAAGCATCAATATGAGTTTGCCTAGAGGCAGAACTGTCCCTGAGAAGGGTAGTAGGTTTTAAAAAGACTGATCAAGAGACATAATTAGTACTGCAAGAGTTAAAAATATATGCCTTTATGCTCATGAACAGCAGGGAGGAAGAGAAAACTGCACAGGAACAAAATATGCATATACTAATGGGGTAACATATCTTATTTTTGCAACTAAGGACAGTATCAGAGCAGTCAAAAAAGAAGAATTCAGTCCAAGAGAAGTCACAAAGGATACTCTGTATCCAGAATTTTAAAGCAAGGCGAGATGAAAAAAAAAAAAAAAAAAAAAAAAAAAAAAAAAAAAAAAAAAAAAAAAACCAACAAACACTGTGGAAGCAGTTTTATGTGCTTCAGGGTTTCTATTGCACCCCTTTTTGGTACTTTCTCTTTCAAAATCAGCAGTAGCTCAAATCCTTCTGAATATCACAGAACTCTGAGCTCTTCCGTCACACTGAACTGCAGAAAGCTCAGCTTGGGGTAGGACCCTCAGTGAAAAGAACTTCTCTGAAAAAAAATCCATAGCATTATATAGCTCAAAGCCTTTGTAACATCACTCTTAACAGCACTGGTTTGTACACCGCCCTAGAAAACTGCAATTATTTTTCAACAGAGCCAAGCATTTGAGGAAAGCTTACATCGCATCCACGCTTAAAACAGAATTAAGGGCCAAACTAGAAAACTACAGAGCTGTAGCACAGGCAAAGATCCTAAACTCAGTGATAAGGCAAAGAACAGAAGACTATTCAGACAGGCTGCATAGCAAATGGTCCAAGAAGACTTTTAAAGGGGAGGTCATGCTCAGCAAAACTTTTGTGAGCACAGCAATGAAAAGCAGTTGGGACTGAAGCTAGAAATACAAGGTACTGGAAATAAAAAGTCCAGGAATGCTTTTTAGATCATTCTGTATAACACTAGTATATAAAGATTAATAAGTATAGCAACGATGGCACAATTCACAGACAGGAAACAAGCTCAGTGCTACGCCTAAGCTCAGTGATTAGCAATAGATGGGTTCAATTTGGAAAGAGGGAGAAGTGAATTGTATTGCAATCTGGTTTTGTACAGGACCCAATTATTAAACAGAGCACAACAGCACTGTGGAGGAAGCAGCTGAGTTTGCTTCCTGCCTATACATTCATAGTTGGCCAAAGCCTTTATCAATCCTGGAAAAACAACACAGAAAAACCTTATACATTTTAAGGACAAAAAGTTAATTTGCAAGCCAATGACTTACACATAATTATATCTTAACATTAAATATGACAGAGACCATAATGCTGCTTAGAGGCCTATCAAGCTGGTAACCCTATACAAGGTACCATGTAAACGGAATAAATATTATCCCCTACTTCAAAGGCCTTACAAAATAGAAAATACATGATGCAGTGGGTTTGACATTTCAAGAAGATAAAAACCTAATGGCAAACATGCTAAAGAAGTCACAGGGAAAGCAGTCCAGAGAACAAAGACAAACATAAAATGGAGAGCAAACAACAATGGTTTCTGGCAGTGAGAAGCCATGGAAGCAACCAAGGTTGGCAATAAGCAATGCAAAGAAACCTCCTCAGAAGGTCTTGCAAAAAAGAGGTAAAAAAGGCTTCTAAAGACAAGAGCTAGAACATGCAAGAAGATATAGGCAGGCATACACATACCCATGTGTATATTGACATATATAAACAGATAAAGGGATGAGACTTTCCTGGAGACTGACACAGAGGTGTGAGCTCACAGAGGCTGTGGCCGAGGACAGGGAAGAGAAGCAAGAATAGAACTGGACTTTCAGCACAAAATTCTGGCTTTTACTGTTGCTTTTACTATTTAGTACAGCTAGCTTCCCTCAAGTCCTTTTGGGTCAGGGGACTAATATAGGAGATTTTGGGTCCTTTTAGATCTAGAGTGACCGGCACTATTTTCCAGTATTAAAGCCAAAGATTTATGTACATTAGTGAAAAGTCAGAATCTTTTACGAGAAGGCAAGAACACAGCATGTTGCCAAAAGAGCAGAGCCTCTTACTGGCAGGAGTGGAACACATTTCTGCAAAGGACTGGGCACATTTTGATTTAACAGAAGAGCAATGCTGCATTTCTGTCTATCAGCCAGTGTAAGATTAATGCCTTCTGATGTGAGACTACTGCACACCAGAGAGAACTGACTGACAGAAGCATTAACTAATGTTTGTAACATGATGGTTTTACAATCACTACCCTCATATCTTTTTAACTAAGGGCTCCTATAAAGCAGGAGGCGACATCACATGTCACTTTAATAAATCTCTAAAAGCTAAATTCAAAATCTAGCTGTTTTTTCATACAGATATATATATGTGTGCATGTGCACATATATGCCCACTCCATGAAATTTCTGTTAAGATTAGTCTTTATAATAACTGGTACAGAATTGCACAAGATGAGAAGAATTGTCCCTCTTTAAAGGAAAAAAAATAACCAGCATTGTTGAATTACTGATTTCTAAATTTTAGGGATAATATTTTTGGTATTAAGGTACTCCTCTGAGAACTCTATTTTATTTATGTCATTCTCTAACAGGGCACATAAAGTTGGCACAAAAATCCTACCTCATTGCCAATCAAGTAGTCAAGAGGATTTACAGTAAACTTAAATATGGCTTACAAGGGGGAAGCCCAAATTCCAGCTTTGACTTGTCCTTTACCACAAAACTGATATTGAGCAATTTTAAGGTTAGAGATGAAAGAAAAAGAAAAGTACTTTTAGACTCAGGCTGCATTCTAAGCAAAAGCAAAACAAAGAACAAAATTAGTATTCTGAAGCCTGTGGTGAACTCTACTGAGCTGGAGACTTCTCATTTATCCATTGCTGGTTTGCAAAATTTAAGACATGTCCCCAGCCTTAGTAGGACTAAAATCAAAACTATTTCTACTTTTCCTCATCACTAATGCAGATTAATTCATTAAGAACTAAGCAAAGACCATCAATCTAGCTTCCAGGTAATCAATAATAAAGTGCTAAAGGTTCAGACTGACCCATCTCTATTTTCACGGGAAACAATTAGCAGGTTGAGTGTTATTTGAGTATATTGGACCAATTCCAATAGAGGTGTAATCAATGGAATTAAACTGATTTCATTAACACCTCTATATTGAAAAACATACAGAACAGGCTTGGTGAGAAACCTACAAGAAATGTGAAATGTGATCCCAATCTGAATCTCCTCTTCAAACTGCTCTCCTGATCTATTGACTAAGCCCCTATGCTTCAGCCAGATGATTTTGAGTTAATTTCTCATTCCCAGCCATAAAAGAAGTTGTCCTCTTCTTTTGCTTGCACATGAATAATAAATCAGGTTAAAAAAATAAAAATAAAGAAGGATCATTTGACAGCAATGCATTCATTCTTCTTCAACTCAAAACACTGACAACTCCAGCAGCTATCTCATATCTCCAGGTTCCAGCAGACTACTGGAAGGATTGATAACCAGCCTGTGAATAATTTCTATGTCTGTGAACACATTAAATACAGACTGTCTCTCTTCTGTGCTAAAGAATCTCTGTATCATCATTCTGGTTCTCCTTAAGACTTCTCTACCGCTGCTTTTATGTTTCACTTAGGGTACAGAGAAGAAAATTAACAGATCTCTGTTAATCTTTACTTGACAGACAGAGTTTAAAAGTGGCAATAGAGCAGGTAACGAGTTTGACCTTGTGGGAGTGGTCGGGGCCTCAGGGTACTCTGCTCTCGTTCTCTCTTTCTTTCTTTGGGACCCTGCAAGCAATGGACAGAGGCTTATGAGGAGATGAAAAGATTCCTTTTCAGTTGCTTTTGAAATTAACTGATCAGACTGTCATCTGTAGGGTCCTGCTCTTCCTTTTCTTGTATTCTCCCTGCTGTGGGAATGAAGCTGCAAAGAGAACAAAAGTGCCACTCAATTCAACTAAAAGGAGTTCTCTGAAATGGCAAGCTGTTAATGTACATACTAAAGATCATATCCCATTGTGCTTGTCAACCAGTTTGCCCATCATTTAAACTAACATATCTCTTTGCTTTATCTTAAAAGTCCACGAGTTGCCATGACAAGTCTGGAAAAAAACCTTAAATGCTTCTTCAGATACTTGATGACACGTTAAGGTTAATAAAGGCTAAGTAGCAATTCCTGTCCGTTTCAGCAAGGTAGGGATATTTTGGAAAAGAGCTCTGCAGACTTCACACAAAATCCAGCTACGAAAGTAGAGCTAAGGAAATGTCCAGAAGTTTGCATCGGGGTTACTCTCATTGGGAAGAAATGCCTGTGAAGCTACAGCAGTAGAAGAGAAACCTAAGAACAACATTCCCAAATAACTCATTTTGATAGGTAGGATCAAACCCCAAATGATACATCCACTGCAGAACAAAGTTATATGAGAGGGACAGATGAGTTTTCCAGTATGAAAAAGAAGCATGTAACAAGTAACGACTGTCAATGTTCTGTATGAGGGTCATCATCTTTAGGTGAAACTCCTAAAACAGACCTGACCCTGTGTTAGGATATGCAGGCAAAACTCAACACATCATCAGCCTTCATAGTTAACTGTTTGCATTGGAAGACTTTTGGTTAAGTCAGTAGTGACTCAAGGATATTCTTATAATGGAGAAGTAGTTTCAGGGTGGAATGAGTGTGATTTTCCCCAGGAAAAGGGCAGGGGGCAAGAGAGAACAAGAGCTAAAAACAGCTGATGAGTTAAATCTCCATGGAAAAAAATTTTGTTATAATTTCTAATTTTTTCTTTAAATCTCAACATCACCATTAGAAATTAATGCTTGCCATGAAATACTGCATAAATTTGGTGAAGACTATGGTCAATATTCCTTTAGATTGTAAAAAGGTGTCATGACCTAAAAAGCTCTAAAATACCTGCTGTCAATAAAACAAAGTACATTTGCAAACTCTTAGGTTACATTATCTAGTACCTGATGCAAAAATTTTTATAAGAGCACTCTACAGTGTTTGGGAATTTCTGCTATCTTTGTGTTAAATTTGGCAGTTGAGCTACAATACCTGAACACGTGCATACATACTGTTTGTGCAAGCAGCTTTCAAGCTGAGGGGATTTTAGGACACTAGAAATTCCGTGTGCTTCCTATTCATATGTGCATACACTGAATTACCTGGAAACCAGATGCTTTGAAAATGCTGGGACTCCCTTGTAGCTAAGGCAGAAATTTTCTACTAAGAGTTTCTAGCTTTTTAGAGAACACCTTACTTTAAATTATCTCTTCTTTCTTTCATCAAGATCATTAATTGCATGTGTATTTGCAGTGCTATCTGCGACAGGTGTCACATATCTTTGCCCAACTCATTTGATTAATTGCCTCCAAAGCCTGCCTCTGGCTAAGGGGCATGCCACCTTTTACTACAATTCCTGCCAGTCACCAGCAATTTATTTGTCACATGTACATACACAGCCCTAGCTAAGAAGAGTAAGGATTCACATTACCATGCCCATCTCATTCAATTAATTGCTTCAGTGGCAAGCCCCTGGCCAGGACAAATTTGGGTAACAATGTTGTTAAATCACCCATACAAACATTTTCCACATATATACTAAATCCATTTACTGGATTTACCACTCACCCATTTTCTGTCACCATATACCCCAGTCCTTGCCACTCATTTGGAGGTTAAATATCACATGCACAATCTCAGCTCCAGCTGTTGATCTTGATTCTGTCTGTCCTTTGATCCGTGCTCTGGAGTTAGAATACTCTAGGTGAGATGTTGTTTCTCCCAGATCCAAATATATATGAATAGGTAGAAAGTGTCAGCATTAAGAAGGCAGATGGTGTAAAATTCACGTAATGTCATATTTGTATTTTGTGGAATTTACCTATATCCCTTGTTTCAAAATGCCCAGAGAGCTGCAGTTTATACCAGGTGTGCAATGACCAGGAACTTACCCTGAGGAGGATGCAACAGTCAGAATGGAGAGTTCCAAAATCCCCAGCTCAATAAACAGCACATGTCATTCAGGCCAACAAAAGTATTAGATCAGGGTACACACATCCATAGACTTTGACGGAGAAGATTCACATTATAACTGCAGTTGTGACCAATGCCTGTGCAATGTGAATCAGGCACAGGCATGAGAAGAGTGGGGGAACACACTGCTGCAAGTTCCCAAACACAGAAAATACTGGATGAAATCCCTTCAGCAAAGCCCAGACTTCACAAAATCAATGGGGGATATACAACTGTCATTACCTACAGCAGGAGCCCATCTTAGTCAGGCACTGATAGCTGATTTTACAAAGGCGGCATTACAACTGGTACACATCACTTCTAATCTTCATAATAGTGACTAATCACGAAATTCTCCCTCCCTCAAAAGTTACCCAGTAATGAAAAAGCATCATGAAAACAGGATTATGAATGTGTCTGATATAATTCAGCCTGACTTCTAGTCATTTTGTCATGGTTTGACCTCAGTCATCAGCCAAACACCATGCAGCCACTCACTCACTCCCCCAACAGTAAGACTGGAAGAGAATTGGAAGGGTAAAAGCCAGAAAACTCATGGGTTGAGATAAAGACAGTTTAATAGGGAGCGCAAAAACCATGCACATAAGCAAAGCAAAACAAGGAATTAATTCACTGCTTCCCATGGGCAGGCAGGAGTCCATCCCTCTCCAGGAGAGCAGGGCCCCATCACATGTAACAGTGACTTGGGAAGACAAACACCATCACCTCACATGTCCCCCTCTTCCTCCTTCTTCCCCCCACTCTATATATTGAGCAGGATGCCATGTGGTCAGGAATATCCCTTTGGTCAGCTGGGGCCACCTGTCCTGGCTGTGTCTTCTCCTAACCTCCCATACACCCCAACTCCCATGCCAGCATGGCAGTATGGAAAGCAGAAAAGGCCTTGGCTCTGTGTAAGCCCTGCTCAGCAGTAACAAAAGCACCTCTGTTATCATCATCACTGTGTTCAGCACAAATCCAAAACACAGCCCCACAGTCACTGGGAAGAAAATTAACACTACCTCAGCCAACACCCAGCATAATACTATTCAACTTCAATCTCTACAGTAGAAGTGAGTCACACCATCTGAAGTATTAGAGCAAGTAATTTATGGGGCAGAAAGTAACAATTCAGAAAAGAAACAATACTGGGAAAATCTTGCTGGTCTGGCATGGGTGAGTCAGTTCTGACAAACAGGCACCTGCTGTCTATGAGCCCTTCATATGTGACTGTCACACTTTGTATCTGATCAGTCATGAAAGCACAAATTCTACCCTCAGATTGAATCAGAAACAAGCTACCTGACAGGCAGTTCTCCTCCAGGTTCACGAAATTACACAAAAGGTCACATCTACCCTGGCCATTCCTCATTTAAGAGTCACCCACACAGCCATGTGTCCACAGGAGATTTATACACCAGTTAAGCAACTGCTGTTCATTCTGGATGCAGGACAGTGCTCAGACTAACTACTACACTATAGCTGTATGCATTGGGAATGATACTATGATTTCTCTGTATATTGTCCACATTTATAGAGCCTTATTTATTGATCTAGCAAAGGTTTCTGATACAGTTGACTGCACATTTTTGTTACAGCAATTTAAGCATGACACAGATTTTACTGTAGCTTGGTTTAGCAGCAATATAATTGGTCACTGGGTATTATGGGGAAGCTGGCACTGCAACAGCTCTGCTGCATCTGTGCAACAGAGAAAGGACATTCCATTCCCCCAGACTGCTGGCCTAGCACCTTCTCCAGGTATGGCATATTCACTGTCCACAGCCTGCATGAGTCCTCTGAAAAGTCTGTGACAAACACTTGTCTTCTTCCATGGAACCTGTCCACATCTGGCAGCCTGGGCAGATGAAGAGACAACACTTGTAAATACCCTCTCTGCTCCTCAGAGGAGCAGCCTCAGAACTCAGAATTCCCCAGCATCACCTTCCAGGCTTTCCCCAAATTCTGCAATTTAGTATTTAGTATTGCTTTCTCTAACGCTCATCCTAGCAGATGTCTAATTCTCAGGCTTGCAGAAGCTGCAAGCTTACAAGCTGCAGTAAGTGATTTCACTTCAGCTGACAGCAGTTTATGTTAATATGTATGCTGTTTTCAAAAAAAAAGTACAAATCCAAAGAGAAATAGTTAATTCTGTGAAAAGAAGTGCTTCCTGCTTTATTTACTGGGCTTCTCATCTACGTCCCAAAGCACAGAAATACACAGGAGAATCTCAGCTACAGGGAAGTCTGCAGTGTGACATGAGTTTGTAGGTAACAAGGCAGGTCTGGTCTCAGAAGTCTGGCAGGATGCAGGCAGAGGGGAGAACCTATGGCAGGACCAGTACAACTCCAGCATCCAGGGAAGCAAAAACGTCACCATTTCTGGCATCATAAAACACCAGAGGTCCAACTAAAGAACAGGGTTTGAACCCACTACTCAGCCTGGAAATGGAAGGGAAGAAGAGGAGCAAATCCAGGAATGTCTCTGGGCAGGCCCTTTAGCACAATGCACAGCAAGCAACAGCAGTCCTTCATTTTCCTCAGTACTCAGCTCAGCTTTTGGAAAATTACTGTAATCAGCTCTTCCATTTCATAAGTTGATCATGTCCCAGAGCTAATGAAGATTTTATTTTCCTCCCAGTTAAGCAGATGTATTTGATTTCTTTAGATTTCTCCACCTCCAGCGCTAAAGCATCAGAGCATCCATGTGTTCCTGGGTGCTGCAGGCACAGGAGGGAGGCATATCCCTACTTCTCTGCCTATGACACACATCTGCTTTTTCCAAAGGCAAAACACTTCAGTCTAACTAAAAGCACTAGGTTGGCAGTGCAGGCATCTGTGAGAGGTAATAATCTCTGTTATACAAAATTTACTTAATATTTAAGAAGATACAGTGTCCTCGTGTCACCTTTAACCCTATGATGACAGTATCTTAATAAGTATGCATAGCCAATTACTCTTGATGTTCAGCAGGAAATACCACATCATCTCTAAACTGAGCAATTAATTCACTTTTTCTTACAGAATATAAAATAAATTGAACTTTGAATGCTATATAGCACTTAAGATTATGGCTCAGATTGTCTTTCTCAAAATTCCTTAGTAGAAGCAATGAATTGTTCAAAGAGCAAATCCTTGGAGAGAGGAAGGCAGAAAACATTTCCCCACAAAGCCAAGAATATAGGGAGATGGTCTCTCTTATCCCAGTGGATCCTGGAATCCATAGCATGGTCCTTGATAAAACTTCAGACATGTATGCAATACTGAAGTGTTACAATATGAACTCATACGGCCAGGAGCTCTCACAACCTTACACGTGTTTTTTGCCCCATGGAAATAGCTGCTTAAATGATCTCATACCCTGAAATAAATTGTTGCATTTCCACTCTATAGTATGTTTTCTTTCTAGTCCAGTTCATCTCAGACGGTATTTCCATACCTTACGTGAAACAGCGAAGCTGATCTCCCTTTGACATTCTGATTAAAGGTACTGGAAGGCATTCCCTGTACATTTACACACAAAATGGCTGAGGTCCCATTCCAAATTATATGCACTTACTGAAATGGGATCCAAAAATGGATAGAACTTGAGATCACACATTTATATTAATTTTAATGTTCTCAAGATTAGTCAGAATTTTTTAAGCAAATCATTCATTTACTTGAATCTCTGTTTCACATTAGAGAGGATGGTTGTACTGAGATTTTAAATCAATTTTGGAGTCTTTTTCTACTGAGGATTAAGCTTGATGATTAAAGGGACTTCATGTTAATTTCAATAAAATTTTGCTTCCCCTTTCATTTACTATTTTATCAATTCAGTAAGAGAACTTTGCAGTCTCAGAGCTCAGCTCTTGAGGTTTAACACGACAGTTTCTTGGTAGGTTGCTCTTTCTCCTTTTTCCACAGACTATGATAGAGGACTTTAACAATGGTCTCACTCCCCTTTGACACTGACCTGCTGGAAGACTTCTAAGGTTCTCCTCACACCCCACTGTTCTCACTAAATGTATTTTGACAAAAGATCAAAAGGGTGAATGACCAGCACATCCCTGTGGCTGCTCTGGGTTACCCCCATAGGTTGTAAAGAGAACAAATACAAATCACAGTCTGTGTGAAAAAAGCCAGGAATAACTCACAGGCAGCACTGCTGGTGCCTTTAGAAAGTTTCCCTCCCAATTATGAAAATCCCAGAAACTGCTAAACAACATGAGAACAACAAACCAACAGAAAATTGCAGCCCCATCTACAGTCTGTGTCATGGAAGCCCCAAAAGGCCCAGCCTAAAAATCACACAAGATAGGGCAGGAAAAAGCTCTGGGTTCATCAAACCCATTCTCTATTCCAAGGCAGGAACATGCCTAGCTGTTCCTCTGAAGTATTTGCCTGTTCAAGTCTGCCTCTCCTGTCCAGGTCTGCACAGCTGAAGAAGCCCCACACTGGCATTATCAGGAGTTCCCCTGGGAAGGAACAGTCTTCCAGCACACACATCCCCAACACTCCATCCCAGGGGTCATGGGCTCAGATGGGACCTTTGTTCCACATTCTTGTGAAATTAATCTAAACAAAATCAAAACAAGCAGTGATTGCTTTTGACAGAATAGAGACATTTTTCTCTACATTGTGGTAATAGTAATTTTCCACTGATTTTCTTGGCAATTTTCTTAAAGATTAGGTTTTTATAATTGTAAGAGAAATATTCACAACCACACATTTCATTATATTTCCCCCATTAAAAAAAAATTCCTTTCAAGAAAAACTGATGGATTTTCAAATTCCAACGTCTTTGCCACCATAAGTTCCATTTTCACCAAGCAGACCAAGTCCACAAAATTCCAATTCCAAACCTGATATCAGCTTTGCAGACAAGGTACTCAAGGTCAAGCCAGATGTCAAATAGCTCAACAAATGGTGAGGCTAGAAAACACACTCTCAGCTTCATGATCACCTCCATAGCACCTTGTTCCTGTGCCATCTTATCCCTCTCAGCTCTGTACTTGTATTAAGAAAAGCTACATAACTGACATCACCTACATCCTGTCCATGGCTATTTTTAACACCTCAAATCTGTTGCAAGTCTCTCCCTCATCCCTTTTTAAAGTAAATCTATCAAAGAAATAAGTCTTTCTCTCTGCAGAACATGGATATTTCTTCCCCTCAGGAGACAGGATAATTTTAAGACCCAACACCTAATGACTGAGCAGAGACGGAAGAAGGAAACGTTCAGCAGCAAAAAGGGAAGAATTTCAACTTTTTACTCTGAAAAGCATAGCATTTCCTTCTTCCATAACTGTTACCAAGAAAAGTGTGCCTAGAAAAGAGATCTCAAATCATTTCTAAGGGGTTTTATTCGCCCACTGAGCCCTGTGCATTTGGAATCATGACAAGACTACTGAAAGATTACAGTGGATTCCAGTCATTCATTCTTCACTACAAGCATTTCAAATTCATCAGACAGGAGTGGTTTGCTCTTCCTGCTTCCAATGGAAATTACCAAGCAACAGCAACATCTCAAATGCTTTTGCTCACAGGTTGAGGACAGGTTTTGCCATTGTAAATAGTTTCTTTAGGTCTACTACCTCAGATCAGGAATGTCTTAACAAATGTTTGTGCTACCCTTTCTCCCAGAGTGTGGTTTTATTGGTATGTCAGAAATAAAACCACCTGGGCCTTTGGCTTGTTATTCCTCAGGGTATACCCAA
The DNA here is from genome assembly GCA_013398075.1 of Notiomystis cincta. Taxonomy (NCBI): domain Eukaryota; kingdom Metazoa; phylum Chordata; class Aves; order Passeriformes; family Notiomystidae; genus Notiomystis; species Notiomystis cincta. Next base: position 139,055 of record VZRX01000802.1, read on the forward strand.
GACCTTCTCAACACTCATTTCTCCTGTCAGGGGAGCAGCTCCCTCCCAGGCACTGGCACATCTGTTGCCCAGAGAAGCTCTGGATATCCCATCCCTGGCACTGTTCAAGTCCTGGCTGAATGAGGCTTTGAGCAAGCTTGTCTAGTGGAAGATCTGCCTGCCCATGGCAGGGGCTTGGAACTAAAAGATCTTTAAGACCTCTCAACTTAAACCATTCTTGATTCCTCATCCTCACTCACAGAACAGAAGAACAGACAGAAGCTCCCAAGCGTGAGACACCTCAATGCACCCCTAGAAAATTCCTCTACTTACAATGAAATCTGGAGTGTGTTGTGTTAATCTGCTACCCAGTCCTACTCTCCAATTCTCACTCAGGCTGAAAAAGGGTACAGAAAATGTGGTGCCCTGTTCTTTAGATAAGCAAGGATTCTTGTATTGCTTTCAGCAGTTTGATTAACACAGCTACTGCTCAGTACAGACTCCAGAGCTCCTTTTGGGAGATATTTAGGCAAAAGGTTTGATTGAGGAAGTCACTAGGATCAACCTGGGTTTAAGAAAGTAGTTTAACATGCCAATGTCACTATTAAATGCACAGAAGCTCATGGCTTCCTTGCAGCTGTGAATGCAGAGCTTCTAGAGACCATCTTTATTATAACAAATATATAGAAATCCTTTGTGTTCATCTAGGGTTTTGAGCTGAGCCCAAGCTGAAGCCAACAGTATCTATTTCATGGTACACGGTTCTCAAGATGCCTCTGAAGCTTTTATCAGATATTTCAGCACACAGGTATTGAGCACAGGTGACAAAATACAGGAGTGCTTCCATCTCTGCCTGCACTCCCTGATGGAAGAAAACAGGTTCTCTGTTCTGTGCCACTGCTGCCATCCAGAGCCAGTATGAATGGCTGTTTTTTTGCAAGTCTCACTCCAGCGGTACGATATCTGCTAGAATTTCATGCTGCAGCATTGCTATGTTTTATTTGCTGCATTTGCAATGCCATCCTTTTTCCCCTTTAAACAAATTGACTGTTAGAGCACATCACAGAGTGAAAACAGCTCTGAGAATGCTGGCACTTTGAATGTTCTGCTGGAGTATGGGAAATTTGTATCTTTTGATGGAACAAAGTCAGTGGCTTTACTTTGCTGTCGTATTTTGTTAAGCATGTGTCCAGTTTCATTTACATGGCTGTTAACATCCCTTTTTCCTTGCTTAGAAACACTGAGGACAATAACATTGAGCTCACACTGCAAATGGAAACACAAGAATGCATCTCTCTGTATTTATACACTCACAGCCATAATGTCAGAGCCAGGGGCAGCAAGAAGTAAAATACTCATGCATCTTACCTAAGACAGCCACATAAAGTCTCACATTTCTGAATTTGATGTCCAAAATATGTATATTTTGTTTAATAATTAAACAAATCTGTATTTGCCATGTGCTAAGAGCTTTTTAATTTCTTTTTCTTATTCTTCAGGCTGATGTAGGGATCTGGAAAGGGGGAGGCATCCATCCTGCATTTTACTGCAAGATGCTTTTACATGAGTCCTGTCCATTACATTATGTTCTCTTCTACTTTCCCAATTAAGATAGCTTCACAGCAAGCTTTTTGGCATAACATTTCCTGCCAGCTAATGCCAGAAGTACACAGTATGTTACAGTTTTACATGTTGGATTTAGTTCCCAAAGGTGTCAGAGCTATACTTGTGACTAGAGTGGACCCTGGTCTTGGCATTTGCAAAGCTGTGCATGTACCAGAGGACGGCCATCAAACAAACCAGCCCTTTCAGGGTATCAGGGTAGCTCTGCACCAACTAGAAAAGGGGTATAGCAAAGGCATGTTGTCATGGTTTGACACTGGCCCAATGCCAGGCATCCACAAGAGTCATTCCCTCACCCTCCCCTGCCACAGCTGAGCAGAGGAGAGAGAAAAAAAAATTAACTAATGTTTCATGAGTGAGATAAGGACCAGGAGAAACACTGCAAGGGCAAAACAGGCTCAACATGAGTCGCAAAGTGAATTTATTACTAACAAAATCAGAGGAGGATAATGAGAAGTAAAATAAGACCTTAAAACATCTTTTTCCCCCAGCCCTTTCCTCCATCCCACCGACAGCTCAGGGAGATGAGGCACGAGGGTTTGGTCAGTCCATCACTGAGATTTTCTTCTACTGCACAGGGAGAGGAGTCCATCCCCTGTGAGGCTGTGGGGTCCCTCCCATGGGAGACAGTTCTCCANACTCCTTTTTTTCGATTTCCGTCTTAAATCTGTATCACAGAGGCATTAAGAACCTCTCTCATTGCCCAGTCCTAACCAGCAGCGTGTCCATCTCCAGAGCCATCAGGGATTGGCTCTACTGGACATGGTGGAAGCTTCCAGCAGCTTCTCACAGGAGCCATCCTTGTGGCCCCCCTGCTACCAAAAACCAAGCTGTGCAAAACCAATACACACGTATAGGATTTAAACACAACAGAAAGGTCTTTCCACATAAAATGTGACGTATAAAACAGCCTGATAACATGCAAGTGGTGCTGGACTGCATATACCAGGTGGTGTCATTTAGGTTACTCAAATTCACCAGTATCTGACATCACCCAGGATGTTCTTTGAGACGAGGAGCTCATTTCTTCTACACAGACTCTCAAGTGCACTATCCTGCATCAGAATCCCATTAAAATGACCAGGAACATTTAAAGACTTATTAATTATTAATAAGGTGGGTAGAATTCAGTCTACAATGGCTTCAAAACAGTTAAGTGGTTTTAGGCAGCATGAGGGCTGTTCCATCAAACGGCTGAATGCAGCGAAGGCATTCGCTCACTTCCACAAAATGACTGCCTGTCTCAGTCAGTTTAGACTCATTTGACAGCGTTCTTGGTAGAATCAAATATTTCTAAATTTAGAAATTCAGTAGGGAATCTCTCTTTGTCTGAAACTTGAGAACATTGGCATCTTCTAGACAAGTTACTACTAGCACTGCAATTTAAATTTTATTTCTTTTTACATCTCAGTACTAATAATAGTGAAAAATGCATCAGCCCAATTTAACAACAGACAAACTCATTTTTAGTATAATTTCCAAGGGCTTTGCCTTATGATACACTTAATGAAACCAATCTCATGCTCCAAAGATGAATATTTAATTTGATTTTTTTAAACCATGTTGTACTGTGTGTTCTACATAAGAAATAGGCAGGGTATGTGCCTGTACCTTAATCAAAACCAACACCATTTCATTAAGACTCACATTCCCTTTGAGAAGAAAGGTGTTAGGCTGGGATTCAGCAGGTGGCACTGTTACACATAATTTAACACTTCTACAGGACAGGCACACTTTTTGATATGGAGATGGATTATGCCTTTGTTAGGGTTTCCAGTGAAGTTTCTTTCTGGGGAGCAGGAAAAAAAGGACAGTTCTTCCAAAGTGTAGGAGGCTCTCTCTCCACTTTAACCTCTCTCACAGGAGTCAGCAGTTGAAGCAGAAGTCAAGGTGTACATTGGAAACACTGGGAGACATGATGCATTTAACTTTGAGACCATTTCTGTTTCAGGAACCAGTTGAACATTTAAATAAATCTCACATCACTTTGAATATTACTTTGCTTTCAACACAAAAATTCCTGAGGTACAAAACCTTCACATTGAGAATGCTCATATTTAGTGGCAGTTATAAAAAAAAAATAAAAAATTGAGTACCTAATAATTTTTGTTACACTGAATGTGATTTTATTGTACTGGAATTGGTCCTCCCCTCTATGCAAGCACCAGCAGGTCTACTGAGATTAAAAGGGAAAGAAATCTGGGTATTATACTTCAACACTCTTCTGCCCGTTTGTTTTCTCTGGGTTATCTGCAGCCCACGTCCTTGGCTTGGTGCCCTCTATCATAACAATTCCCAGAAGCTCCCAGATGAGAGGCACTGACTTGTAGTTCCACATCAAGGAAGAGTTAAACATCATGAGAAGCCTTCTAGCAACTAGGGAAACAAATTTTCAACTGTTTTGGCATATCCATCACTCTCTAGTCTACTCCTTAAGATCACAAAGCACCTCCCAGCAATGTGCACTGCAGTCATGAGTTTGTTCTGATAGCAGAAAGCTTTTCTCTAGGCTCCAGCCTCATTTTCCTCCCTCACTCACCCACTTCCACTGTCACTCATGACAAAATTAGTTACTGGCCTGCTCCATCTCCACTTCCCACAACACAGCAGGGTCCACCTCTGCCCATCAACTCTTCACAATAAGTTTTGAAATCAGACTTCAGTTTCAAAGAATTGGTTCTTTCTCACCTTTGCTAGTATTGCAAGGAATAAGATTTTCGATCACTGCCTTTTTGCTGCACAGCCAATGATGGTAGCCAACACTTTTGAATCAGATCTAGGGTTTAGTGTTGTGTTCTTTGTTTTGTCTGGGTTTGGGTTTTTTTTTCTATCTACTTGCATGGAATTCACCAAACATGAGACAAAGTAGTTTTTTCTTGGTGATTTTTTGAGGGGTTTTTGTTTGTTGGGATTTTTTTTTAAAATCATATCATTTAAACCAATTTGTGCCAATATCAAAAGCTTTGAACTTTTATCTAGGAGGTTGAGCTGAGCGAATAACAGATATTGCTGTCTAAGCTTTTGGGGAAAAGCAAGGATGTGGAAGCATCAGGAAAGATTTATGAGAGAGAGTTTGGTCTCTTTTGAGGCAAATCTATACTGAGATTATAACAGCTTTTAAAACAGATGTTTGAGCCAGGAAACCACGGGTGGGAAGAGTCAGATGGCATCTTCTTATGAAGGAACTCTGGCGAGAAGATCTATAAGAGGCAGACTGGTACCCATTACAAACTCTGAAGCAAGCAGCCTTACTAGCAGATGACATGTGGAAAAAAAATGGGGAAGTTGTAAAAAAAAAAGGGAAATTATCGGATCATTCTATTTTATTTGTGAGCATGCTTATTGCTTTGATGCCTCAAGCCTCACAGTGTTTAAGGAGCATTTGGACAACAGCCTTAGGAAACATGTTTCAACTTTTGGTCAGACAAGTTATCCCTCGAGTGGGAATGATTTAAATATAATTTGTTCCTGGATACTAGACAAGGAGACTGTACTTCCAAAGACATGCTGCTGCTTTGAATTAGCATTTGCCTTTGAACTCATGTCCATTTGTAAAGTTAAGGCTTTGGCACCAAGAAGTGCATCAATGCTATACAAAAGCTGCCTATTTGGGAATGAATTTTTCAGTGACCTTCACAGGACATGGCCGATATCCATGCCTGCAAGTTATTCTGATAGGAAACTAATATATGCAATTTGAAGACAAAGCATAAGCTAAGGAAACCAGCAGAGAAAAAACTCAGAGACCAGTATCAGATGGGCTCAAAGAGACTTTTAGTATGGCAGGACATGCTGGGTTATTCTCTCTGTAAAACAATACCATCTGCCTTCCCCCTTTAAAAATTAAAATTCAAATGGAAGCATAATTCTGACTGCTTCAGCCTTTATCAAACTCAACTGTTCAGCACAGCATTAAATAGTATGAAATAAGGACTCTTGGAGGACTGTGCAGACTGCATGAAAGCATTCATTAAGTCTAAGTTATGGTTACTTCTGCTGTCAAGTCAACAATGCACAATCAGTGGTGGCTAAAATTTTAGGCTGGTATGTTAGACTAACAAATAGCTTTTGAGTCATATAAATTCTGTTTCCTGCTAATGAGGACAAATTATATGTCACCACAGAATTAATTTCTTTCTTCACACTAAACAAAATAACAGGAAGAAACTTCTTACAGATACAACTTCGTAAAAACTTGAGATTTTTGCCAGAAACAGCACTTCTGTTTTTAGCATAAGTGCATACAAAGATGAGGCAAAAGCAAAAACATTTGGATTCAGACTTTTAAGAGGAAGAACAAAAATAATTTGAAAATTACACCTATACACGATTCTGCAAGTGCCTCATGTTGTCAAAAAGATCTGGATTCATATGAAAATGAAGAATCTGTGAAGTTCAGGCTGTACTGAATCCACACACAAACTTTATGACCAGGAACCATCATGAGTTAAGATGGCATCCTACAGTATCACGTATCACCAATCTGAGCTACTAGATTTTATTGAACACTCCTCCTAAAGTTCATAGGCTGCTCCTTGCTGAATGCTAACTCAGAGTCATTCAAATCAGCACAAAACAACGTTCCCATCTCATTCCTTTCTGACTGTATCATCAGCATTTCCTATAAAGCACTTGTCACAAAGCACAAAACCTTGTCATAGAATTATCGAATGGTTTGGGTTGAAAGGGATCTTAGAGCTCATTTATCTAGAAAACATTAGGTATATGGTATTTAGAGTAGGATTTGGGAATAACACTGCTGGCCACACCACCATGGATCACATTAAGAGCATATAGCCCCTCATAGAGGACAAAGCTTATGCCTCAGGGTCAAAACAGGAATCACAGAAGTATTCAGTACAGATCCTGTACTTCCTCAGGATCACTAAAACAAAAAAATTACATGTTTTGCAGTCCAGACCACGCAGCTGAATCAAGATAAAATGGCCCATAGCTCTGTAGAGCTCCGTTCATGCAGTGGGTAAAGAACCCCAGAAAGGAAGTGCTGTATAGGAGTTACAGGGTGCACAAATTGAACTGGTGTCAAAGAAAGGGACTGGTTTTCCATGTAAAAGATGGTAAAGCCTGCTATAGATGGTTTGGAAGAAAACACAAATAAGAGGCTAAACCTATTTTAACCTTGTGTTGCACTGGAATGAAGGGGAAAGCTTGCACAAAGAAATCATTCATCCCTTGATTACAGAAGACTATATCAAGTGTTTTCAGGTGAAAAGACCTAAATCTTTGGGTTATTGCAGGAGGTTGAATTTCTTCTGCAAAACCACATTAACAGCATCTCAGTTAAGGGAGTTGGGATAGAGTTATCTAAGGAAAATGTTCCATAAACTTTGATGTGCTCATTGTTGTATTTGATAGGAAGTTCTAAAGGCTTAAATATTTTGTATGAAGTCTTCTAATATTTTTACCTAAAAGAGATCTTTTTAACCATTTTTTCCATTTCTCCAGGAGTAAGCCTGCCAGTCACAATTGATTCCTGCTTTCCCAGTACCTCACAAGGATGTCATCCCTTTCATTTTAAACCACATCCTTTCCAGTATTTCAGAAGACAGAAATAAAATCATCTAGTCACAGTTTTAGCTATAATAGTTCTGAATAATTTATATGTAGGAAGAGAAGAAGAAGAGATGTACAGCATACCACTGATCATATTAGCGTAGAACAGCCAGATAAACTGTTTTCCAGAAGAAAGGCAGTTTAGTTGCATGTTTATAAACTGTACATTGAAAACTGAACAAAAAATCACTTCCAAAATATAAATATTTCTAATGAAATCATTGCATATAAGAGTAGCTTCCCCTATCTTGTTGCGTACATTTTTTTCTTATAAAAGCAGATAATTATTTGATTATTTCTCAAAATTCCCATTAGATTAGGAGAAGATGCACTGAGGTATAGGCCTGAGAAGCAGGAATTCAGGTCTCATCTATCCAGTTAACTGTTCTTTCAGAGGCAGTGATGGATGGAGCATCTTGCTGAAAGACAGAAGGCAAGTTCTTTTCCAAGTTCTGTCAAGTGATCCCAGGCAAGACACTTGTCCTGTTACAATACTATCATCTTTACAATATAGCAATAGATTTCTATGTCTTCTTTTTTAAGGTCTACAAGATATAAAAATCTGCAAAGCATCGTGAGATTGAAAAATAAAATTAACCTTGGCACTTGTTCTACCATAAAAGAATTAGTGAATTGCCCAAATAATTAAATATAATAGCACACTTCAGTTAGCAAAACACACAAATTCTCACAAACAAAACCCACCACTCTCAGTCCAATTGGTCTACCTCCATGTGCATTTGTAGGCTGGCACCCACATTAGAACTAGAAATTTTCCAGTATATGCCAACTAAAGACCTTACTAGGAGGTGAGGAGGTCCGTGGGTATGGGAATAGTCCTTTGCTCTTCCAGCACAGCCATACAGAATTAATGCAATGGAACATTTAGAGTTTAACAGGCTTAGCAGATAATGCAAATTTCACCCTTTTTCTCTCCACAGTATTCACTGATTGTATCGATAGCAGAACAGCTCCCACAGGAAAGAAGAAAAAGTGGGTGTGAGTGAGAAAGACTTCATGTACTATACATATAAGAAAAGTACACAGGAAGAAGCTGATGTGAAAAAAACGAGTCAAATGACTGAAGTAAGACAAGGAGAATACAACCAGAACTACTGCATAGGTTGCTGTGTGCCCTCCTGCTCCCTTAAAGGATCAATCATGATGGTCATTGTCATGTACATGGTGGGAACATATTTACATACATAAAAATCCCCTTCTACCATTGGGTCAGACTGAGAGAGGAAACAGCACAAGAGCCACTTGACCAATTCTATTGGAAGGTTAAAGCATTGCCTTTTAAATTTAGACCAAAGTGACTGCTCTTCCTTTTCTGTCTTTCTATTCTGAAGCTGCTTGCTGAGAAGTGACAGCTTCCTCGCCCTCGTCCCGGGCCTCACTTACAAAGTGAATTCTGGCAAGGAAAAAAAGAGGTGTTCTGCTCCTATTTGGACAAGGCTGCTGTGTGTTAGTAACCCTGTACAGCCAACAAAGCAGGTTGTATCAGAGTCACAGCTTAGCCACTGACAGTGGAGAACAGTGCAACATTCTGCTTTCTCTTGTAATAGAGGAAAACAAGCTAAACTTAGTAAGTCACCAGGAAAAGTGCACCTAAAATTGATATTCAACTTTTCAGAGACATTTTACATCCAAGGAGGTATTTTCTAATCATCTCTGATACTTCTTATTTTCCAGACATCCTAGACACTGCCATGAGGAAGCAGGTAATTGATTGAGGTCTCAAGATTTAATGTATTCACTGAACCTTGGTCTACTAACAGCTCATATTCATCTCAATAAGAATTGAATCAGCAGGTCACACCATGCCACCAGGATAATTACAGACAAGAATGTATGAGATTTTTTAAATCCACTATTTTTTGTGTAGCTTTAGTTTATATCAAGCATGAATGACAAGGAAGGTCCAAAAGGTTAAAGCAAATGCTTAGCAAAAGAAACAGACAGCTGTGATATTCTGTAATATTCAGAACCAAACCTGCTATGTTTAGGAAGGTAAAACACAGTTATTTTCACTTGGAAGATTGTTTTTTCAAAGGGTTTTTTTTCCACCACATAACATTTGGCCTTATTTACATCTGAACTTAAAGGCACTTCATTACAATTTATAGTGAAACTCAGAGTGCAAATATGCATTTAAAAGTATTTATAAAAGCAATCACTTCTACCCTCCACAATTTCCACACTTCAATTTGGATCTTATTTCTTCACATTTTGTTATTTACACAGTAATTTCTGCTTATCCAAGAGTGCACTGCTCAGATGTAATATCTCGCTTTCAGCAAGGCCCTGCTTTTTACCCAATTTTTCACAGCTAAATTCACTGGAATGGAAGAAGGTCAATAAGCAACTCTCTCAAGAGTCTTAATATATAATCCAATTATTTTATGCATTTTTTTAACTTGACAATGTGAAGGGTTGATAAACTGAGAGTTAGGTAGACGCACTGGAAACAGATGTTGGAGGCAAACTCTTCTGGCTTCCTGGTCTCTGGGTCCGGGCCCTTGGCCAGATTATGAGACTCTTGCTCATCCATACCAAGGACACTTCATTTAGAAAGCACTTACACCCACCAACTGCATCTCGAGGCTAATGACTCTCACAGACCTGTGTCTGTGCCAGAGTTAGGTAACTACACGATTTTGCTGAATTGTGGCCAACACCAAATTTGCAGCAGCTCTTGTGGAGCTGCAGGTAAGTGCTGACATTTCCATTGTGAGTGTTGGGAGCACACAAGTGGGAGAGATGATGCTACCAGAGCATTAGGAGCCACACAGGGACTTCTAATATTTCCAGGTACTCTTAGGTATTACAGAAAAAGAATTTGTCCCTGAAGAAATGTTTAACATCTTGGACTTCAGTGAAGGAAGGAAAAAATAGTGCTTAGCAATGGGCCAGAGGACCAGAGGTAAATCCTACAAGGATGTGAATGCTACCAACAAACGAGCTGGTAGTTCCTCTCAGAATAACTAAAGAATGTGTTACTGGTGTGTTGATGTGGGAAGGCTGGTGCAGTAAGTGGGACAGAATGAGAGGGATTTGGAGATAGACTCAAGGACAGAAGTCACTTGTAATTGCCTCAGATTAGATGACAGCAATGGCTGTTTCCATCTGAGGACTATGCACATTCCAATTCCAGTAGAATAAGGGCTGTATAATAAGATGGGCTCTATGGTGCTCTGATTGCCATAAAAAATAAATAAAGCTATTATAAATAATATCTCATAAATAATTATACATAAAAATAGAGCAGGAACGTTTATAACTGGGCAATTGGAAGTCTTTTGAGTGACTGAAAGAAATTATCACATTTAATTATAAAATGCATTTACTATTGATAAATTATTTTCAGATGGGGAAATTTCAGACCCTTATGCTGAAACTTGCTGTTTAAAAGATTCAGGAGGCAAATAAAGTTAACTTGGTATCAGTAGCCTGGCACAGTTAACCACTGCCAAAGTAACTGAAGTGTTAATTGAAATTATCATCATAACACTTAGGACTCACAGTCAGGCATTACAAGTCCTGTATATTAGAAAGAGAACAGAAATACAGTACCTGCTGTGAGAAGCTTACAGACTGGTTTGTCATATGAGAAAAGAGAAGAATGGATACAAACAAGCAGGACTCACACTGGCAATGCATAAAGCTCATAGCAGAATGCCCTGCAGAGACCCCCCAAGTTTGTTGCTAAATTCACACCAGAAAATACAAACATGTAAATGAGATCCTACTGCTTGAGCACCTGCATTATTCTACACATGTGCAGGCTGACTTGTGTTTTGGTCAGTAGAAGCCAAGGTTCCAGCAGAAGGTAACAGTTCCCATTCCCTGCAGGAAGACAGGACGTCACTCATAAGGTGAAATTCATCTGAACTGTTGCCAGCAGTTCAAACTCAGCCCACCTTCCTTTGATACAAATGCTGCAATTGCAAGCACATGCCCCTGGCTGCCACCAGTAAATGAGTTAAATCATTATGATTTGTTGCCATAATTTCATTTTCTGAGACATTTTAAACCGTTTTAATCTTAAAGGTTGTCCATTCCCTCCTTATATTGCAATTTTGGGATGTCTGCTCTAAAATTGTCATGTGGTAGAGCAGTACAGTGTGTGGTGGTGATTAAAGATAAACTCCATGTGTGGTTCAAAAGTTCAGCTCCAGTTTGAAAGCTTTGGAATAAAAAGTGATAAAAGAGGAGAGAAAAGGAAGGGAGAAAATATAGGATAAAAAATTCAGTTGAGAAGAGGAAGTAGAAAGTTGTAAATAAGCATAGAAGCAATTTAATTACTATATACAGCACACTTGTCAAATGCTACATTTCTCTGCTTTAACACCTGATCTGCAGAGAAAAGTTGTTTGCTGCTCCTTCAGAGGCAGTTTGGGTTTGCTTTATTGATTCAGCAGATAGCATTGGATCCTCTGCTCTTGACTTCTGCCAAATGCAGCCCAGAGAATTTCACCAGTGGATTCCTGCAGGGAGCTCAATAATATCTTGTTGAACTGGGGCACAGCTTTGTTCCTGACTGGATCCATAGGTGAGTTGTTTCAATTATTAATTTCCCTTGCTTTAAAAAAAATTACTTTATTTCCCATTTGAATTTGCCAACCTTTGTTCTAACAGTCACAGGTTTGTACCCAGATGACAGCTCATCTATCAGTTCAGCATTAGACAATTCATATGTGCCAACAATCCTGTCTTTGGAAGGACTTTCCTTTAGAGGCAGCAAGAAAAACAACCTTTAATAAAAACTCCTCAGCAAGAAAAACAGTCCTTAATAAAATCTCCTCTGTAACTAAAAAATGAATCAGAAACTACAGGGAGAAACGATACAGGGATCAATCAGTAATGGCTCTAGAAGCTGGAGTGACAAGCTTGAATGTTACAGTCTGAAAGCCTGCTGCTGATGCAAAACTGGAACACTCTCTCAATGATTTTTTAATGATTCAGTGGTTCTGCATTGGACTCTGCAAATCATCTCTAAATTGGAATGAGGTGCCCAAAATTTGTCTATCTTTATGACCCAGACGGAGGCACTGTAGCAAAAAGTTACCATAGTTACATCCTAAGGACAGCAAAAGAAGGTTTTAGAGTTGAGCACTGTTGCTCCTTTTAACTCCTTTCCAGTATTTGTTGCTATTCACAAATATCCAAATACCACTACATCACCAGCAGCTGCCCAAAGCAGAGAAGTGCCAGGAGCAGAGAAGGGTCTACTCCCCTGTAGCACCAATGAATGAAACTCAGCTGGCTGAGGAAAACAGCTGGGTGATCTTGGCGTAGGGTTAACCCACCGAAGGCAAAAGGGCTTGGCCAAGGAACACGGTATTGCCAAGGCTGCCTTTGCAGAACATGCAGTTTTGACTGAAATGCACAGTCTTCAGGGACACACGGGACTGTTTCATGTGCATGCACTTTCTGCCAAATTCCAAAGAGGGAAAAGAAGAGAGAACTAGCCAGAAAATAACTAAAATCACTATTTTTCTAAGTAGCATTAAGTATTCAGGCACACAATAATACTGGCCAGATGGAGATTTGTATTAAGGCAACAGAATCTTGCCAACATCCTCTAGTATCTCTCCATCTAGATTTTCCCAGTTATCTGTTAGCAGGTGTGCTATGTCCTTTCTTAAAACCCAAGCTGAAATCCATGCATCCATCTATTCACTCACTTGCAAGCTCCACATAATTTTTCTCCCTCTATTACTATATATAGACATGCACATATGCAAACATAGCTATATACAATATGCATGTGTGTATGTGCTAGTTTAATTGTAGTCAATACAGCACTTATATTTCACCACAAAAGAATTATTTCTTGCATTATGTATCTTACACACATTCTTTTATCTTGTCTCCATTTATTTCAAGTCCACTTTTTCTGGCTACCATTGTTTTATGTTATATAGGTGGACACGTGAGGCAAACCAAAGGACTGGAGTTGTATCACTGTCTGACCAATGTCAACCAGCATTTCCTACATATTCCCCAATTCTGACATTCTCAATCTGAGAGATGTAAATGTGCACATGAGATGGAACAACACTCTGACCTTGCACGGAAAGCAGACATAGAAGTGATTTTCAGCCAAAACAGTTTGCTTTTTGCTCTGTGTATCAGGCATGAAATTAAAAATCATCAGAGCCATGTCTCAGTAACTTAGTTCAAGTTTTCTTGCATGCATCTACAACTTTGTCTATGAGAGACTGGCAGGTAGATCGCTGAGCACTGGAAGGGTTTGAATCAATATGTGCTTCTGACTGACAGGTGGTCAACCACTGTGAAGGAAATTTCCCTGCCTGCCAGTCCAGGAGCCACTCTGGCAGCCACATTCACACCACCTGAGCTGGGACTGAGGCCCCTTCAGAGCTACCTACCCCACACTCACATAGTCAGACAAGTTTTCCTTTCTTGCTCAACCCAAGGTTTCCCATAGCAGAGCCTCGGATATCTCAATCTTTAAAATAATTTAATCATGGTGCAATAACAAAATAACACCTGACTTCAAGCTGGGTCCCTCCAAGAAAGGAAGCCGTGGGTTTTATACTCTTACAGTCTAAGCACACAAAAGTCTGGGGTCATTGGCTCCTGTCGTGTGTCTGAGGGTCCAGTCACAGCTCCCAGCCTCTTGCCTGAGGCTCCCATCACCCAGAGCTCACCTGCAGCTGCACACTGAGTGACCTGCATGGAAAGTATTCCTCAACACCACACAGTACAAAACTACTCCTCAAAGAGCTTCCTGGATGCTGTACCAAAGCAGCTAAGCAGCTGTCCAGGCTACTGCAGAAAAACAATCGAAATTCTAATGTCAAAAATTGTGAATAGCCAATTTCTGCTCTCTCTTCCATAGAAACCCTCCCAGAAGATATGGCAGACACGTGCTGGACTGCAAGCAGACTGTTGACTGTGCCTGTGGGGGACATTAAAGCAGGATGAATGGCCATCACACAGCAATTCAGCTTTTGATCAGAGCACTCGCCCTGTTGTGCTGGCTCATAAAAGTAGTTGCATAACTATGAATTCATTGTCATTAAAAATCACAGAAATTATTATTATGCAAAAAGAAATACTAGAACAGCCTGTCCTGCTGCAATGTCTCCTGATTACAGCTACCATAAGGCATGTAAAGTTCCTTAGAAGGCCACCCCAGTTAATAAACTGGAGAAAATGCAGCAAGATCATTGTAACCACAGATCTTGTGACTAGAGGAAGACAGAAGTTTCAGTGCAGTAAGATTTTCTTAGCTGCTTGAGAGTGCCAGCAGTTGCCTGGTGGAACAAGCACTGAGGTCTGGATGACAGGAATAACTTTATGCCCTGTTTGAAAATCTTCAGCCAGAACCATTTGCCTCCCAATAGCAGCTAAGAATGTCATCTTGTGTTACTGTCCTTTAGTTCTAGCTCTACACCTCCTTATTTCAGCCTCATCCATTCCTATTTCTATGGCTGGTATTTTAATAAGAATTAAACTTACACTTTTCTGATGTTAAATTTAATTTCAGTTTCTGCAGAACAGGTGTCATGAGGAATTAGTACCATTGCATTTAGCAATTCAATTACTGAAAGTATATTAAAATTACAGTAGTAATGAGTAAAAAACTACTTAACTTTAGCAGTGTCAGAACTCCCAAATTTCAGTAAAAATATGCAACCCTAATGAATTAATGTTAGCTCTGGAGCCTGAGAACAAAATTTGAACTCCTTGCCATCCAATCACATCTCTGCTCTTGGCCTAACCAGTTATTAATAATTTCTCTGCTGGTGATGAGGGCTATTTTTGCAATTTTATTTCATCAATTTCTAGTAGAGCAAAGAGGACATGTAGTTTGGTTCCATTTTTCATCTCTAAAGACATGCATAAATTTGAGTTTCTGACATTTAAATGAATCATTTTCTCCTGTAGAAATGATAATAAACAAAAGTCAAATTCTTATTGATCTTCACCTCGCATTCACCACACTAAATCATAGAACTGGCATCCAGAACCTGAATGTATAATAGATATTTTTTAGCATTATGATTGTAGAGCTAAGCCTGAATTTTGACAGCAAAAAAGCATATGTCACTGCTGCCTGTCAGCATATGTGGACAGCTTGAATAAAGCTCTAGTGGTGTCAGCTGCTCTCCTCTTCTTCTCCCTGACAGCCAGGTAGACCCCACAGCTCTGCAGCTGTACCATGTGTCAATTAGCCAACATCCAAATGCAAATTTTTTCTTATGAGAATCGCCCTGCCCCAGCAAGATGTGATATGACTTCCTGCCAGACCCACTTGTACTCACTTCAAGTTTCCATCTCTCAGAGAGAAAGGCTTGGAACAACTTGAGATCAGTTGGGAGGTAATGGAGCAGGCAGGAAGATTGCTGATAAAACAATCTGCAAATGATCACATGTAAGAAAAGAGAGATTCTATGTTGGATTGCTCAAAGAGAAGATTTATAGGAGAAAAATCATGAAGTACTTCTGCAAACCATTACAGACAACCCAATCTGAAAAAATAATGACTGATAGAAACAATCCTTTACACATTTTATGTCACCTATTATTTTCAAATATGAGACTGTAGATGTGCATGCTTTGGTGACACCACAAAAAGAGTGAGAATGACAAACATACCCTGCTAAGAGGACAATTTAAGGGAGTAAAACATTCTGGAATTACTAATATCTAATGTAGGATTGAATGTTGAATAAAGTGATTCAATTTTGCCACAGACCTCACTGAACATAGCAGTTGCACATGAACGGATTACAGGATCTGATTGATTTATGTATTCACTTTGAGATTTTTAAAAATATAGATTAAAATGCATTGAATAAAAATGTAAAATTACATCCCATTACAAAGCCCTGGTAGTGATAAATGAAAGTGGTGGCAAGTGTGTTTTCGAATATTTCTCCACACCCTCACACTCTCTGGACTACGTGAGGCAAAAATATCTATTTTCTACATTTAGAAATCAATAGGAAAAAAAGTAGCCAGGATTTATAAAAATAATTTTCCTTAAAGCTCAGCATTTCCAGAGTACAGCAAAAGTTTCACATACAATCAGCTATATTCGTTTCAGCAGGAAATTTCCCATTGATAGTTATCGTTGCAAGACTGGATACTGAATTATAGAGAACATTTGCATTCTTCATTTTAGTAATTGCTCAAAGTTCTTTTTGGCCAAGTGCCCCCAAACAGCCACGAGAATGCAGTGACCAAAGAGCCCATGCCAGGGAGGACTGGCACAGACACAGGCAGTTGCCATTCCTCTCACACACAGCCAGCAAAGCTGCCAGTTATGTCCAGCTCCCTTCTCTTCCCCTCAAAAGCTATAAAATCTTTTTAAATACTCAAGAAGGGAAAACAGGCTAATAAGCCAAGCCAGCTGAATAAATGATCTCTGGAACCAGATTTTTAGCAACATAAAACAGCTGCTGTGAGTCAAAATCAAGATGTGTTGAGGCAAGACTCCCCCAGAGGGACAGGGCTTTGAGCAGGGAAGAAGGAAAAGCCCACAGAGAACTGCATGTGCACCGTGTGCAATGGCATTCCTGAGCTGGGGGAACTGGATTAATGTGTAATTTATCAGCCTAAAATGTGAACAAAGCTTTGCCCACCATCAGAGGCATTGTCCTTTTACAGTGTTTATGTTCTGTAAATACTGTGGACCCTCAGTGAGATTTCCATGACACTATTTTCCTCAAAACTGTTCATAATTTCACCTACATATCACCCAGCAATTAGTTTTCTTAAGCAGTTTTATAATGACAGTGCCATGACCTTACTCCAATGAAATTAATTCTATAACCCTTTTTAGCTTAATCCAACAAAAACCTACTCATCTCAACATAGTCATGAATCATTTTAATATATACATTTATACTAGTACAATTAGTGTTATTAATATAAATTAAATGATAACCCTAACATTATTTCACACAGAACAGTGATAGAATTATTAATGCTGGGGAGTATTAGAACAGTATTGAATATTAAATATGCTGTAGGTCATAAGTGTTTTTAAAGTACATGATCAGAGAAAATTTGTTGACATAAAAATGTAGGTTATTTTTGTTTCATTTCATATAAGTGATTTTTTATTTACACAACTTAAACACATACATAGAGAATGGTTTACACAATATCCCAGTGTTAAATCCCTCCAGTGAAAATGAAAATCCTTAACAGCAGAGATAAGTTTTGTTTCCTTAACCTACTTCTGTACCTGCATGTCTTCACTCAGACACTACCTTTTCTGATGGGGACTAGTGTATGTTTTTCTTACTGTGAGACCTCCAGCAGATCACTCTGTCTCTGTGTCATTAGAAACACGAAATTATGAGAATAAATATGTGCTTTGTTCTGTATTTAATACCTACTCAACTAACAGATTGTTGAACTCTTTTTCAGCCGCACCCCTCTTCTCTGGAGAAGCTTTATTCAACTTTTCCAGGGTCTCCACACTACATGTCTACAAAAGACAAACTATTTTTATCTGGACTTTTATTTCCTTATATTCAAGGGACAACCATGCCTTCTTCACCTGTCCTCCAATTAGCACTCTTCATGTAGACCCTTCCTTCTCCAAAACATTGGCTGAGAGCCACCTCCTAATTCAATACCAACAAAAGCAGTAGGTCACCAGCCATGAGGAAAGATGGAGCTTCTTTATAGAAGACAGTATTACAGAATAATATCCTCAACATCTTCACATTCCAACAAGCACAAGTGCAAATCATTTTTCAACAAGTGGAAAATCATAATTTATTCTAAACAAAAATTCAAACTTATCCAAGTATAAAATCATTAACTTTATGCAGCTTGAGAAGTTCAGAGTATCCCGCCTGGCAAAAAAAGTCTGAAACTAGGCACTACATTTTATTAAAAACCCATTTTCATTTCATGTTAATTCCCAACATAATGATGGATTTATCTTAATGGGTATCCAGATAAATTATCACACTAGAAGATTTACTGCATTTTCAGTATAAGACAAATGCTGAAGTCTTCATTTAAACTCAAGTGCAGACCCTAACTATAGAATCACCACTACAGCTTCTGGAAATCCATATGGACAGTTTTTCTGGTGTGGAAAGACATACTGTTACATTAAAATCAGCAGGGCCAAGTAAAGTGTTCTGTATTTGAAAATGCTTTCTGCACAAAGTGCTATATCTTTGTAAGAGATGTGTATAGAATAGACCTTTATCATAAAGCTTTTGCTGAGAGAAATTAACTTTAAGGAGTATGATTTCCTTAAACCAAAAAGCAAGTGCAAATATCTAACAAGTGATATACCAGATGTGCGTGAACAGAATGAAGGTTGCCTTGTCAAGTATCATAGAAAATGATATCTATGTTTATATTAGGGACAGATACCTCAGGGGGAAAAAAATGGAGCATTTGATTTCATGAGTAGAAAACATTCATCTGACAGATTAATTATTTTTGAAGCAACAGCAGCAATGAACTGATTAATACATGGAGCTCTCTATCTCCATGCTCGTATAACCATCACATTAAGTAAATTCCATTTCCCTGAAAAGATTCTGACTTACTGAAAGGTCTTTATGCACTTATAAATGTGTCAACAAGCGACAAGGAGGTAATAGTTTCCAGGAGGTATTACTGCAATGTATATTTGATAATGAAATTTGCTGGGTAAATTAGCCAAAGAAAAAGTATAAAGGTCTAATGGGCTTAGTCTACCATTCAAAGAAGCACACACTGCTGGCTGTAGCAAAGGTATGATGGATGCTTTCTGCAATGGAGTATCACAACCAGCCAGGACAGAGATGAATCTACCTGTTACAAGGAAGATATTTTCACAAATAAATTTGGCCATGAGCACAAAGTCTTTCTTTGACAAACCAATCCTCACTATCATAGCCACCAATTTACAAAAAAACAAATAAAATCAACTTTTTGTATAGATCATTGCAACTTTTCCACTGCAGGAATCCTTTACTGGATATCCACTGAGGGTCACTGACTACTTAAATATAAGGTATCCCTGCTGTTCTGATCCCTGAACAGCTGGTTCGAGATAGAAAGTAACAAACAGCAAACCAACAGGTCCATTCTGAACATTTGGATACTTTCAATTTGTAACTAAATTAATATTTTTAGATTTGCAATTAAGGTAAAGATTTCAGAGACTTCTGGGAGCTGTTCAGAGAGCACACACTGGGTATTTTATGTCCCAAAAAACTAATATAAATCAAACTCAACACTTCTACTCTACCAAAATAACTTAAAATCACTCTTGTTAATAGTTGATTAGCCATACCAGCTAAACAGGGCAATGAGTGCTACTTATTACACTGGAGAGAAGCGCTGCCTAAAAGCAGAAATCAGAATCTCAAAGATTTAAAGATGCAGAGCACTGGGGAAGCCATTTGACCAGTGCTCAGTCATACACTCAGATTATATGATGAGTGGCTTATAAGAAAGGATTCAAGTGTCAGAAATGTGTCATGTGCTATCATGGAATGCTATTTAATACGTATATCACTTTTGTCACTTCAGCTCGTTGTCTAAGAAAAGGAAAAACCTAGTGGGATGTAGTAAAATGGCAATGGTATATTTATGTAAATGCATCCTTCTCATAAAGCTTCTCATCAAACAAGATGAATTACAGTTCATCCTCAACTTGAGACAAATGATAAAATATCAGAGTATTTTACAGTTATGCAATTACTAACACCTGGAAGAACCCAATCTAAAGGGATAATGTGAAGCAGTGGAGAGCTCTGGGACAGGATTTCCTTAAGTAAATACATCCCATATTTCTGTAGGAAAAAAAAATCACATTGCAGGGTTCTACATTAATATATAGAATCGTGAAAAAAAATTTTTAAACTATACTGGGATGTTAATGGACTAGGTCTTCAAAATAGGAGCCAGATTTATATTTCTTCTTATGAAATGCAACAAGTACTTTCAGATTCTTTCTGAAGTGAAAAGAATTAATGTGCATTTCTGGAAGTGTGAGAAATTATGCTTTATCTGTAAATATAATATCTTTACAGATTCTGGTGTGAAATTAATACATCACCACTACATAAAATGTATAATTCATGTACTGATACCCAGTCAGATGTAGCAGCCATGAAAACTGAGACATCTACAAATCATCAGCATACATCTGCAAAACAAGTGATGGCAAAAATCCTCTAAAGGTAGACTGTGGGGGGGTTTTCTTAAGTACCAAATTTTCACTGCATCTACCTGTTACCTTTGCAAGATTCAAAAATGGAAATAATACTTAGAAAAGAAGATTGTTTGTTTGTTTGTTTGTTTGTTTGTGTATGCTTAAAATCATTATCATGTATAAATAGGAAAAGAATTAGTTGTTTTGGACTCTAGAAGACAAGCACCTATATACAATGAATACAATTACAGCACAACCTCTAGGAGAATAATAGGGGCATATATTGAAACAATGATGTAGCTTGTAAGTGTTGCTGAGGGCAGGATTTGAGAAACACAGTGAGCAAATCAGGAACTAGTGACACAGAACATAGGCAGACCCTCACAAATTCTCATTTACTTTGAGTCCTTCTCTGCTGTGGACCAGAGTGTGAAGGATCCTCCCCAGCACATCCAGAAGGTCACAGATCCCTGATAAAGTCACTGTGAGCAGATTGCAGGGGACACCATGGAACACATAACACATACCACAGAAGTCAATTAAAGCAACACGGATTAGCTTGTCAGTAATTTAAACAATGAAAAGATAGATAACCTGAATATAAATTTATATACCAAGAAACAAAAATATATCCCAAAGAAGCTAGAATCTGTACAACATATTTACTGAGAGAAAGAACTGAGTGGATTTGAGAGAGTGTGCATAATAGGTACTCATTGTCTGATGTAGTGGATATCACAGCCACGGAGTGAAAATGAGAGAACAAAAATGCCATGCATCTGCTATGGCTGGAGTGCCAAAGCATAGGGATCACAGCAGGAAAAGCCAGTGCAAAATGCCTCATTTCTGTAGCTCTTTACAGGGATCTCTTTCACATTTCATGTCAGTTCCAGTGTCCCCACATAACCAAAATATGGCCTGAAAGACAATTGACTTTGTTGCCTGAACCTCAGAGTCTTCCCCCAAAGCATTCCTACTCAACCTTAGGGGAAAATGCTGACAGGATTTCTAGGACCTTGCACAGAAGCCACAGGAGACAGAGGCCTCATTCTCTTCTCAGTCACCCAAGGCTATAAAGATCCCTCTCCCTCACTGAGCCCGATCCCTCTTTGCTCACCAGCTGCCATTCACTGTTCCAATGGCTTCTAGAGGCCCTAAAACCCATTAGCCTCTCACTGGCAAGAAACGGGACATTTCCAAAGTACCCCAAATGTGCTGCAGCCCCAAGCTGTCAGCACAGCCTTTACAGACACTGGCACAGAAAGGAGGGGAGGGGAGCTTTCCCTAGGAATTGCAGCAGAAGTTGGATGGCTTCAGGGTAGTTGTGGCATAAAAGACAGCCTTTAAGTCACCTTCATATGTAGCCACAAATGAGGATCTGGCTCTTAGCACGGGACTGAAACATGAAAATAATCTTTTGAAAGGATACAAGAGCAAAGAATCATTTTGTACTGGCTAGTCCTGTTCTCCCTGCTGTGATCTCTGCACATTGGCACACTGGCCTTGACAGATGCAAAGCATTTTTTGTTCCTTCACTCTCATTTTGCAGTGGTGGCACAACTACAAGAAACACTGTGAATCCATTAATCAATTACTCTCAAAAATCCAACTCCTCCTCAAACCAAACAGATGTCCCATAAACTTGTCACTGCATGTCTCAGGGTGCCTTTGTGAAAAAAGTTTCATTTGTTTTACTTGTATTAAATAATTAGCAGAAGAAGCTACATGTAAGGTTTGAGGAATAAGCAGAACTTGGTATCACAGAATCATAGAATGGTTTGGGTTGGAAGGGACCTTAAAAATCTTCTTGTTTCAACTCCCCTGCCCCTTCCACCAGATCATGTTGCTCAGGTCTCCATCCAACCCGGTCTTGAACACCTACAGGGATGGGGTATCCACAGTTTCTCTGGGTAACATGTTCCAGTGTCTCACCACCTTCTGAGTAAAGAACTTCTTCCTAACATCTTATCTAAATCTCCCCTCCTTTAATTTAATTTTCTTTGCCCCTTACACCTCTCATGGGAAAACCATTCCAGAATTTTACTTCATCGACAACTAAAAATGTCCTTCTAGTTTCCAAATTTAATTGTATTTATGATTGCTTTATGCTCATTTGTCCTTTTGCCAACACTGCTCTTTAGCTTCAGCACTTCTTTTGCTTCCTCAGTCATTTCCCATACACAAGCTTGCAACTTATTAGTCTCCAAATGCATGACCTTGCACCACACAGCAGTGAATTTCATCTGATTTTCACTACTCTAAGCCTTAAGCTCATGCACTTCTTCCTAGCTGACAGGCTGCTCCTATTGAGCATCCTTTCATCTGTATATTTCACACATACACATCTCCTTTTTGGGAAAATTATATGAACAAAAATACCAAAAAGTCAGAATACCAGGCCTTAAAAATTGTACTGTAGCCTTGCCCTTCAATTAAAATTTTCCAGTGTCTCCTGTAGTTCTCAAACCCTCATATGATTCTTTACTTGCTTTGAAACTCTCCTTCTGATGAGCATTATCCCTAATTTCCCTGGGAGATGCCAGATCACATACACAACTACAATCCAGCTAGGGGAGTCCAATTGCATTTTCCTATATAGAAAATGTGTTATCTTATCAATGAGGTCCCTATAGATTTATCAAATCAGTGCTGAGCCATGGCCAAAAGGACAAGTTGCTGAAAGACTGTTTGCAAAAGTGCCAGGTGCTGTATATTTTATCCAGCTCAGTTCACCTTGATTTCTCATAACCCACACTTCTATTAGTGGCTAATGTGACACCAAGTGCCAGTGGCTGCCCCTGTGAAGCTGAACCAAATTCCATCATCACTTGGAGCTGAGTATTCCCATTTATCTCAGCAGCTGTCCAGGGGCACAGAACCTCCTAGTCTTCCCTGTCTTTAGATTCTCATTGTATCAAGGTGCAGTACAGTCTGTAGTAGCCTGTGGTAAAACTTACACCTCTAGCAGCAAGCTCCAAAAAGAACAGAAAGTTCGGTCAGAGAAGGGACAAGGCAAAAATGTGATCTCTACTCCCAGGTTCATGGCATTCATGAAAAACTGAGCCAATAAACACAATTTCACATCATCATGATGGCACTGGTGTGCAGGACTCCTGAATTATGCCTGTTTGATTTGCATCCCACATGTCTCCAGAAGCAGGGGGTAACACAACAGAAATTGAAGAGACTGAAAAACTTTTACTACTTTAGCAATTCCCTAAAGCCTATTAGTCCACAGTTACTTTGCATCTGGCTTTATTCATAAGACCTAATGATGAAGGCATTCAAACTCTATTAGCAGAATTCTGTGAAAGCTCAGATCATCAGTGCACACAAAAGCATCATGTGCTTTCACCTTAGCAATACATCCTGTTAAGAAGTAAATAATTGTACCACTCCACCAACTATCCTCTATGAGGGTGGCTGCTGCTCCACAGGCAACCCTCAGAACTTGGTTCATTAATTTAAAATGAAAGTCGGAGGAATTCAAGTTTTATCCTTTAAGAGGAATCAGTTAAAAGTCATACAGAATTCATGCTTTGGAAGGAAGCAATGTATTTATGTCACATTGCCTACTACAAAGTCTTGGCAAGCAAGCATATAAATGTATAAAAGCAGTATCACATTCATTTTGGTAGGTTTAAATTTGTTCATGCTCCCCTCATGACAGAAGAATTTGTCAGCTCCTTCTAAGAAATATATAGAAACATTTGTTTTAACTTGTTTAAAATGAACCTAGTAAGAAATTATCTAAGACAAGGCTCCCCTCATTTTCAGTCTGCTTACAACAGAAAATAAAAGCTGGCTGTATCTGAAAGAGGAACACAGCTTTAACCTCTACCAGCACTGGAGGTTTTGACAACCAGCTACTCAGTCATAACATAGTAAATATTGATTTACATTTCAGATCAAAGATATGAACAAAAGACCAAAGACAGTCAACTTTCAGAATAGACTGTATTGCATAGAAATGTAAAACATTGGGTCAAGTACTACAAATTTTCCTCTCGAAATTGGTGACATTTTTCAGTCTTACTTCATATAGAATACCCTAAGACATTAAGCTCCTGAAAGGTTTATGAGAATCAACAGCAGGGTGCAGAACAGATGTTATTGATGCTGCCATTAGTGAAAGGTGGGAAGAAATTAAGTCACTACTCATTTTCTTTGGCAGCAGCCAGGCTGACATGCACTCCCTGGCTGTCCACTCAGCACAGCTACTGTTGGACACACCACAGCACAGACTTTCTTTTCTGGCTGCTGCACAGAAAAAGCACAGAAAGGAGTTTGGACATCTGGGAATTCTGCACTGCAGGAAGAGTTTTAGGAAAGCAGAAACTGGTCAAGATACAAGATAAATGACCAAGGATGTAGAAATGTGAAAATGTTATAAAAGAAAAAGGAAAAATAAGTGGGACTGTTGTTTTAAGGGAGTCATGAGAGACGGGAAGTTGAGGTTGTTAGATGGGAGGAACTCAGGGCACAAATCTCTGTGATATCTGTCTTTGTGAAGACTTTTGTTCAGAGAACAATTTTGTAAGAGCCAAAATGAAGAATGCTGTATGGAATCCAGTGACTCAGTCCAAAGGAATTCATTGAAAAATGCAGATGCTCTTTATTTCTCAAAATTTGTATTTGTGTTTGTAGGTTTATTTATATTCCAAATGTGCAAAGAGTTTTATTTGAAAGTGCTTGTATATCTGAAAAAACAACATTAAATTTAAAAGATTAATTTAAAAGATAATACAACATTGGCATTTATATGCAGTGCATACTGTGAGAAACCTTAAACCCTAACAATGTGAACAATAATTGAATGAAAAAGCAGTATCAAAACACTAAACAAAAATTTGACAAGTTGGATGAGCAACATCAAACTATATATTGACTTCTTTTTCTTTCTTGTCAGTAAAAATAAAATCAAAAGTGGAGAGAAAGAAAAATAAGCCCCACAGTTATCAGAACAAATAAAGGTTGTGTTTATCCCATCTCAGCACAAAAGAACACAAGAAATGTCATAATAGAAGAGTCCATTTTGACCCATTGCAACCAATATCTTTCCTTCTAATATTCTGTGCTGCTTCAAAGGAAATACTCTATGGCATTCTCATTCATTGTACAAACTATGTGATGGAGAGATGAAGAAATTCCTCTGTGAGTCCAGACAGCCATCCATTTTAACACTGGATCATGAGGCTGCTTGTGAAATTCCAATTTTTATTCTTGCCTGGGAAACTTACTAAAACTTGTTAGGCACTATAAACTATCTGCCTTAAGAAGGTCCCAATAATAGTAAATTACAGTGGTTAAAATTTTTTGTATATACACACTACAATAAATGGGATAAAGGCCATTGGTACATTTCATAGGCAAAATTCTCTGCAGCAGTGGACTGGTGTGGAGATGGTTTGTTCTGAGAACAGCATGGAGATGGTTTCATTCCAGACTGAGAACACTCTCCTCCGATTTACAACAGATAATGTGCTGAGTGCATAATACAGAAAACGTACAACGATTTCTTAAGAAATCATTGGCACCTTAATTGTGTTATAAAAATCAATAGTTTATCATTTAATGGATTTACTGGACAGAGAAGAGTGGCTATGCTATTTAAAGTTCCTACCAGTCATCCAGAGGCTGTTTTTCTTTAATCCTATTCAAAAATTCTCTGAACCAGAGAAGCATGACCAAACTACAAAAGGCATTAGACAAAATATCCTTCTACACTGCAAAGCTGAAATGAAACAGCCAATAGATTGGCATCATTTGGGGTGTTTGAAGACTGTAACTGCTGTAAAGACAATTGCAGGTGCAAAGAGAATGTTTTTCACTTTAACGTAACTTGCCAAATTTAAGCACAGGTTGCTTCAATACTAAGGCAAACCATGGCAGGTTTTCACTCTTCCTGCACACTTCCCTTGTTATTACATAGCTTTAATGAACTATCCTGAAGGAACCAAGAGCATTAGCACATACACTGCATAAAGTAGATGAATCTTTCAGTTAAAGAAATTCACAGCCTTTCTTCAGATAATACCACTTTTATTTTATCTGTAAACAGATACCAGTTGCCTCAAAATAAACCAAACAAATCAAAAAAGAGGAACAAATTAATAATCTTTTTAGCCCTGTGCTGGTTGTCTTTCTATATCCACGAATGCTGGCTAACTAGTTAGGAATCCTCATTAAATACATCTTCATGATTTTAAGGGTTTAAATGTCTGCTCTGAACTGAAATGTGGCCAACTGGTCACATGGGTGGATCCCTATAAAGCCTGACAAGACATAAGCATCCAATTTTTCAGGTTTAAGTATTACTGTCTGAGGACTCAATGCTTTCTGGAGTGGTGCAACACATTTATTTGACAGAAAGACTACATTTTTTTCCATGCTTTGTCAACAGAATTAGTCTGGTGATGGAGAGTTGTCTTTGTTCTCAACTCACCATTGCCCAGTGTGGTGTAAAGAACAGAGAGATGCAGAGGGAATGGCCCCACAACTTCTCCATCCCTGCTGCAGCAGTGTCTATCCCCTTGACAGCCCCTTTGACCATGACCCTTCTGGAGTCCTCTCCCATGTTTGAGCATCAGGACTAAACATCAGTGAGAGGAAACTTCGTGAAAGTCTAATCTTGGAAGTACACACCACAGAAATTGGCCCAACTGTGTTTTGTCATAACTATCCACAACCCTCAAAAAAGGATTCTTACAGAATGTCAATTGATTAAATATTTGTGGGGCTTTGGAAAATAGGTTGTGAGCTGATTCTCAATTTCAACATATTTACCCAAGAAAAGACTTGCAGTTTTCTGAATCAAGGGT
Organism: Notiomystis cincta; assembly: GCA_013398075.1. Lineage (NCBI taxonomy): Eukaryota > Metazoa > Chordata > Aves > Passeriformes > Notiomystidae > Notiomystis > Notiomystis cincta. The sequence goes on from VZRX01000802.1 coordinate 166,211, forward strand.
GTTACTCTATCCTTCTAAAAGCAAAGCCTTTAGCTGATGGAGAGATTATATGCATCTCTGACAGAATTTAGTTTGTTCTAGAAGATCAAACAGTAATGCTAATTAATGAATTTCTCTTTTTTATTTATTTGAAAGTATTTCTATCAAAAGACCAAGGTATAAATAAAAATGAGAAAAAATTCAGAGCTCATGTACATGGCTGAAGAAGGAAGAAGCATTCTGTGTATCCACACAAACAGTGGATACAATGATGACCACACATTTAAATTACCCTGCATGATGTAATCTTGGCAAACATACTCCTAGGAAGGTCACTGGCTGAGCAGGAATGCTCAGAGGAAATACAGAGTGGCCTGGCACTGGGGCAAGTACGCCTTGGCTCTGTGGCAGCTGTTACCAAGGGAAGGCTAAGCAGGCAGCAACTCACATCGTGTCTCCCTTCTCTGCACATCAAGAATGGCAAGAAGGAACCACAGAAAATCTCACAGGATGCCTGGGTGTCTTCTCTTTTAGCTTAACTAGCATTTATAATGTGTATAGGTCTCCAGACATCACATGGCATTTTACAAAATACATAATGAACTAGAAAGACAAGAGATCTCCAGACTGCATGAACTGACACTCTTGAAAAGCACAAACCAAACCAATTCAGAACAATACTGTACAGAACAATGTCAAATGGTCATTAGAGCTGAAATGGAGCAAAGGGAGGGAAGAGAGGAAAGGGAAAAAAGGAAGGAAAGGGAGAAGGGAGGGAAGAGAGGCTGCTCCAAGGGTGAGCAATGGTATGTAATAAGGCAAAGTCAAGAAAGGAGGAAGGAAATCACAGAACTATTCCTATGTATATAAACCCAAGCTATGTCAGTGGGGGTCCTTTAAAAATGGCTGGGTTTAATATCACACATAAGATATCCTAAATTAAATCAATTCATTTCCCAGCATGATGCTCCTGACTTCTCAGTATTTTAATTTAAGACAAGAGACCTAACCACATCTTATGCTTAGGTTATTTATGAGAAGAAGGGATGTTCATGTGTTCCATTTTCCTAGCCCAAGACACAATAGAAATCTCTTCACTGAAATGTGTTTGAACATGTAAGGGGTGAAGATAAATGTATATGAGTTCTCACAGTTTTTCCCGAATTATTGCCCAAGCACTTGCTGAACACTCATCAGCCTTTCCAGGGATTTAATAGATGTACACTGCACAGAGGCTTCAAATATTTAGCCAAAGAAAAGTGCATAATCCAGCAGCTCAGGTACCAACAGCAGCCAACCTTCAGGTGCAATCTTAAAGAATTCATCATAACAAACACCTTGATTGTCTTATCACTAGTTTTACAGTGTTTTCCACATCACTATAATTCCAAAGCAGGCTATGGATGGACCAAAATTAATGACACAAAGTTTCTTTCCAGTCTCAAATTATCTGCAATTTTTGAGTCACAACATGTGAGTTTTCTTCTGTAAAACTGGAGAAAAAAATAGGAAAAAATTTCCCCTCACAGTAGGTCTAAAACCAGTTTCCAATGGCAGTTGGAAAAGGGTAATTGGTTTTGCCTCCAGCAGGCAGGTAGCTTTTTACACCTTGCACTCACAGACAGCTGCTTCATATACCATTTTGACTTTAGGTTCTTCAACCCAAATCTCAGTTTTTAACTGGAATTTCTAAACTACTCAGGCCTTAGCATAACTCCTATCACAAAGGGTGCAGGGTTTTTAGATAAAGTATTATGTGTAATTAATTTCAAAATTACTTCAGGTTAAACCATATGTAATGAACTATGTAGTTTCTGTTGGCTACAGATCTCCACAATAGGTTTTTAACCTTTCTTTTGCTATCATCGTCTCTCTTCTGTCCTTGTTCTATTAACTGTTTTTATTTAATAACCTGTAGCTCTGCTTTAGTGTTATTGTTTTTCTTATCTCCAACACCCAAGAACTCTAATCAGTGTAATCCAGCATACGATAAAACCACACTAGATTTCTTTGAAAATCCTAAGGTAAAATGAGAAAGCTAAATACATCTTAAAACAGCTTTAACTCATTCCCTTCCTTGGCAAAATCAGGATGTTACCTTCAGGAGGAAAAGCGAGGGAGGCGAGCAGAGCGCTGGTGGGCTGAGCACAGCAGGTCCCATCGGCGGCTCAGCCCTTCCAGTTCCCGAATTTCATTATGCCGTGATGGGTTACAAGGTTCTAATAATTGCTCTTTGTAGAAACATTAAGACACACTTTGAGGAAGAAAATGGTATTCCAGTACTTTTCTGTGAAAAGGCTACAAAGTTTCATGAAGAAATGCTGTGATCAAAAAAGCAGTCACTTCAAGGGAAGATCTTCTTTGACTAATATCTCATTATAAAACCCCAGATCAAATTGGTTCCCCATAACCTTGTTCCCAGAGATTTTTGAAGCCATCGGGAGGTGTTTGCTTGTACTTGCCACTGATGTTAAACTAATGGGATCGTCCTTCTCGTAGGGAAAAATGCCAGACCTCCGAGGCCAGTGCAATCCTTAAAAACCAAGGACTTTGATGTGGCTGCTGTAGCTCATCCTTCATTCTTCTCNGTGTAGCTCATCCTTCATTCTTCCAAAAAAAAAAAAAAAATAATAAAATTAGAAAATGAAGTCTTAAAGGGGAAAGGGCAAATATATTTCATGAGTTGACATGTCAAGGGCCTTTGTACTTGAGGCACCTGCAGGGGCCCTGGGTGACACGGCGGCACTTCACACACGCTTGGGGCACCTGTGAGGGGCCAACAGAGGCTCTGCGACGGCCTCCGGTAGATGCGATTGAG
>VZRX01000803.1:0-42505 GCA_013398075.1 Notiomystis cincta
GACAGATCCCAATCCCTTTCCTAGGATGGATCCCTTTCCCTGGGATGAGCCCAGGGCACGGAGGGTTCCCTGTCCCTGGACTCCTCAGAGGAGCTGCTGACAAATTCCTCTGCCTCAGGCCATTTGTTGACTCTGTGCCTCCCCTTGACATCTGCATCCACCTTCCCCTTTCGGTGCAAACCAATCCCTTCTTCCTGTGGTGTTTTGGGTCCTCCTCCTCCTCTCTCAGCCCCTGTCAGCCCAAGGTAATGCCAGAAATAAAGGCACTTTGTGCTCCACCGGTTCCATGTGCTTTTCCTGCAGCACAGAGCAAAATTTCCACTGCAGCAGAGATGGGAAAGCAGCAGGAGGGGAGAGGGAAGGGCACAGCTGAGGGTGGGTCTGGGAGCACCCAAAGTTCCATCACCCCACAGGGATCTGTCACCCACAGGGGTCACTGGGCAGCAACTGCAACCACCACACACCAAGGAAACAAAGGGCACTGCAAAGGCAAATCTGGGCTGTGGAGATGCTCTACAAAGGGCATCTCTGGGCTGAGCCTCAGGCTTACAGAAACCACTGGGAGCCTTCAGGCAGAAGGAAAAATACCAACCTTTAGGCTTTAGACCCATCCAATTCATGCCTCTTCAGGAGAGAGTGTGAAGCTACAATAGTTCTTAAACAGCCTGTGAGGATACTCAGATTGCTGCTTATTCAACCCAATTAAGTTCTCTATGTACACTCATGTAAAGGCACTTTGAAGGATAATTTAAATTTCAGAATTCATATCAGCTCTGGTTTCTTCTTCACATAAAATACAAGCCACATCTGGTTTTGCAGCACAGTACTGGAATTTTAAATAAATTCCTTTGAATCTTTTTTAAGGTAATTTGTTCCAATTTCTTTACATTTTCATACTCACCATCCACAAGTCCCAACATAACCCCATATTATTTTTTTCTAAAATTCAACCAGGCTCTAAATGTACACCTGGAAAGTGAATTAGAGTGTGTGGGAGGTTGTTTTTTATTTATTCAGCTGTACTTTAGAGCCACAGCTGGCAACTCCTTAGTTCTATGGATCACAAAGAAGCTTGATTCCAACTCCAACAATCAATAGCTAAGAAAACTGATGAGAAACTGTCATTAGAATTTGTTGTAGATTTTTCAGAGAAGAGTATCTGTTCCCACACAAAAGCTTGGTTGAGCTATAGACAGGATTAAAATCAATCTAAACTTACAGTGGAAGAAATTTAAAGTACATTGAAAGGATAAGATAATTAAAAAGTGGGAGATTTTAAAAACCAGAGTAATTCTGTAATCCATGGCACCAGATCCAGCAGTGCCACAGGCTTTGCCCAGAAGTCAGGCAGAGCACAGCCCTCCCCAGACTGGCAAATTCTTCTCCTTCCTGGATAAATCCTCATCCTCCTCCTCCCTGGTTCCCCCAGCCAGGGCTCAGGGTCCTTGCCCAGGATGAAGGGTTTACACCCTTGGAAAGATCATTCCCAAGCTCTGTTAAAGGCCCAGCTCCTGGGACAGAATGAGATCTGCAGCCTCTTTCCAGCCAGGATTCAGCCAGGATTCCAGCCTGCTCCTGGCCCAGGACTGGGACCCAGCCCTGGGCTCTGGGTGGCACCTCCTGCCCTGCTGTGGGACAGGACCATTGGTCCAAAGCAGGCCAGAATTTGAGTTCCAAGGTGGGAATGCTCTGCTTGTGTGAGTGAGGACAGTCAGCCCAAGGAACAGGGATTTGGGGGAGCAGGAAGCTCCCAGCTGGAGCTCAGCTCCACTGCAGCTGCATCAATGTCACCAGTCAGCCTCACCTTAACTCTGAGCTTGCAAATTGCTGCTTTCCAAGGAAAGGCACCCCTGGGACCTTTGGAAGCACAGGACAAACACAGGAGGGCTGAGGGAGGAGCCAAAGGCAGCATCACAAGGAAACCTTGGTCCAGGGTGGCTGAGTTGGTTTTGATAAGGAGCTGTGGTTTGTGCCTTGGACCCTGTGGTGATGGGGATGGAGCCACTGAGAGCCCCCCTGGCAGCACTTACCCATTCCCTTCTCACCTCCAGGGGAAGCAGGGATGGAAGCAAGGCATGGTCACAGCACAGCTCAGCACTGACCCACAGCAGCTCCCCAGGGCAGCCACTGAGACCCCTCCTGTCCTGCAGGCAGCAGGGAGAGCCCCCAGCACTCTGCTTCAATTACACCCAAAAATAACTTAAATAAACAACAGGGAGGAGCCACCCTGCTGGGGCTGAGTGGGTTAAAACCAAGTCCAAAGATGTGGATGGTCTCAAAGCCTCTACTTAAAATGTGTGCAGCATCCCTTAGAATCACATGTTTTTGGGGAAAATCTCTCTTTAAAAATTATTTCAGTGCTCTTTAGAATTGCATATTTTGGGGAAAATGTTATTTCCCTGCAGATCTCTATTTAAAAATGATTTCAGCACTACTCAGAATCACATATTTGAGGAAAAACGTTATTTTCCCTGCAATAACAGGGATAAATATGTGCAGAGCTTCCTAGAACTACATATTTTGAGGGAAAATGTTATTTTCACTGCAAATATCAATTTAAAAAATGTGTGAAATGCTTCTTAAAATCACATATTTTGGGAAAATTGTTGTTTTCCCGGCGAGTCTGCCTAACAGTGATGACTCCTGCCCACAGAATGACCTGCAAGCCCAGGCCACCCCCTGCTCCCCAGGAAAACAAGGCATCCCAGCATTTCCCAGCAGCCTCCAGAGCCTCCTCTCCAACACCATCCCAGGTTTACAACCTGTTGTATCCTTACTCAGAGTCCTCAGCAGTGACACCGAGCCAGGATTCTCTCTGGATTTTCCAGAAGCACATTCCAATGTCACAAATAGCCAATCAGTAAAAAGCCAAACCACCCCCAAAAGGTTCAATTTCCCAGAACAAGTTCTTTAAAATAATAATAATTACAATTTAGGGGAGTCTACAAAGTGTATTTTTCCCCAAATCCACTGTTACTAAATGAGCTAAAATGTAAAAGCTCTTAAAATCAATTTTGTTGGGTGGAACACTGTTGGGAATACACTTCCCCCCAGTGAAAAATATTTAAGAATTCCCCCAGGAATTTTCATTCTGCATGTTAAGATCATACTAATGAGTAATTAATATTAATATCCACTTAATCCCTGCAGCCATTAACCATGGAATTATAACTTAGAGAGACAAAAGCAAACCTTGCTCCAGAGTTTGACACAACACACTGACCACAGCCCTGAAAAATTGGGAGTTATTCTCTATCAGCATGCCTGCAACCATATTTTTAGGATTTGAAGTTTGCTTTCTTGCCATATAAAATTTACATCACACCTGGCAGAAGCTGAAGGAATTTTCTCCAGGAATATCCCAATCCCTGCTTACCATGACAATGTCTCCAGGCTGGATGGTGATCTCATCGTGGCTTCTGGATTCAAAAGGATACAGAGCTCTATAATACACTATTTTTACATCCTCCTGAGCAGAAATGGTTAGAGGAGCTTTCTCTGAGCAAAGGAAACACACAGATACAGAGAGAAGAAATCAAACCACCTGATTTTTAAACACTTGGAAAATGGGGTGAAAGTGGAGACAAGAATCACCAAACCTGGCAGGGTCTGTGGAAGTGCCTTATCCCCTTTTTACACAAGGCAAATATAAAAATTAATTCTTTAAATACAATTTTCTTATTATTTTCTCCTCTAAACAACAGGGAAAATCATAGGAACACAGAATGGACTGGGTGGGAAGGGATTTTAAGCCCACCCAGTGCCACCCTTGCCATGGGCAGGGACACCTTCCACTGTCCCAGGCTGTTCCAAGCCCCAGTGTCCAACTGCCCCTCTGGGCAGGATTTAGTCACAAAAGTGATGTAATCCTTTGGACAAATATTTAACCCAGTTTTAAATTCCCAAGCAGTTCTTGTGTGTATCCAAGCCACTTAAGAGGGAAGCAGGACACAATACAACCCCAATACAGGCAAAGATCAGGATACAATGCACAGAAAAAGCTCTCAGCTTAAAGTGACCATGTGGAGAGCAGAAAAAGAGGGATTAAATTTTAGATTTCAGGTGATTTGTTCAGTGAACAAAGGAAGGCAGGAAAGGAAAAGAGTGAGTAAACAACATAGTGTTCCTACTCTGAAAAATCCCAAGGCATACATCCCACAGCAAAATAAAAACTACAGAAATAACTTCTGACATCCACATGCAGCCCCTTCCAGCTGAGGTTCTCTTCCCTTGCCCTGCAGGCTCAGAGCTGTGCTTTCCCCTCTGCTGAACATCAGCCTTTCGGGAAGAGCACTGCTGCCCAACAGAACCATTTTTGGAGTCCAGAGCTCAGTCCATGCGTTACTGACTTCAACAAGACTCCCAATGGAGCCCTGAACACCCCCCTGTTCTGTGTGAGAAGGGCAGAGAACAGAGAACTGAGCAGTCCCAGAGCATTCCCTGCTGCCAGACCTTACCTGCGTTGGACCAGGGAGCCTGGACGGGCTTGTTCTGCTCCTGGTGGGGCTGGAAGAGTTTACTCAGCTTCTCCTGCATTTCCTGTTTCCCCTTATCCTCACTTTCCTTCTTCTTGGGTAGTTCTTCCCTTTTTTGCTTGTCATCTTCCTGAATTTTTTTTTGCCACTGGGGCTCTTCCTCGGGCTGTCCCCGCTCCAGGCGCGGTTTGTCCCGGTCCTGGACCCGCCTGTGGGACAATGGGGGGTCAGGGCCACTCAAACCACAGCCCACCAAAGCTTTGGGGTGACCTCCAGTACCAAATGCCCTCTTGAGGGCTTTTCCATGCCCTAACTTTATTTTGGGGAGTTATCATCCACTCCCCAGTACCTCCTGGATGACTGCCAGAACTCACAGACTCACGGAATGGTTTGGGTTGGAAGGGACCTTAAACATCCACCCCAAGGTAAGGCTCCAAACAGCCCACCCAGAAGGCAAAAAGCAGCAATCAGAACACGTGGCCATCCTTATCCTGATGTCCAGGGGCAAGGAGAAGAAGTATTTGCAAGTTTTACACAGCATTCCAGAGAATTATTGGGAATATCTCCCATTCCCAACTGCCAGAGTTAGCAGGTCCTTCCCCTCCACCAGAGGACAAGACAACAAGAAAGAAATGAGTAAATATTCTCTGCTGGAAACAATTTGCCCCAGTAAAAACAACTCTGAAGACCTAAAGGATGCCCAGGGTGCTCCAGGCTGTTCCATGGCCTATTCCACCCCTGGAATTTCTGCAGAATTAGGGACAAGTGCCTGAAAAGCAGCTGCTCCTCACACACTTGGTGTGCTACAAAGAACAGAGCTTGTCCAAGGACAGTGTGAATTCCTGACCAAAAACAGTGTGAGAAAAAATCCTAATTCCTGGAATCCCAAAATCCCTGAGGCTGGAAAAGCCCTCCCAGCCCCTGCAGTCCCAGCTGTGCCCTGTCCCCACCTTGTCCCCAGCCCAGAGCACTCAGTGCCACCTCCAGCAATTCCCTGGACACCTCCAGGGATGGGCACTCCAAAGCTCCCTGGGCAGCCCCTGCCAAGGCCTGAGCACCCTTTCCAGGGAGAAATTCCTGCTGCTGTCCAACCAATCCACTTCCCAAGCATTAGAGGGTGGACACAAATCTCACCTGCATCCCTGGAAGTTTTGGGCAGACAGGAATATTTTCCAGGAGGTTCCAGGGGAGGTGTTACATTTAGGGCTCCATTAAAGCAGTTTGTTACCTCTGAGCTTCTTTTTGCTTTTCCAGCTCCACTGTCTTCCTTTCCTGTTCCTTCTGTTTCAACCTCTCAGCTTCCAAACTCTTCTGCTTCTGCAGCTGCTGCTTGTTGTGAATTTCTCTCAGCTCCTGGATTACAAAAAGGAAACCAGGTGTAAACACCCACTCTGAATCAGAAGTGGCAGCCCCAAGGAGCTCACTGTGAGGGGACAACACCTGGCAGTGCCTGGGGATCTCTGTCCAAACTCCCACTCCTGCCAAATGCAGATATTTCAGGGTCATTTCCAGGGTCTATGAACCACCTATTGTTTTCCTATTTTTATCCACTAAAGGGGCAGGAAACCAGAAAACCTTTAAGTGGGACTCTAAAAAACGGACAAAGCTTAATCTGAACAGCCATTTGTGTTTTGTTTGTTGGTTTGTGGAATTCATTTATTGAACTCCATACACAAATCTGCCCTCTGAGCTCTCAGAACAGCAACTCTTAATCAGTTTCATTTGCCAATTAATGCTGATTTACTAAAGACCCTTCAGGATTGGTTTGTACACAGGAGACTGAAATCCTTAAGGAATGTCTTTGGGAGTATTCATTCACATACAAGTCACTTTAATTAACTGGAAGGACATTGCCTGAAAGAATTAGAACATAAATAATAATAATAATAAAACTGTAAAATATTGTCCTCAAGATTTATTCTCTGCATTAATACCTATTAATACAAATACAACTTTTATCTGGAATCTCTTTGCATAATCTGGAATTTTGCATCTGAACTCCTCAGCATTACAGGGGAAAAAAGGAATACTTTACCTATGACCACTGAGGCTTTTCCCTAAACATAGTTTACTTCAAAAAATTGGTATCTTTTAATGAAAATACAATACAGGTGAAACTGAAACAGTTAATTTTGGAAGTATTTGGATAGGTTTTCAGAAATTCACAACACAAACCACAGAAAGTTTTCATGTAAAACTCCTCGTGCACTGACCCAAATGAGAAAAATTGCATAGGAGACAAAAAAATAAATTAAAGTGATTCAAACCCACTGGTTATAGGGATGAAAGCTTCAAAAGGGAAGCTGACCCTTGTGGCCCAGGTCCCAGTTTTATTTCATTAATGCTCCTCAGTTTTAAAGTCAATGAAAACTGAGCTCAGCATCATTACAGAGAGTTTCAGCTCCCAGGGAAGCTGGAATGAAAACTGCTCAGGCCATGAACCCCACTGGAATCCAGGGACAGTCCCAACTTGGGCAATGCCTGGTTTTGGGATCAGCCAGAGTGTGATGAGCAGGGGGAAGCACAGTGCCACGTCCTCTCCATGAGCTCCCAAACCCCTGTTTGTACCAAACCCATGGAAGAGTGCATGGGACAAATTCAAGAACATTGGCACTGCTGGGATTTACACCCTTGAGCTGAGACAAGCCCAGACTGGATGGGTTGGAAGGGATTTCAGGGATTTTCCAGGGCTAACCCTGCCAAGGGTGGGACACCTCCCACTATCTCAGGGTGCTCTAAGCCCCAGTGTCCAACCTGGCCTTGGACACTGCCAGGGATCCAGGGGCAGCTCCCTGAGGGGTCTCACCACTACAGGCAGGGTATTCACCACTTCCATCACCAAATGGAAAAGTGGGAATGCTGGAGCTGAGCCACGTCCCCATGGCTGCCTGGAGCAAAGGGCTTCTGCTGTGAGCACAAGGAGCAGGACCAGTAAATGCTGCTGCCTGCTCTGGGACAAATAATTCAATAATTTCCTTGCTTGTTTTGCCATTTCATCCACCTGCTCAGCTAACTCAGGATCTCAGGGGACATTTTAACCATTATTTAAATTTTCCACAGACATTTTAACCCTACTCCCTCCCAGCCAAGCTGGGTCAGTGTTCTGTGGAGGGATTTTTCTGTGACATAACTGTGTGTTAAGAAACTCAAACCTAATTTATAGTGCTGGCACTGGATGCAGCATTTTTGGAGATGAAAAAATCCCATGTATATCCCTCTTTGGGCCAGCCAGGAGGAAACTAAGATGTGCTGAGCTTTGCCAGGTGGGAGGGTGGGGAGGAAGAACCAGCATCTCCCACAGTTCTACTGGAAACCAGTTGAACAGAACTCCAATAACACTTCAAGAGCCAAGACATTTCCAGCTGGATGTCCAGCAGAGCCCTGCACTCATCCTGTCCAGCCACAGCTCCCAGCTGCACATGTCCCACTCCTGTGCTGCAATTCCAAGGACACACCAAGGCTTTGCTCATTCCTGGGGTGCAGGACAAGGAATGCCTTACCTTATAAGCAGAGGAATTGTTACCTTGGCACTTAATTCCCAAACAGACCAACAAGGAGGATTTGAGATGTTACAACAGCCACATTCATATTATTGAATAGGAATGAGAGCATCTCATAGAGCAGAGCAATATTCACTATGTACAGCCAAGTCATTGGCTACAAAAACCCCCCTGGTAGAAATGGAGTTGTTCCAGCCCAGATTGTGCCTTTCTGACAGAAAGGCAGCAGGACTTGGGATATTCAGAGATTACAATACAAGGTTTCCATCAGATCTTCTCCCCTTGAGACAAGCAGAGCATTTGACCCCAGAGGGAAGGTCCCTGCAGCTCTGTGTTCCCTGAAGCTTTTCCAGAGCAATCCTTTCCTGCCCCATTCCCCAGCTCCCAAAGCCTCTGCTTTGGCCTTGGCAGACCATTCCTCCCTTTACTCCATCCTGGGGGGGACTGGACAAAGGGAGGAAGTTGCCACCTCTCTCCTACCTGGAATCCCAAATTACAGTGATGTGTAGAGATACTTCTCATCCAAGTGTTTACTTTTTAAAAATTCTGAAAATCATGACCAAAACAGGTAATTTATTTAAACTCTTGAAGTTCCAGAGAAGCAAAAGAGAAAAGTAATTCACTAAAACCTTGCCCAAGCTGCAATTCAAGGCACAGTCCTCATGCAAGCACAAGGATCAGATAAAAATCTAATGCTAAACTCTTCTCTCTGGTTTTGGTTTGGTGCTGGCACCCCTCAGCAAACCCTGACTCCAGGAAACACTGCACACTCATCTGCTTAGGGAAAGTGAAGCACATAACTGGAGGAGGCTCCTCACTCAGAGAGAGCTGGGTCCTGCCTGAGCAGGGCATGGAGACCTTTGGGAAGGAGTGTAAGTGCAGGATGCAGCCCAGGAGGAGCGCCAGGCACTGCAGCATTGCCTCTTCCACTGCCACTGACTGGAAGAAAGAAATGCTCAGATGTAAAGAGGTGTTGGGGGCAGGAGTGCCCTGCTCACACTGACACACAGACAGCCACGGACACACGGACAGCACTGCCACAGCTTCAGCCCTGGCCTCTGCTCCCTTCTCCAGGCACTGGGGAGAAACTCTCAGCAAATCTGCTTCAGAAACATGAACTGATTCCTTGGGTGCTCCTGGGCAGGAGATTCTGGATTCTTCCATGTTATAGGAAATGGGCACTTGGTCCTTGGAGACAGGAGCCACACTGAGCCTGAAGCCTGGAGGGTCACTTTGGATCCAGGGATACTGGGAAGGAATTCTTTATCCTGAGGGTGGGCAGGCCCTGGCACAGGGTGCCCAGAGCAGCTGTGGCTGCCCCTGGATCCCTGGCAGTGTCCAAGGGCAGGTTGGACACTGGGCTTGGATCAGCCTGGGACAGTGGGAGGTGTCCCTGCCATGGCAGGGGTGGCACTGGATGGGCTTTGAGGTGGCTCCAATCCAGATCATTCCCTGATCCTAAAATAAACAAGTGACCAGGTCCATTTTATTGATAGCTGTTATCAATATTAATTACTAGATCTCTAGGCTGAGATTTTTAAAGAGTACTGAAGTTTCACTCCTTCAACCATAAGACACAAAAAAGTGGTCAAACTTTTAACCTTGTACCAAACTCAGTCACTTTATAGCCAAATATAGCCCAATCCACAGGATTCTTATTTTATCTCATAAAATGTCCCAAACCTCATTTCAAAGGATACCTGTGACCAGTCTATTTCTTTGCCAAACAATCTCCCTGAAACCAAGTGGTTCTACCTAAAGATATCCAACACTACAATTCAAATGACCTGATGTGAAATATTAATAACATTTTGTAAGCCTGAGAGCTGTTGGAAATGCACCAAATTCTATGAATATTTCCAACTCCAAAGGACTCATCAGAAGGAATTAAAATCAGTTGTTTTGCAGGGATGACAAGAAGATTCAGCAGAAAAGAAAAATCTTATTTGTCTCCCTAATCACTCCTATGATATAAAAACACACAGCAAAGATGATGTAATTTAACACTTGTATAAAGTATTCAATTATTACAGAACATAACAAACATGGATACAAATCCAGATTATCCTGTAAACTGCTGTGGTGTTAACAAGCTGCCTGGTAAACTAAATTACCTTAGTTAAAACCACAGTTAGTTTGATAAAAATCTATTCTAAAAAGAAATATTTCTGTCTTTCCCATCTTGGCCTACTGCCCCTTAATTTACAAGAAGCCTTTATCATATTTAGAGCTCAGATGTGGTGGAATTGTTGATACACAATTTGAAAAATTTCACATTTCATTGTGAGCATTATCCAGCTGCCTGATAAATCACACAAAGGGCACCACAGGAGCTGCTGTTTGTACACACCCAGGAACTGAGAACTCAGCAAGAAGTTCTTCTGCTATTTAGGGAAATTATTAATTCACCAATTATTTATGAGCCAATTTCTACCTATTTCCAATGTCAGTAACTTTTCCAGTGGTGGTTCCTAAAAGTTGTCACAGACTTTTCATTTCTTAGGTAATTGTAAGTGAGAATTATGGAAGTTCATAATGACCTGGTTTGGAGTGATATGATCACCTAAGAGAGAGGTGATGTGTGGTTGGAGAACTGCCAGCTCACACAAATCCCAGTAAATCCAGGATTCCAGGAAAGCCTTCACTGGCCTTGGCATAAAATCTCAGGCTGCTGGCACTGCCCAGGCTCCCCAGGGAATGGGAATATTCCCAAGGTTGCCAGAGCTCCAGGAGAGTTTTAGCACTGCCAGGGATGGACAGGCTGGGATTGTTGGGGGGGCTGGGAAGGGACAGGGCTGGGACTGGGTCATCCCTGGGGATCCCTTCCATTTAGGATATTCCAGGATTCCATGAGGAACAACAGCCATGAAATCACTGCTGCACTCAGCAGCTTCTGAGTGGTTTCTCTACCCCTTCCATGCTGAGCCCCAAAAAGGTCCACATGCCTTTTTAGGAATTTAAATCCAGTTACAAAATCCTCCAAGCCTCCCAGAATATGTCCTGTCCATCTTAGGAAACTACAAAAGGGAGAACTCTCTGAATTCAGCTCCCACCTCTTGGTTTCCATAGTTCAACTGGGACTGGAGCGTGTCCAGGGCTGGGAAGGGGCTGGAAAAGTCCTGAGGGAGCTGGGAAGGGGCTGAGCCTGGAGCAGAGGAGGCTCAGGGGGGACCTGGTGGCTCTGCACAAGTCCCTGACAGGAGGGGGCTCAGGGGGGTCGGGCTCTGCTGCCAGGGAACAGGGCCAGGAGGAGAGGGAACGGCCTCAGGCTGGGCCAGGGCAGGCTCAGGGTGGACAGCAGCAGGAATTTCTCCCTGGAAAGGTGCTCAGGCACTGGAATGAGCTGCTCAGGGAGGTTTGGAGTCACTGTCTCTGGAGCTGTCCCAGAGGAGTCTGGATGTGGCCCCTGGGGACAGGGTTTGGGGTGATCCTGAAAGTCCCTTCCCTGACAGTTCTGGGGTTCTGTGGCTGCCCCTTCCCTTCCACGAAAACCAAGGAAGCTGCAGCAAGGCAGAAATCCCCCAGACCCCTGAGGTGCTCCCCCAGCAGATGAGTTCCACCATCTCCCCAAGCCAGGAGAGACTTTCTGCTCTTCCCAAAGAAGTGTCTCCACAACTCCTTATCAGTCAGTTGACTGAAACCCATTTTCATGTTGAACTGCAGAACCATTTACCTTTAGTCAAGGCATTCCTGGATTCCTGGCACATGCTGAGAAATCTGTGCTTAATGGGCAACTTCAATTTTTAATTATCATCAGCTTGTTATCAGTGAAGTGCAACCCTTCAATATTTAAAAGATTGAATTTTGGGTGATTGGTTGGTTGGGCTGGTTTTTTTCTTTTTTGCTACTGTCACAATACCAAGACTGTTCACTCCTTTTGCTCATTTATGTTAAGGTAATTTATGATCAAACCTAATACAGGCACTAATTTTACAATTAATATCCTTTGGTCCAACTTATCACTTTTAAAGGACTTCATTAAAAAAAAGAATAATACCCTAAAAGCACAACATGTTAAGATGTGCCCAAAAACCATATATGAAAAAAAATTAAGCAAGGTTTAAACCTCAAGGATTAATTAAGCACGGATTAAACCATTCTATTTTCTTTTAAATGTAAGTTGTGCCCTTTTTGTTTGTTCTGTGTCTGACTCTGCAGTGATTCTTCCTTTCCACCCTCCCTGTCTCAGACTGGGAGATTCATCTTCAAATTTACCTTAGAACAGGGCCACACTTTTAATCTTTCCTATAATTATTAATAACTCTAATTTAAACAAGCTATGTGTTGCTTAAATTCAACCCACCTTCCATCCTAAATTGTTTGATTTAATCCCATTTGATCAACTTTCAAAACAACTCCATTAATGTCTTTGTCACAGTAATTTTCCTGCTGAATACTTGTGACACCTTGCAGGAAATTGAGCATTTTTGGTCAGCTTTCAGGAGAACCCACCAGTGGAATTCGCAGATAAAGTACTTGAACATTGGAATATTTTATGAAAAAGGAATGCTATTAAAAGTTTGTAACTACAGACTGATGTCCTAGCTCTCTCTGCAGAACCCTGACATTTCTGGTGCAGAAACACACAAAAAAAATCACAGTTTGAACAAAGACTGAGCAATAAAGCATGAAACCACAAAGCACAGGCAGCTACACTCAGGGACAAGCAGGAGCACAAGGACAGCAGATAACAATTCTGTGTGGCAGTTGAAAATCAAGTCTCTTTTACTCAAGATTTCAATTTGAACTCCTGATTCCAGCAGATTTGCTGACCTTGCCCTGCACTTGGATGCAAAAGCAGAGAAATTGGTAATTTCATTTTTGCAATCACAGATCCAGAATCAGGGCTCAAATTTCCTCCTAAAGAGATTCTGCAGATTAATTTGATTCAAACCCTGAGTTTGAAAGCTGAGCAGCATTTCCTTAAAAATAAAATAAAAATTAAATAAAATCCCCAACAGACAGACTTGAGAAATGCTCCCCAAACTGACATTCTTACTCATTTCAGGTCATTCTTTCTTTCATAATCAAGTTAGAAAATAACTAAGTGAACATTCAGAAAGGCTTAACGAGTCCTGGGTTACCTTCAGCTGATTATTGAAAATATCAATTTCCTGCAGTTTAGATCTGGTTTCTTTCTCCACCTCATCCAGCTGCTCCCGGAGCTGCTGCCGTGCCAGTTCCTTGGCTTCCAAGGCTCTTTTGATGGTGAGAAGGGAATCCCCTGGTTTTGAACACATTGTCAAGTCAGGATTTTCTTCTATGAACACTTTAGGTCACAGACAGCAACGTTTTCCCATCTGCATCTCCCAACAGGCAGAGAGCAATTCCCAGGTAGCTGCAGGGAGGGAACTGTCCTGCCCCAGCTTAGGCATGCCCCAAATTCTACTCACTGTGCAAACTGTTCTGCTGGACTTGCTTGAGCTGATCATTCAGCAGCTGCTTCTCTGGAATCAACCTGCCCAGCATCTGCTGGGACTCCTGAAGCCCAGACATGGCAGGGAAAACAAGAACACAAACAGGCAGAAAGGTGAGTGAGGGACAGCTTCACCCTGAGAACTCCCATTTTGATTTCTGCTTTATTTTTCCCTCCCTGAATGATGTGTTTTTGCTTATTTCTCTCCTGCTGTATCAGTGCTCTTATCCAAGCACTGGCTGTGTGACATCACCACTGATCCCAGGCATTCTCTGCCAGTCCAAAAGAGTGAATGCATCAAATTGAACTGATTCTCACTGAATATTGAACCTTGGAAACACTCAAAAGTGAGGGCAGAAAGACAAGGAAAAATTTGAGCAAATGGTCCAACAAGCACTTATTAAATGTTTAATTTGGATTTTAATAAATAAAACACAGAATCCCAGGATGCCTGAGGCAGGAAAAGCCCTCCCAGCCCCTGCAGTCCCAGCTGTGCCCAGTCCCCACCTTGTCCCCAGCCCAGAGCACTCAGTGCCACCTCCAGCAATTCCCTGGACACCTCCAGGGATGGGCACTCCAAAGCTCCCTGGGCAGCCCCTGCCAAGGCCTGAGCACCCTTTCCAGGGAGAAATTCCTGCTGCTGTCCACCCTGAGCCTGCCCTGGCCCAGCCTGAGGCCGTTCCCTCTCCTCCTGGCCCACTGGGTCTTGGTGTGAGCTCGATCCCCTCAGCTTCCCCCTCCACTAATAGTTAATTAATAATATTAATAACAGTGTTAATGATTAGTAACTCAGATCAGGAATAGAAAGACAGATATTTACAGGAAGAGAAAATAAAGACTTTGCTTTTAAAGGAATATGTTCTGGCCAAAAGCCATGAAACACAAGCCCTGTGGGATGAGAATCCTTGGTCCTCAATCTCTCCTCTCTAGGAGCTCTAGGAAGAGGATTCTGATCTCTCTCAAACTCAGCACCTGTTTGGAAGGTTGTGAACTGCTGTGGTACAGAGGTGCCTGCAGATGACCCTCTCCCTTTGGAGGATCCTATTTATGTATTTCCTGGAGAAGCCTGGCCCTTTCCAGAACATGAATTGCCACCTCACTTTCCTGAAGCCTTGATCTCCAAGCTCAAGTTGTCAAAACACCTTCAGCAGGTGAAACAGCACCTGAGGATCAACATCCCATCTTTCCCACAAACCCTGTAACTTCTCTGAGCAGTTCTCTGGAACTGCAGGCTGCTGAGGAATCAGGCAGCTGACAGCTTCAATCTGTCACAGAGGATTGCAAATGACATCCTTCAGGGCTAAGAATAAATGTCCCCTGACCCCTGAACACCAGAGTGAGCTCCAGGGGTGCCATGGACTCCCCATCCCTGGCCAGGTGTGTCCAAGGCCAGGCTGGACACTGGGTCTTGGTGCAGCCTGGGACAGTGGGAGGTGTCCCTGCCCATGGCAGGGGTGGCACTGGATGAGCTTTAAGGTCCCTCCAGCCCAAACCCTTCCGAGATTCCACAATTCCACGAAAAGTTTTAATTTTGATTCCAAGAACCCAGGATTGACTGTACTGCCATGGCTTTGGGCTGTCCCACTTTCCCCCTGCCAGACCCTGACTGGGCTCTGCAGTGCCCAGCTCAGCTCTGTGCATTATGCAATGACTGCAGCCTCCTGTGAGCTCCTTATGTTCCAGAAAATACCCTGAGACAGCACAGCACAGTCAAGGACTTGAGCAATTCACAAGTAGCAAAATAGCAAAATTCAGATAAACGACAGATTTGATTATGAGGAGCTGCACGTGTCCCTCACTGTTCAGCTGCAGGGCCTGATGCAGCAACAGAGCTTTCCCAGCCCCTCAGGGAGATGCCAAGAGCTGGATACTCCAATCCTACCCTGCACTGCAGCCTCACCTCCAGTGCTGGGGACAGTTCTGGCTGTCCCAATGTAACCAAGATCCAGGAGAGAGTCCAAAGGAGGGACATGAGCATGGGGAAGGGTCTGGAGGGGCCCCACGAGGTCACTTGGTCAGTTCAGCCTGGNGCCATCCTGGGACTATTATGTGCCTGGAACAAATGGGAAACAGCAACATACACAATATATAACCTTGCTCTGGTGGGAAGTTCCCTGCCCATGGCTTTAAGGTCCCTTCCAAGTCCAACCACTCTGTGTTTCTGTGATTCTAAGAATGCTGCAGATCAATCAAGCAGCAGAATGGATATCAACATGAAACAAAAAAATTGTCCTTCTCCAAGCACAAAAAAGCACCATGGGACAGCATCTGAGGGTGGAATGTGATCACAACATCAGCTGCTTTGTTTGTAAAGGCCAGAACACTTTCAAACATCCCAGATTACTCAATGCACTGAATAGTTTGGGGAGTGTGTAAGGATAGAGAATGCCAAGGGACTGTGAAGGTCAAGTCCTGTTTCCTGAAATCACAGACAACCATGGAAGAAGCATCTAGCCAAGAACACCCACCACATGGATTCCACATCCCCTCCTCGTACTGGAGAAACAGATGAAAGAAATTAATGGCAGCAGTAACTCTGAAAACTCATGCAACAGGAATGGCCAAGAGTTGAGCAATATCCCACATGGCAGTGGAAATCAAAATCCTGCCCCTTGAAGGAGGGGAACATCTCTTCAAATCAAACCTGGGAGGCAAAGTGTCCATCAAGGAGGTAAATAACCCCCGAGGCAATGAGCACCCAGCAGGAATGTGTTTCACACCCAGCAGGAATGTGTTTCACACCCAGCTGAGTGTTTGGAAAGCAGGATCCCTCAGAGCACCCCTGGAAACAGCACTGGAGCAGAGAGGGCAGAGCCAGAGACCTGGCACACATTTTTATCTCCCAGGGTTAATTGGGACACCACTGCTCTCACAAGTTCAATGAGACTGCATCTTGGAAGTAATTAAGAGGTTGAAGAATAATTACTCCTCTGATTTAACTCATCATCCCATAGGAAGTGTCAGATGTGTTAAACTAAACTACTTCCAAATGAAGATACATCACCCTACAAAGATAATGACAATATTGACTTTTTCACCTAAGTGAGGAGTTTAGAGGATGAAAATCTTTTTAAAAACTCATTTACATCTTTAGTCTGTCCTCTGCAGAGGAGACAGGAAAATGTACAGGCTATTGGAAAACATAATGGGGTTTTTTTCAGGAAAAAGCTCCCCAGACAAAATGCGGCCTGTTCTCCTAAGCAGTGACTATTCTGGGATCACAACTGGGATAAAAACACCTGAAGTGACAGTAAGAGAAATACCAGTGGAGATCAGTGAGAGCAGACATCACCACACAGCCACAGCAACTGCTGCCAAACCACCCCAAAGCTCCAGACCCAACAGAAAAACTGCCAGGGAAAGCAGGACTGAAGCTGGGATGGAACAGCAGGATTAGGTTTGAAGCCAGGTTTTACACCTCAGCCCCACAAAGTGAGATTCTCTTTGTAGTGGTACAAACACACTGAGAGCTCCCATGACCAGCCAAGAATTAATTTCAAGCAATATGAAGTATGTAATAAAGAGAAAAATTCCTAAATCAAATACTACAACCCACTGAAAAACCCTTACAAACTACAAAGAACATTCTTTCACTAAAGGCAGACACTTACTCAGCTCCCCCTCTAATGTGAGAGAGAATTTTAGATCAGTAAAAAAGGCAAATTCCAGGCTTAGATCAAGAACTCCCTGGTTTCACTGGGAACTTCCATTTTGAAAGTTCATTACTTTTTTTTATAATTAAAAAAAAAAAAAATATCAACAAGCCACTTCACTGCAGTCAGTTCTTTCCCCCAGCACACAAACAGCAATATACACACTGGAAAACTTCCTTCTCCTCATCCCCAAAAACACCTGCAGCCAAAGCAATTCCTGCTCCCCAGCCCAGGAGCCCAGGAGGATGAAGGGATAATCCCAGAGACCCTTCAAGTGTAGGAAGAAGCAGTTCCTAAACATATCTGAAGGATATACATTTACAGGAACCACAAATTATCTTCAATGATCCTTTAAGTGTGAGGAACAGCTCATCCCAAATTTGCTCAGGACATTGATGTTTTTGAGGTCAAAATTCAAGGCTAAGAACAGAATTAGAGATTGTTTTTTCACCTGTAGCTGCTGCTGCAAATGGGTGATTTCTGCAATTCTGAGTTCTCGGGATTTGTTTGTACTTTCAATTTCTTGTCTTTGGGTCGACAGCCGACACCTGATGTCCTGAAGCTTCCCCTCCAACTGGTTTCTTTTATCATTCTTTAAAAGAAAAGAAAAATACCTCTTTTATAATTTTTTGTTTTTACCAAAACGTTCGGTTGTGCAAGTCAGGAACTAAAAACTCCTTTTATTCCATATTTCAAATTGAAATTATAGGAAATGAACACGGCCAGGGCGTGGTCACCACCACGCTGTGCCTGTGTGTTTGAGCTGCACCACCAGCACTCACGAGAGCTTCCAGCTCGAATTCCAGGGTTTTCTTCTTTGCCTTCAGCACCACGATGTCCTCCTGCTCCTTGTTCCTCTGGTTCAGCAGCTCCTGCCGCCGGTTGCGCTCCCACTCCAGCTGCCTCTGCCTCTCCAGCTCCCGCTTGGCAGCCTGCAGATTCAAACAAAATACCTGGAATTTCAGCTATTCTAATGTTCAGGTAGAACTGGTACAAATGCGGGGCTGCTCTGTGCTCTGCACACACAAACTGAGCAGTGCTTGCAATGCTTCCCTGCACAGCAGAGGTGACTCTACAGAAAATCCCTCTGTTTTCTAAGATCCAATTTGCTGATTTAACAGGACTGGGAGAACTCTCCAGGACATACTCAAATCCCTTTCCAACTTCCAACATTAACCCTAACCCTGTCTTTGCAAAGACAGCCAAGTGTTTCTGTGCTGAACTCATCATTGGTTGGCAATGGGAGAAAAAGGGAGATTTTTGGGTTAATCAGGGTGTGTTTCCTTTAACAAAAGCCAGGTTGGGTGGTGCTACCTGGTCTGGCAAATGTTATTCCTGTCCATGTCAGGGGGTTGGAACTGGAGGATCTTTAAGGTCCCTTCCAACCCAAACCATTCTGGGACTCTATGAAATTAATTCATCCCTGGAAAATCATGAACATCAAAAGTTTTTCTTCATTCACTCAAGCACCTCTTTACATCAAATATAATAACAATAGTAGTAATAATAATTATTATTTTTAAAGAAGTGAGAGGTCACGAGCTTGTTGTCCTAGATGTCAATGTCTCATCCATTCATTTCACAGGACAAAAGAATCAATTCCGTGCCTTCAACACCCCAAAAATTCCGGTTCCTGCTTTAAACGTTCTCTCACCAGCCCTGAGAGCAGCACCCCTGGCTGCCCCCGAACCAGGGCAGAGCCCTCCCCGTGCTGCCCTGGGTTACCTCTCTCCTCTCGATTTCTTTCCTCCTCTCCTCCTCCCGCTGCCGCTCCAGCTCCCGCTGTTTCTCCAGCTGCTTCTCCAGCTCCAGCTGCCGCTTGCGCTCCTGCTCCTGCCGCTCGCGCTCCTTCCGCTCCTGCTCGGCCCTCTCCAGCTGGGCCAGCCGCTCCTGCTCCTTGCGCTGCTGCTCCAGGAGCGCCTGCCTGCGCTTCTCCAGCTCCAGGTTGCCCCGCTCGAAGTTCTCCCTCTTCTTGTCCTCAAACGTCACTGAGTGCGCGGGAAATGCAGAGCAGAAGGGCAATGAAACTCTGCGCTCGCTGAGAAACAAATCGATCTGTGGAAATCCACGGGAATTCCCAGCAAAGGGAGCCGACCTTGCAGCAGGAGTGGAGGCAGCTCCCCGCTGGGGAGAAAGCTCCACGGGCCAGCCTGGGTTTAGCATTAGCACTGGCATTGCTGATCCCCTCAGAGCCACATCCTCAGCAAACCGAGGAGGAATTTCCATTCCCGTTCCTCAGACCTCTCCCAAAAAGCTCAGCAAGTGGGGATAATTTAGATAAACCACTCTCCAGCTGATCCTCTGTGAGGACATGGATCTGGAATTCCTCTGTACATTGGATAATAGCAACAGCCCAAGAGCCAACACTTCCATTAGTGCAGGGCAAAGAATTCAGCTGCTGACATCATCAAAAGGCCATTATGCAAATGCCAGAGCTTATTTAAAGTTGCTATCTCATTAGATTACTCATTACTGTCAGGAAAAGAAATGGTTTAGGTTTTGAGCTGAGCCCAGGAAGTCTGGATTCCTGCAGATTCACATCCTCACCACTTGCTGTCCTAAAAGAATGAGCTGAGTTCCAGCACAGCTTCCCTGACATCCCTGTGCAGTCCCAGGGATTGTCCTTCCTCTGTTTCTCACTCCTTGGCCCCTCCCTCCAAACGATTCTTTCCCTTCACCTTCTGTTCCCTTTCATATCCTCTGTGTTCCACTCCACAGCCCAAAGTCCAGATTTCTCTCCCTTGCATGGCCAGCAGGGACATTTTTGGGATGCAAGGCCAGGGAGAGCCCACATTTCCTTCCAAGTGCGTGCACATGGTTGGACACATCAGCCCAACACCTGCTGAACCAGCTGAATTCTTGTCTTTCCATGTTTGTCCCTCTTTCCAGCTGCCAATCCCCTCTGCCTTTAGTTCTTCTCCTGAACTGCTGAAATCTATATAAAGCCCCACACTGTTACACAGATTCCAAGGAAACAGGTCTCTGTGGGAATACTGGGATCTTTCCCAGAGCACCTTAGACAAACTTTGCTCCACCTAAGTCAGAGGATGAAGGCAGCAGGAATTTTTCCTTGCAATCCTGTGCCAGGGCTGCAAGGGGTTGCCTGTGTGTGGGGTGCAGGAGATGAGGAGCATGAAGGCTCTTCCCATCTCCAGTACCAGCAGCCCTAAGAATCAGGGAACAGTCAGGAGTGAGCTGGACCCAGCAGTGTCTTGGTTGTGCCTCTGACCTGTCCCAAACTGCTCAGCAAAGACAACATTTCTCAGTCAGCCTGTGCCCTGATGGAAACACCCCTCTGGGAACAGCACACTAAATATCCTTGTTTTCCCTTGCTCACCTGGTAATTTCTTTTCCAGCTGCTGCTGTTCTTCTTCCAGTGCTGGTTCTTCTGGTAACCTTTGGTCTACAGACACTGAACTGGCAGCAGAAATCCCACTGCCAGAGCGGACTCTTCTGCCAAGGAAACAGGAATTGCAGGTGCTTAACAGAACCCAGGCCTGCCCAAATAATTTATGATTTAATGATGAGATCAAATTAAATGCAATGAGGTAAGGTTTAATGGTACTCAATGTTCATTCAGTGTTGCCCAGAGGGTCTCACACAGACATTGCCTCAGGAGAAGAGGATTTTCCAGAATCCCAGCAGTTCACTGGTGAGCTGAGAGCCTCAGTCTCAAATTCTGCTTCTAGATGGGTTTAACCCTGTCTCCAAGATCTTTCATGTGGGGGGAGATTTTTCTCCAACCAGTGTGGGTTTGGGGAAATGCTGACTTAAACTACAGCAAAAATTGCAGAGACAGAGGAAGAGCTCACTACAGTCAAGCTAAAAGCAAGATCCCAGGTGGAATACACAAAGATTGGGAAACTTCAGGAGAATACCTGAAGAATATGGTATAAAAACACTTATTTCCATTGCTGTCACTGTCTTCCCATCTATTTCTCCACAAAGAAGTGAAATGAAGCAAGAGAAGTGATGAGTGACCCCACTGTTCCCACACCCAGCTGCACCAAAAGAAGTCTGGGTGTGGTGTGGTACAAATCCACAATAGGTTTGGAATTCCAACACATTCCAACTGCTCTACAGGAGTATAAGTCTGAACTTAAATCTAGATTTCTATGGCCAGGGAGCAAGTTTTGGAAGGTGTGCCAGTGTAAACATCCACCCAAACCCTGTTCTTACAGGACAGGAGTGAGGGGACACTACTCAGTGTCCTGTACTTGGCACCCACAGAACCATCCCAAATGAAATACAAAACTCAGGAGTGGCATTCCCAAGGCATGAGCAGTTACCTGAATGAAGGTGGGATGAACTCTGGAGGCAGTGCAGGGGGCAGTGGCTGACCAGACATTGCTACATCAATGAGGTGCATAGCCAGGATAAATTCCTCAGCTGTCAGCTTCCCATCTTGATCAATGTCAGAGAGATTCCTTGTTAAAGGGAAGGGACAAAGCAAGGAAATTATTAAATATTTAAAATCACTGTTCAAAAGCATTGTTTCAACAAATACAGTTCCAAATTCATTCAATTATTTCACTCTTTTTTCCACACTACTCTGTTTTTTCAAAACAAACGAAAATCAAACCCCAAATGCATCCCTATTTCCCCCATTTCTCATGGCTGTCTGCCTTAAATCCAGCCTTGCAGCCATGGCTTCTCCTTCACCTTTAACTTTAACCACTGGAGTTCTCTTGAACACCCAAAAGAACCAGCTCAGATGTTTGGCAGAACTTTTAGGTTTGGCCTCCTTCCTCCCTGGAGGCTCCTATCTCACATTCCAGAGCACCCACTGGCAGTGAAATCAAAGCCATTGATGTTCTAGTCCTGACAAGCACAAACCCACCCTGGCATTATGCACATATTAAAAATGATGGAGTTAACATCTCTGGGTGGCCCCAAAGCAGAGCTCCAACAGAGGCACAAAACGCTTTTACTCCTGTGAGGGTGGTGTTGGACAAAATTAACAGCCAGGGACAGCTCCCAGGGAGCAGCTGGAGCTGGGCCAGGGCAGGGTTAGGATGGATTTCAGGGAAAGGTTCTTCCCCCAGAGGCTGCTGGCACTGCCCAGGCTCCCCAGGGAATGGGCACGGCCCCGAGGCTGCCAGAGCTGCAGGAGCGTTTGGACAGCGCTGCCAGGGATGGACAGGCTGGGATTGTTGGGGGGGCTGGGCAGGGACAGGACTGGGACTGGGCCTTCCCTGGGGGTCCTTTCCACCTAAGGATTTGTTTCTCCATGCTGCACTCCAATCATGCAGGAAAATCTCCCATGATACTGTGAAAATCAAAGGGAAATAAGTGATAAATTCTTTTGGTGTCCCATGGCACAGGACTTTGCCAATGGGATTGAAGTTTGGGAGACAATCACAGCCTTGCTTGATCCACACCTGTGTCACTGAACTCCTGGGGCTGGAGCACAGGAACAAGCCAGGAGACTGAGAATGTCCCATGCACAGGAGTCACTGATCAGCTGGGTCCTGATAACCTGGCTTAGGAATTCCCAGGACAGCCCAGAGGCTGAGCATCAACTCTTCCCTTTGTGTGTCTGAGTCAGGCACTTCAGCCCCAGCACAGGCTGACAAACCCTGCCCCAGGCAGCAGCAGCCACAGAGCAGGGCTCAGGAAAGGGCCAGCAAGAGCTGGAATATCCCTTCCTTATCTCAGGGGATTGGCAGTTGTGGATGTCCCCAGCTGAGCAGGTCCTGTGTGGAGCTCCTGGAGTGAGCTGGTGGCAGCTGCCTGCCCACACAGCCACTCCAAGGCTGGCAAAAGCAGAGCATTTCTTGGTTAATCATCTGCTGGGGGACTGGGCTGATTTGTTTTTATCCCTTTGTTGGGAAACAGAGAAGGAAAGAGTGGTTTTTAATTTATAACACGACCCCCAGTGCTTTGCAAAGAGAACAAGTGCAGCTGAATGGCCTTGTCAGAGTGACTGCACCACTGCCATCCTCACACTGAGCCCCTGGGCCAGCTCCAGTGCTTCTCAAGCAAACATTCCTAAAGGATAGAAGTTAATTAGGAACAACTTTCCAAGGGGCAATAAAAACATAATAAAGTTCAGCAAACAACAAGTTGGAAGGCAAAAGGAAAGCTGAGAGGAATCCTTTTAAAATCCATTACTGTAAAGGTCTGTAACTGCAGCCCCTGGGAAATCAGCCCTCCCAAACCCATGGAAAAGGCAGAGAAATCCCACAGGCTTGGGTTAAGCTTCCTGTTCTACCACCTGTGCAAAGGTGAATGTTTCCCTGGGGCTGGATCAGGGGATGTGGAAGGCACAGGATGCTGAACATCTGCTCTGCCTAAAAACCCAGCACTGAGCCCCAACTTCCAAAACATCACACAAAAGATGCTCCTGGTACTCCTGTGGAATAATATTAATAAAGGCATAGAAGTGCAGGTTTTGTTTGTAAAGTTACACATGACCAAGAGCAATGTGTGATTTATCAGCAAGACTGAAAATGGAGAAAACCCCACAGCCTCCAGTGCAGAGGTTTCAGAACAGTTTGTTTTGATGGAAATGGAAAGGATTATTTTTACCATATTGTAGCCAGCTGAGCTTGGGGTAAACTTGACTGCATGAGAATCGTTCTTGCTTGGGGACCTAAAAGGGAAACAAATATTAACAAAGTAAGCAAGAGATGTGACCAGAAGGGACTTGGCTCCCCCAAATAAGCCAAAAAATAATTCTTCTCTTCTGTACAACACCCATAGAATCCCTGACTGGGTTGGGAGGGATCTTAAAGGCCACCAAGTGCCACTCCTGCCATGGCAGGGACGCTTTCCACTGTCCCAGGGTACTCCAAGCCCCAGTGTCCAGCCTGGCCTTGGACACTTCCAGGGATCCAGGGGCAGCCACAGCTGCTCTGGGCAACCAAATCACTCAGATTAAAACCCAAGAAAGCTCTAAACCACAAAGACATGCACCAGAACTGGTAAAATCAAGCCAGGGAACCAGTCTAGTCTGTCCCTGGAACTGGACAGTGCTCTCAGCAGTGGGTGAACCAAGCACTGGAAATGGCTGCACAAGTTTTCACAGAATCCCCTGTGCCCTTTTCCAGAAACATTTCCCAAGGTCAACGCTGCAGAAAACAAAGGAAAGATGGTGGTAAGATGACCCCAGCGATGATATTTGCTTCTAAACAAGAGCATTAAGCACTTGGGAGATTCAAACAGAAAAATACTGATGAGTCTCTCACTATGTGATCATCGTAAGTGGCATTAAATTGGTGTCTCACAGCTCGAAAAAGGAGAGAACAGAAGCAGTTCCAGTACCTGTCAAGTGTCCACTCATGGTTTTGTCGTGGCTGTTGAAGAGCTGCCGGTACTTGAGCCGTGAGGACTGAGGCACAGCCCACTCTGCCACGGCAGGAGAGCTGCAAGGACAGCAGGGAGAACAGGGATAATTGCAAACTTCATCTCCTGAAGGCAATGGCAACAATCACAGAGCCATAAAATCACAGAAGGTTTGGCCTGGAGGGACCTCAAAGCCCACCCAGTGCCACCCCTGCCATGGCAGGGACACCTCCCACTGTCCCAGGCTGATCCAAGCCCAGTGTCCAACCTGCCCTTGGGCACTGCCAGGGATCCAGGGGCAGCCACAGCTGCTCTGGGCACCCTGTGCCAGGGCCTGCCCACCCTGCCAGCAAAACTGAGGAAAGACCAGTTTCAGGCATAAAGCTTCCTCTCAGTGCAGCACTTCAGCCACTTCAGTGAGGGTGGGCAGGCCCTGGCACAGGGTGCCCAGAGCAGCTGTGGCTGCCCCTGGATCCCTGGCAGTGCCCAAGGGCAGGTTGGACACTGGGCTTGGATCAGCCTGGGACAGTGGGAGGTGTCCCTGCCATGGCAGGGGTGGCACTGGGTGGGCTTTGAGGTCCCTCCAGGCCAAACCATCCCCTGATTCCATGATCTAATATTCCCTGCTATTCCTGAAACCACCACAGGTTTGACCTCTCACTTTCAAACATTTATCATAATTCAGTCTCTTGGAAGATGTTTTTTTCCCAAAGAGTTTTGCTTTCTTAACTGGCAGAGAATGAAGGAACTTAAACTCTTCATAGAAGCTACAAGCTTTTATCTAAACATGTAACAGGAAATGCAGAATAACATTTTACTCTGTCTTTGACTGTTTCTCTTAGCCAGATAGAGCTGATGAAGGAAAACAAATGTAAATACATTGGAAATGTAGAAAAAAAGGTGTGAAAAAGCCACATTTGAACATAAAGTTTCTCATAATGGAACTCGAGTGAGGAATGTAATATTCCCAGTTTTAGTTCATTCCCAAAACAGGCTGAGTTGATTTGCAGCTTTAATTTCCCAGGCTTGAGGGCCAAGAAGTCTTTATTCTGAAAAAAAAGGAGCAGAGTTTTTCTGCCTTTAGGCACATTCAATCTTTGTCCTTTTTTTGACCTTATAAACCATTCTCACATGACAAAACACAAACCAGCATCTCTATTTCTATTTTTGATTTCCAAACTCTTGAGCTTTAATAATACCCCTTTATGGGAGCAAAGGAAAAACAATGAAGAAAATAAGAAAAAAGGCTAAATATTTAATTTTTACCCAGAGGAATTCCTCCAGTTCTGCTGGATTTGAGGGTTCCACACATTAAGTTTACTTCTGTGCTACACATAAATGATATCAGAGCATCCCTTCTCTGTTCCTAGCAGGTTTTAGATTTCAGATAGAAAATGAATTGTTTTGAAAGACTTTTAATTCTCTTTGCCAATTCTGAGTAGTGTCACTTATCTAATAGCAGGGCAATAGACAAGCCTGCAGAAGGAAATGAAAATAAAACCAGATCATTTAATTGTGTCCCAAGCCATTTTCCTCTTGCAAAAAACCCTGTGCCATAGATCTGTGAGAGAAGATGATTTATAAGGACTTTGGGAAATCCCTCTCTTATCTCCTCTAAGGAAGTTTTATTTTGTTATATCTATTTTTTTAAACCAGAGTAAAATCCTTTTTGCCCAACCACACATTTTTCTGAGCCTTGGAATAATACAAAAGCTCTTCAAGTGATTTTTCATGCAGAACTTGAAGAATATAGAAGAAACAGTGATATGGAGTGTATTTAAAACATGAGACCTATTAAATATTTTGCTTTTAGGAGTCACCCTGGAGTTGCTAATTTTAAATAACGCATTACTTGGGTTGTTTTCACAGTACCAGGAGTGTCTGCACGATGCAGGTTATGTTCACAGAAACAAATGCTGGTCTAAAAATTAAGTGAAGAGAGTGTCAGCACTGTTAGTAGCTGATCATCTGATTTCCATGATTCCCTGCTCCTGGAGCATTCCCTGTAAAGCCACAGCACCCCACAGAATGCTGTAGTGGCACCTCAGTGGAACTGATTTCTGCCAGAACTCTTATTTCAGACAACCACTTTGGGAAAGGGGAGGGTTTTTTCCCCAAGCCCCAGCCTCAGCCCCACCTGGCCACGTCGAAGGATTGTGCCTTTTGCAGCTTTGCATTGAGCTGTGCTCCCGGCCCGGACCGGCTGAAGGAAGAACTCTTTGGCAAAGTGGCTGGGAAGAGAGAAAACAGGGATTTATTGCTATTCACACTGAACTGGGCAATCCCCAGGACATTCATTCAGCTCCTCCATCAAGTACAAGCACTGTGGGTCTGATGGGAACTCTAACAGTATAAAGATCACAGGGTCCAGCAGGACGGGGGAAGCACAAGGGCACTTCCCTCATGTCTTTTTACTTTCACAGCTTTATGGAAACCCTGTTGATACCAAATCCTATTTTGATAAGTGTCAGAAACCATATGTAGTCCAGTATTAAAGTCACCCTAACACAGAGCAGTACTTCAGCAGCTATAGAGACAGGAGAGGCCCAATTTCCAGGCAACAGTTTCCTGGCAAGTTCATTTCTCCAAGCGCTGTTTTATTTTCTCACCACGAGGGACTCCTGCGGGAGGCCATGTCCACATTCCTTCTTTTAGCTCTTCTCCAAGTGTGCCAAGTGGGCTAAAGCAAAGCCCAGTCCTTCCCCACAGGCATCACTCAGAGTGGCTAACTCCACGTGTCCGAGGAAGTGGCAGGGGAGCTGTTAGGAGCAGGAGACAGAGAGTGAGAGCAGCGTACCGGGGTGAGCGAAAGCAGGCAGGGGCTGGATGACAGCAGGAGCTCCGTTAGCCAGGGGAGGGACGGCTGCAGGGACAGAGGACACCAGTGGGGGGGACATCCCCACGACTGGGATGGATGCCATGGGCACTGGGGCCACACTGGTGAGGGATGGCATGTTGGCAATGCCCCCGAGACCTACGGGCGAGAAAAGCACAGTTGGTTCTGACGCACACCCGAGCAGCCCGCGGGGACTGCACAGCCACGGCCACCTTCCACGGGAGCTCCCACACCCCTGGGACTGCCCTCCCAGCCCAGCACGGCCCAGGAACGGGGCACAGGGCAGGGGCAGCCTGCCCCAAACTGTCCAGCAGCATCTGCCAAGGAAGTGTGCCTTGAACTGAGTGAGGGGCAGCCCTGCAAGCCCAGGGAGGAATGAACCCCCAGGCTGACACAGAAGCTGCAGGATTAGTGCTCCAGCCTTTTGGTGGGATGAGACAGGGCAAAGCTAATGGGGAGAGCACAGAAATGAGAGGCTGAGGGGTAAGCAGGGAACCAGGGAGGTTAAGGAGGGCCAGTGGTGCCAGGGGAAGAATGAGGGGTGTGCAAACAGCACACATCAATCTACAGGAAATGAGAACAAGGGAGTCACAGACTTGGCTGGGGTTTATGTGGGTTCATTTTATTCTGCCTTTTCTCACTTAACCCTCTATTTGCTCTGTCCAGTTTCACTGTTTTCTTCCAAAGAAATTTATTTTTTACTGTAAAATGTGTGGGTGTTACAGTGGATCAAACCACAGTGCTGCAAGCAGTTCATCAATTCCCCTTCCTCAGGACATTCAGATGGCATCCTGGGAAGGAATTGTTCCCTGGCAGGGTGGGCAGGCCCTGGCACAGGGTGCCCAGAGCAGCTGTGGCTGCCCCTGGATCCCTGGCAGTGTCCAAGGGCAGGTTGCCATTGGAGGTTGGATCAGCCTGGGACAGTGGGAGGTGTCCCTGCCATGACAGGGGTGGCACTGGATGCACTTTAAGGTCCCTTCCATTCCAAACCATTCCATGACTCCATGTTTCCCAGGCACCAATAACCCTGCATCACAGCAAAGACTAAACCAGAAAGGGAAAGAACCTCTCACGACAGGATCGATGTGTCAGAGGTTCAGCTCCATTATTTTCCTTTCCCCATCCCATCATCCCTACTCTTTTCCTAGAAATGATGGTGACTTTGGCAATACTTCACCCCCAGCAGCTGTTCAGCTCCTAGCAGAGCAGCATTGCTCATCAAAGCAGAAGGTGCAGGGATTGTAAAAACTCAAGAAAAACAGAGCTGATCTTGCCAAAGCCAGAGATGCAGTAATGCCAAGAGTTTAAATCCAATTCCAGCCCTTGGGAATGCACTAGCCCCACTCCCTGAGCCATGTTTTGTTTGGAGCAGTGCAAACCTGAAGGCAGCAGGAGCTCAGCTCAGGTTGCTCAGCAGGGCGAGGTAACAGCCCCGTGCCATTTGTCTCAGTGCACATGCAACATCTGGGTTTGAGTCCATGTACTTTTAGGAGCTATTTTTCCTAAACTTTTCTTGGAGAAACTGCAAAAGGACAATGGAATTGCTGCAGTCCCAGCTAACAAAGAGGAAAAGAGGGAGGAAAACAGGGATCTTACCAAATCCTGGGGCACCAGGCAGGGCGAGGGGCGGCTGCTTCATGACGGGCGGCAGCGCGGCTGGGAGCTGGTAACCCTGGAGCTTCAGTTTGATGAGTTTCATAGCTATGGAAAACTCCAAGGGATCCATCCTCCCATCATTGTTCATGTCAGCTAGAGCCCTGCAAAATACAGTGTTTGCACAGTCACATTCTGCAGTTAGGAACTTCAGGCTCTGCCCAAGAGCAGGCTCACACAAGTGTGGATATTCAAGGCTGATGAAGGGGCTGGAGCCCCAGGAGAGGCTGAGGGAGCTGGAAAGGGGCTGGAAAAGTCCTGAGGGAGGTGGAAAGGGGCTGAGCCTGGAGCAGAGGAGGCTCAGGGGGGACCTTGTGGCTCTGCACAAGTCCCTGACAGGAGGGGGCTCAGGGGGGGTCGGGCTCTGCTCCCAGGGAACAGGGCCAGGAGGAGAGGGAACGGCCTCAGGCTGGGCCAGGGCAGGCTCAGGGTGGACAGCAGCAGGAATTTCTCCCTGGAAAGGGTGCTCAGGCCTTGGCAGGGGCTGCCCAGGGAGGTTCGGAGTGCCCATCCCTGGAGGTGTCCAAGGAATTGCTGGAGGTGCCACTGAGTGCTCTGGGCTGGGGACAAGGTGGGCATCAGGCACAGCTGGGACTGCAGGGGCTGGGAGGGCTTCTCCTCAGGGATCCTGGAATTCTCACTAATTTCCACCCAAAATTATGCCAGGCTAAATATAAGACACTATTTAAACTTAGAGCTCCTTGATTTCTTTCCTGGGGTGATTAATAAATAATTTTAAAGTTGCTTTTCAACTCTTGGAGGAATTGTAACGAAGCATCCAGAGAAGGACAAATGTAGCTGTACAAAAAGTGTGCAAAATCACTGAGTCTGCAAATCTGTACTTTAGCTACACTTAAAATAAAACATTCTTTAAATCTGTGACTGCCCTCAGCACTGCTCCATCTGCAAATGTGTTTTCAATTAAACCATAGCACTCAAGATGAAGCATTGGGCCTAGGCCTTGAATAGGCTTTCAGGGAAAGGAGTTTGACTTAAACAGTCTGCTTTTTGTTCCTTCCCTTGCTAGTTCAGAAAACCCAGCTCAGCAGGGAATAGGGGTGGGAGCTTGGGGGGAGAGAAGCAGGAAGAAGAGTGTCAGTTCCTGCTACTGCACACCAAGAAAGCCCTGTGTAAATGCACATAAATAACAGAATTAGCTGTAAACTTACTTTTAAACATTGTGCTTATTTCTTTGCATTTGTTTGGAGGATAAAGTACAGATTCCAGCACTGGAATAATACAGATTTTGAAGTTCACACATTTATATATGTCACGGGGGTGCCAACACAAAGGCTCTGGGCAGTGTGGCTGAACCAGAGCCTCATTTCTGAACAAATCCCTCTCAAGGAAAGCCCTTGTGCAACTAAGTGCAAAGTTATCCCCAAAGTACCCCCATGAAATGACAGCTATTTATAACTGACACACAAGGAGACAGCCAGGTAAAGGCAGCAGCAAAATGGAAAGCCTCCCACTCCAAAAAAAAAAGCCCCAAAAGTTGAAAACCCCCATGGAGAGGCAGATCCCAGCAGGGACTGGCACAGGTTCAGATCCCCAGCAGCATCAGAGACACTCCAAATCTCTCCAGGATTCCTAGAAAAGGATTTTCAGTGGTTTAGCTGCCTTAATCCACCAGTTCTGATGTCATGGGGCTAAAGAAGAGAAATGAAAATCTGGAGGCAGCATTTGAATAAAGCCTGGAGAGGACACAGAGATACTGGTATCCTTAAAAAGGACGTGCTGCACCCGTGCCTGAAAGATGCTGAATCTCAGAATCCCAGATGGGTTTGGACCAGGGGGGACCTTAAGGATCAACTCATCCCACCCCTGCCATGGCAGGGACACCTCCCACTGTCCCAGGCTGATCCAAGCCCAGTGTCCAACCTGCCCTTGGACACTGCCAGGGATCCAGGGGCAGCCACAGCTGCTCTGGGCACCCTGTGCCAGGGCCTGCCCACCCTGCCAGGGAACAATTCCTTCCCAATATCCCAGCCAGCCCTGCCCTCTGGCACTGGAAGCCATTCCCTGTGTCCTGTCCCTGCAGCCCTTGTCCCCAGTCCCTCTCCAGCTCTCCTGGAGCCCTTCAGGCCCTGGCAGGGGCTCGGAGCTCTCCCTGGATCCCTCCCTTTTCCAGGTGAACACCCCCAGCTCTCCCAGCCTGTCCCATGACAGTCTTACCAGTGGCTTCCATACCTGCAAATACTTTGATTTATAAGATATAAATCTTTCTATTAATAAGCACAGACAGACCCTCAATGGGTTCTATCCATGGCCAGGAAAATGCAGGAAGAGTAAAGATCATCCTGTAGGAGCCTTGACTCTCTAGGCACCATTTCCTGCTGGGACACAGCAAATTTTTGCATCCTACATGGGAAAACATTAATTTCCCAGCAATCAGAAACTCTGATGGGCACCAGTGTCATTGCTCTCATTGAGCTCCAATTCACATCAGCAGCTGTAGCTTTTCTTTCAACATCTGACCTTCTGTGAACTCCTTTACACCAACAGCTTCATTATTGAAATTACCAGCACAAACATCAGTGCCAACAGTTCTGTGCATCCCCCAGAATTTCCTCAGTTTTACAGCATGTGAAGGAAAAGCAGCTTTTGTCTGACAAAACCTTCCTGCAAAAATAGGACATGTTTTCATTTCTGGTTGCAGAAGTTGCTGTCAGGCTGCTGGATTTTACTGTGCTGCTTTGGAATAGGCAGCACCTGAAATGCAGGGAGGGCCAGAGAGCAAACACCACCTAATCCCACTAATTTCTGCTCCTAATGAAATTGGGGCAATGTGGTGTCCTTGCATTTGTTTCATTTGTGGTCTGGCTGGAGCCAGTGCAGAGTAAATGGATTAAACACTGACTAAATATTTATTATAATTTGTAGACCAGGCCTGTGTTTGTGTCTGATGACAAGAGCTGCAGTGAGCTCAGCACCACCCCAGGGCTCAGGTACTGACAAATCCTTCCCCATGGATCTCTTCCTGCCCCTTTCTCTCATCTTTCCTGCAGAATGAAAAGCCAGCTCAATTACTTTTGCATTTATGAGGTGCAGAAACTGAACATGGGCAGATTTCCCATCAAATGTGCTGTAATTAGCACACAGCCCATCTACCCATGAAAGCAGCACTGTGTTAAACCAAGGATCTCTGTGCAGCTCCCAAACCTGGACTGATTCAGCTGGATGTTCCCATGCTGGGTTGCACAGCCCAGCCTGTTACAGCCACGAGCAGAGAGCAGCAATCAGGTCCCTGGCCTCAGTCACACCAGGGCTGTGTGTGCAGAAGTCACAGCTCCCTGAATTCCCCCCACCTCTGCCCACCCCTGGGCACAGATTTAGGAAGGCTGGGAGGGAAGCAGAGGTCAGAAGCCAGTGAGTCTGTCCTGAAGAACACCTGGCACTGATTATTTCAGTTCTCCTCCACTGCAGAGGGCCAGGCCACACCGGGGATGCTCTTTGAGGCCCTGTTCCTCAGGGCTCTAAAGAAGGCAGATTATTGTGCTTAAGCACAGTTCTCTCCCAAGCTACTACAGGCCCAGCTCAAAGCCCAATTAGAGGCTTCTTAATTGATCACCAGCTTGGAGGAGTAGAAGAGCATAGGGTAGGAGCTGTCATGACAGACCATAATACTTCACTCCTTTGCTCACTGAGGTCCCAGAGACTTTTCTTTGAGTGAGGACTACAAGGGACACAGGAATTCTCAATGCTAAAATCCAGGGAGCTGCTGTTTTGAAGGCCTGTGAATTCTGGGGAAGCTTTTGTGAGCCCAGAAATGAGGGATTTATCAGATTTATTCCTTGTGTCTCTGCAGCTGTGAGGGATCCATAGGAAACACAGGCCAGGCTTCTCTCACATTATTACAAACAACTGCAGTGAGAATCAGTAGAATGATTAAGAATAGGAAAACCCTTCCAAAACACAGCTCACAGACATCCAGACAGACACTTCCTTATGGACTCCCCTGGATCCCTGGCAGTACCCAAGGGCAGGCTGGACACTGGGCTTGGATCAGCCTG
Organism: Notiomystis cincta; assembly: GCA_013398075.1. Taxonomy (NCBI): domain Eukaryota; kingdom Metazoa; phylum Chordata; class Aves; order Passeriformes; family Notiomystidae; genus Notiomystis; species Notiomystis cincta. The sequence goes on from VZRX01000803.1 coordinate 32,834, forward strand.
GGACAGTGGGAGGTGTCCCTGCCATGACAGGGGTGGCCCTGGGTGGGCTTTGAGGTCCCTCCCAACCCAAATCCAGCGTGGAATTCTGGGATTTCTCAGATCAGAAACTTAATTCCAGAGTTTTACAAGTTGCTCCATCTCAGAATTACAACTTTCCTTCCTTAAGGACTCCTGTACCTCCCAGTAACAATCAAAGGCTACCTACAAAATCCCCAACCCAGCTATTTCAGGAGCAAATCCTGATGGAAGAGCATTTTTCTGCAACTCCCATCTCTCAGAGATATTTGGGCTCATTACTCCAGAACTTCCCCTCTAAAGTACTCAAGGATCTCTATAAAGATTTTTACTTAAATATTTACTTCTCTTAATTCAGAGATGACTGAAAAAATAAGAGAGGCAGAGAGGAAGGAATGTCCATGAGCTGCTTTATGATTTAGAAAGGCAGCTTGAATAAGTTTTAGTTCAGCTTCATTAACAAAAATGTGCAGGTCTTGTCTCTATGACAACTCCAGAGGGAGTGGAATGATTCCCTTCCTCTCAAGAGCCTGGAAAACTGAATAATTCAGAGAGGAAGAGATCCTTAGTCAGACTATTTACAACTGTTTGGTTTTGTTAACACCTATTTAAAGCCAATGCCTATGGAAGATTTTTGGAGAAAGGATGTCTTGTTTGAGACAAAACTTCTTTCCTTGTTTAATTCAGAGGCAAGAGAAGTTTCAAAGGGATATTTGAACACTCACTAAGCCTTCAGCAAATAAGACAAGCAGACCAGCTTTGATATTTGTAAGATGAAGATAATTAGAAAAGAAAATAAGCTCTTTATTTAAAAGCCATGTAGATCTGGGCATGCAGATTTCCAAAGCAATAAAATAATTCTCTTTCTCCAATCAGAGCAAAGTTCTGCCTTTAGCAGTCCTTACTGCAGCAGAAAGTTTTTGTAATGGCAATAAACTCCCCCTCAAACAGTTCACAGAGGAAAAGGTAACAGATTTCTCCAAAGTTCTCCATCCCTCTGCTGCTTTACCAATTTAGAAGGAAAACCAGTTCTAATTCTCTCTGTCTAGCACCAAAATCTGTGTTGGTAGTTATTATTAATGCAAACAATGAATAATCATAGAATCACAGAATCCTGGAATGGTTTAGGTGGGGAGGCACCTCAAAGCCCATCCAGGGCCACCCCTGCCATGGCAGGGACCCCTCCCACTGTCCCAGGCTGATCCAAACCCAGTGTCCAACCTGCCCTTGGGCACTGCCAGGGATCCAGGGGCAGCCACAGCTGCTCTGGGCACCCTGTGCCAGGGCCTGCCCACCCTGCCAGGGAACAATTCCTTCCCAATATCCCAGCCAGCCCTGCCCTCTGGCACTGGAAGCCATTCCCTGTGTCCTGACACTCCACACACAGGTCCAGCTCTGGCAGGGTCAAAGAATTTGGAGCAGAAATACCTTAATTCCTTGCAGGAAGATCTGGCAATGTTGGAATGTCTGTGCTGTGTAAAGGGCAGCAGATTTGGATCTGGCTGAACTCACCAAGGAGTGACAAAACTTTCCAGCATCCAAGCTTTGACTCCAACGGAAACAGTCTATGTCAATCTTCATTTTTGTAACAAATGTTCCAGGTCTTGCCTAGGCTCTCCCATTAGAAGATTTTCAATATCAATTACTGTGCTTAGCAATTGTATTAGTCCAGTCTGAATAAAGCTGAAAGCACTTAGCAATGTGAAATGAAGGTTTGAAACTGCCAACTTCCAAATGGCCATTTGCTGGGACAGCCAGGGGCCATGGGACTCCTGCCCATCTGGGGACACCTGGGGACACCTGGGCTGTGTCCATCCACTGTCACCAGCACCCCCAGGGCCTTTCCCAGCTTTCCAGCCTCTCTTCCCCAAGACTGGGGTGTTCATGGGGCTGTGGTGACCCCAGGGCAGGAGCCAGCACTTGTCCTTGTTGGCCCTCTCTGCAGTGACCTGAGCCCAGGGCTCCAGCCTGTCCAGATGCCCCTGCAGAGCCCCCTGCACAGCCACACCCAGCCAGGCTGGCACTGTGCAGGCACTGCCAGAGGGAGCCCTGGCTCCAGATCCCCCCCAGGACACTGAGCAGGCCTGGCCCCAACCCCAAGGAACCCCAGGAGAGCCTGGCCCAGCTGGACTCAGCCCCACCCCACAGCCCTGCCCAGCGTGTCCCACCCCACACTCACCATATCTGTGCTAGCACTGGCTGAGGTAACCCAGACTGGAAAAAAAAGTTCCTGGCTTGATCACCTGTAAAATAAATGGGACATGGCTTCAGCCCCAGCTCCAAACTCTGGCAGAGGGAATGGGGAATCAGGGGGCAACAGCATCTGCAACAGGAGCCCAAGCCATTCTGACTGAGGAGCATTTACAAAGCACAAAGAAAATTCAAGATAATAAAGCAGAGTAACAAAGAGGAGGCCTCCTATTGTCTCTGAGACCAAGGTTTGATGAAAATTTAGCAGGATCAATCAGTGCAATTCCTTCATTTGGAGCTTTGCTTCCCACTGCTTCAGTTTTGCATTTAGATCTTTCCAGAGGTCAGCCATGCTGATGTCAGTGCTGCACAAATTCAATTGCTAAACCTGATTTCAGTTAAATTGACACACCTTTATTTAATCAGGCCTTTTATTCATCACAATATTAGTGTGGTGGGCTGACTCCAGGCACAGACAGAGAATCCAGTCACTCTCCTTCCCTTCCACAGCAGGATGGGGAAGAGAAGATATCAGAAAGTAACAGAAAAGTTGGGGCTGATGTGACAAGACATGTGAACAGTGGGATATAAAATAAGAAATACCTGTTCAAATTTCCTAACTATTATGCCCACATGTCTCCCAGGCAGATCTGTACACATTTAGGCTCACTAGTTAAGATTTAACTGAACAAAATTAGAAGTGAAAATTATTTGTTTACCAGTGATAAATCCAGCAGTTGGTTTCAGACTATGGAACTGTTGGTCATGTTTTGCTCTCTCCTCCACAGTAATAGCCCAGATATCCAGGTTGCCTGGTTCAAAAGAAATGGAGAAATGACACTAGCAAACATTATCTAAAAACACTCTCTTTTATTTCTGGGTGTAATTATCTCATAGCATTCTGGCCTCTGCAAACAACCAAGGGTGGGAGGTCATCTGCCCTCCAAAGCACACACAGGTGAAATTCCAGTTCCTGTCACTGCAAAGGCAGTTTCCTCCCCAGTATCCCAGCTGACCCTGCCCAGAGGAAAGCCCAGAAGAGATGCAACCTTTAAGTACAAGCAGAGCAGTGCTTTGACTGCTCTGACTTTTATCTGTGCAATCCTTCTGCAGATCAGCTGCACAACTGAACTCCCAAATGGATTCCCAGGATCTGAAGGGGCTTACAAGGAAGAGGGACTGTTCATCAGGAACTGAGTGACAGGCCAAGCAAGGATGGGATCAGACTCAAACAGGGGAAATTTGGGTGAGTTATACAGAAGGAATTGTTCCCTAGCAGGGTGGGCAGGCCCTGGCACAGGGTGCCCAGAGCAGCTGTGGCTGCCCCTGGATCCCTGGCAGTGTCCAAGGGCAGGTTGGACACTGGGCTTGGATCAGCCTGGGACAGTGGGAGGTGTCCCTGCCATGGCAGGGGTGGAATGGGATGAACTGTAAGGTCCCTCCAATCCAAACCAGTCTGGGATTCTGGGGTTTCAGGTGAATAGCAAAAATCCTGTCCCCACTGCACTGCCAGGGCCCATCCTGGATTTTTCACTGCAGTTCCAGATGCTGCAACTTCCTCTGTTGTAAAGGAAGAGCTAAAAAATGTGTCACTTCTGTTCTAACCTAAATGTGGGTGAAGGGACAACAAGGGAAAAAACTGGAAGTGACAGCATCCAAAGGCATCTGCTGGACCTTTTAGCAACTAAAACATCCAGGAACTCTGAAAGGAAAAAGCATCTGCACTTCTCCAGCACAATGGAGCAGAATGAGGGGCAGGGGCTGAGTGGCCTGGATGTGCCTGGCTATGCCCTGCAGGGCCAGAGTGTGGGGCTGGAAGGGATCAATGTAGCACACAGGGAGCTGTCTGCAAAGCCATCACAAGGCAGAGAAACCCCCAGCTCAGAGAGATGCACTCTGCACAAACTCTTCCCTAGAGAAAATCCTTGGAAAGGAACACGTTTATGCCAAGTTTTTGCACATAGGAACAGTTCAGAACACACCAGAAACCACTCACCCCCAAAAGGTGTTGGAAACTGAGCCATGGTTCTGTCACTTTTAGCTTGTTAATAGATGTCTGGAAAAGAAAAAAAATAAACAGATATTCAAACACAGTATCTTCCAGTTTCCACATGTTTTCTGTATGATCAATTACTACAACAAGAACAACAACAATAAAAAAGGCAGTAAAAAAGCAGGATTGTATCAATACCTCCCACACCAACTTGACTTACACAACTCTGTGTCTCATTTTTGCACTTCCCTGTGCATCTATGAGGACATTTCCTACCAGCAAACAGCTGCATTTCAGTTCTGCTTTAAGAAAGGCCTCAAACCCAGCCTTTATTTATAAACAGTCAGTGATGGAGTGAAGGGCAGAGCTCAGTCAGATCCCAGGGATGCTGCTCAAGGCTCCACAACTTTCCCCAGTATCACAATCTCTGCTCCTGCTTAGCAGGGAAATAGGCTCCATTTCCAACTGTTGAAACCCAACATCACTGATCCAGTTTTTATTCCTGACAGAAAAAGCTCTGCCTTGCTCAGGGTGCCTTGGTGTTAAACCAAGCCCCTCACAAAGATTAAACTCCATTTCCAGGCTGCTTTGCCCCCAGCCCAGCCCCGGATTTGAGGAGCAGCGAGTGCGGAGGGCGGGAGAGCCTCCAGGAGAGCACCGCTGGCTCTGCACACAAAGCAACTACCCAGGCTCCAAATTTAATCTGGACACAGAAAAGCCAAAACATTTTTCTTGCTGCACACAAAGCCTGCCAGGAGCTGCCTGAGCCAAGGGACAATGACCAGCACCGGAGCAGCACAACAATGAGCGACGGCCTCTTGTCCTGCCAGATTCCACTCGTGTCTTCCAGGCAACAGCAGAAAGGCAAAGGGGAACAGAAGCAGGAGAATAATTTAGGCTGCTTGAACAGCAGCAGAAATTTATCAATATCCCGAAGAAAAGGCATTCACTTGCACCAACAATTTCCTTTTGTCTGAATTCCTGTTTGCTCCCCTCCCCATCCCCCTTTCACACTTCCCACATTCTCTTCTGCCTTCCAACTTGGGAACCTCCTCTGTGTCTCCTCCCCAGATGTCCCAGCACAAACCCCTGGCACTTTTGCCAGCCAGGCTCCCCAGCAGTTGGAATTTAGGGAATGATGGACTCAATCCTGAGTTTTTTTCCTCACAATTTGGCCAAGCAGGTGACTCCAAAGCCTTGTGGCCAAGGCCAGGGAAGGCAGCTGATGCTGCTGTGTGCACACCAAGTGCTATCTCTGAAGTTTCAAATTCCAGGTGCACTGATCCAAGTGCTCCAAGGAGCTCCCTGGGGTGTGGGGCTCTCCCAAAAGCATTTCAGAAGTGCTGACAGATCAGCACTTTTCTTTACCTATGTTTTCTTATTGTACTCTGCTGTGGAAAAGAACTCTCCGATGCTGCTGGGTTTTAGAACAGCGAGGAAACCCTGAGGAAAAAATAAAAGGGAAAAGAAAAAAGAAGAAAAAAGAAGGGAGGAAAAAGGATGAAGGAAAAAAAGGACGAAAAAGTAAAAACAAACTCCTTCCCAAACAAACAAAATGAAAACCAAAACCAAGCAAGCAAACAAACAAACAAAAAAAAAGGAAAAAAAGTAGGAAAACCCAAAACTCCCTGAAGTTCCCCCTCTCACAGCCCAGGCAGTTCCCATGTTAGCTTTTCCTTTTTAGCACAAGGGGAACCAGCAGAGCATTTACAGTGCTCAGTCCTTCAGGGAAGATCCTCCTCCACACACTGCCAGGATTCCAAAGGAATTGTCTCCATTTACCTTGAACACAGGAGGAAGAGGAGAGGGAGTGGGAAATCTGAACACCAGCCCCACGCTGGATGCCAAGGAAAGCAGAAACTATTCCAAAGAACTTCCAGAGGGGGGAAAAAAAAAGAAGAAATGAAGAAAAAAACCAAAACCAGATGAAATAACAATGGGGGAATGGTGAGAAAGAGCAGAACACTGTGTTTAAATTTGAGAGGCTGAAACTCAAACCAAAATTGACTGCAGACAGAGAAACAATGGGAAGCAAACTGAGGGAAAGACAAATCTCTCCTTTACTGGAATATGTTGGAGTTTGCTGTTTATTGCTGATGGATCACCCAAGTTCCATAACCACAAGTTTAATTTTGGATGACTGAGGTGACACCAGGGGCCCCAATTCTCTTCCCAAAGGCTGGACCAGATGGTCTTTCGAGGTCCATCCTGACCCAAGTTGTTCTGTGACTCTGTTTTGGGGTTGAAGAGCTCAAGGATGGAGAACAGGTATTCCTTATCCCCAAAAACATCTGGTACAGTTGTTATATTATAAATTATCATATATATGTAAAGTATTGTAAAAAAAATAGCACAGAATGCCAGGATCCCTGAGGCTGGAAAAGCCCTCCCAGCCCCTGCAGTCCCAGCTGTGCCCTGTCCCCACCTTGTCCCCAGCCCAGAGCACTCAGTGCCACCTCCAGGAAATCCCTGGACACCTCCAGGGATGGGCACTCCAAAGCTCCCTGGGCAGCCCCTGCCAAGGCCTGAGCACCCTTTCCAGGGAGAAATTCCTGCTGCTGTCCACCCTGAGCCTGCCCTGGCCCAGCCTGAGGCCGTTCCCTCTCCTCCTGGCCCTGTTCCCTGGGAGCAGAGCCCGACCCCCCCTGAGCCCCCTCCTGTCAGGTCTGTGGAGCCCTGGAGCGTGTTGGAGTTCCCAGGTTGGGGAGAGCAGTGACAGATCAATGATATTCCAGCAGATCAATAATTTGAAATGGCCACAGGACCATTGCACAGCTGCTCTCTGTGATTTCCTTCTGCTCGGGGTCATTGGCCTGTGCTGCTCTGGGCAGGCAAAAGGAGCCTGATTGTGAGAGCTGTTCCAGTTGCACTGAACAGGCACTGAACACTCAGGGCCTTGACCTCTGTGTCACCTGGGAGCTGGAAAGCCCAAAAATCTGGGAGTGAAATCACAGAATCATGGAATGGTTTGGGTTGGGAGGCCCCTTAAAGCCCATCCAGTTCTACCCCCTGCCATGGACAGGGACACCTTCCTCAACCTCCCCATCCATGGCTTTCCACGGAGTTCAGAGCTCAAGGAGCCTTTCCCCAGGCCTGACACGGGGATGATGAGATGTCCCCCTGGCACAGGGATACAAAGTGTACAACAAACATCAGCACCAAGGCATTCCAACAGCACCACTTCTACATTCAGTACAACTGGAACTTCCATCACCTACTCAGTTAATTTATATACCCAGAGAGAGTTAAAACAGAACTAATGAGAACCATTTCTTAGCCCCAGCTGAGTGAGGGACACAAGGCCCTGCCCAGCCAGCTCTCTTCCACCTTACACTGCTGTAGCTAAGCTCAGAAATACTTAAATCCTTGATCCTCACTGCAAATTATTTCTTCTCATAAACCAATGCTCTGTACACAAGCAGTGTTTTTATGTATATATATAAAAAACAAGGAGGGTCTAACCCTAACAGTTGTTCACAAAAAGGTAAAACTGAACCAAATAGACACAAATTCCATACAGATAATATCCCAGATCATATCTAAATTTAAGTACTGATTTTTAAAGCTTTTACCTTGAAAAAAATGAGCAGGTTGAAAATTACTCCAGTAAAAACATTTATTCATAGGAGTCAGACATGTATGAAAATTCCTTTCACAGTGTATTATACATGGACTTTAAAAACACGGCTCAGAATTGTATTTGAGTTTCTATTTAAAGTTATCTGTACTCTGTTGAGGCCACATTTCCAGAGACAACTGCAATAAAGCCACAGGAGGTATAAATTAAGAATAATTGAGCTTTTTCAGTGCTGTGTCTTTATACAGACATGTTTCACACAAAAAAGGTCCTGGTTTTGTTTTCCCTAAAATGCAACACAGCATTTCTATTCCCAAACAACTCCTCATGAGATAATTCTTGATTTGAATGCCAAAATTAATTCCTGAGGCCACTTATCAGTCACCTTCCTCCTCCTACAGGAAGAAAAAAAGACAAACCCAACCAGATAAAGGCTTCACATCCTGCAAGAATTCCAAATGACAACAAAATCCTCCCAAGCAGGACATCCCCTGAGAGTGTCCCAGGCTGACAGCAGGGTTTGGAGTCTGCAAATGTTCCATGGGAAAACCTCTAGACCAGGATCAGTCAAGGGACTCAGAGAGGTTGAGCAAAACCTGGTAATTTTGGATTAACCTTAGGAAACAAAAGCATTTTGAGACATTCAGGGAATTCTGATCCTTGCTCTTTGGAGATCAGATTTTAACATGGTCACCAAATTTTTTCAGAGTTCCTGCTCCTTACAGGAATGACTGGGAAAGTAAAAACCTTCACAAAGGTCAAGTCCTGCCGTTACTTCTATTTTGTGCCAGCACCCAGAAGAGATTGACAAAGCAACTCCCCACTGCAGATGTTTTTCAACACCTGTGGCAATGATCAAACTGCTGAGAAGTCACTTCTCTATTCCAGAATCATGGAATGCTTTGGGTTGGGAGGGACCTTAAAGATCATCTGCCTGACAGGAGGGGGCTCAGGGGGGATTTGGGATCTGCTCCCAGGGAACAGGGCCAGGAGGAGAGGGAACGGCCTCAGGCTGGGCCAGGGCAGGCTCAGGGTGGACAGCAGCAGGAATTTCTCCCTGGAAAGGCTGCTCAGGCCTTGGCAGGGGCTGCCCAGGGAGCTTTGGAGTGCCCATCCCTGGAGGTGTCCAGGGAATTGCTGGAGGTGGCACTGAGTGCTCTGGGCTGGGGACAAGGTGGGCATTGGGCACAGCTGGGACTGCAGGGGCTGGGAGGGCTTTTCCAGCCTCAGGGATCCTGGGATTCTGCCACAGGGGCTCATTTTAATCCTGACAGCGTTCACCCAGCAACTCCAGTCCCAACTGAACTGTGACTGGATTACAGCACCCTTTTCAAGAGATGACTGACTCGTATTTTAAAAGATTTAACACAATGAAAAGCCAGTGCATCACTCAACTGTTTCTAAATCCCTTAATAAGAAATGAAATAAGGATCTTGTTTTATTTTCAGTTTAATAGTTGTTGGCTTCATTCAGAACCATCAGATGCTGTAAAGGAGGAATTCCAGGATTTTCTTACTACTACAATTTGCTGATTTTTTAAAGCTGCCTTTACTCACACAGGTGCAGCAGTGACCTGTTTGCTCATTTTGTTTAAGGGAGTGTGTTAAAAACTCTCATTAACACAATGGCAGTGGGCAATTTCTGATTCTTCCTCCTTCAAAACAAGTACTGAACTAAAAAATCTGAAAGAATTAGGAAGTTGGGAATACTTGCATTCCTACAACACCCTTAATGGCAGCCTGACATCAACATCAAGAATGATCTGGAGAGCAGGACAAGGAAATGCAGGATACCCCTGCTGGATGTGGGTGTTGTGTGCCCTCAGACCTCCAAGTCTGGTTTGTTTGTCAAACCTGGAGCTCCTGAAATGGATTCAACAGAGCTGAGGAAGGGCCTG
>VZRX01000804.1:6163-16994 GCA_013398075.1 Notiomystis cincta
GGAGAGGAGAGGAGAGGAGAGGAGAGATGTTGCTCTGAACATGGGAAAAGGGAGAGGGAAATGGAAAAGAGACTCTGTGAAGACATTCTTTACAAACTGTCCTAAGCTCTCCACTTAAACATTTGTAGAGCAGCTATGGAACACCAGTGATAGAGGAGAGGCAACAGATGGCAGAATTCAGAACATTTGTTCTTGGGTCTGCTTCAAAATCTCTGAGCCCTTTGGACAGTCCATTCCCAAGCAGCAAGGGAAGGACTGTGGAGGAAAAGTTGGCATAGTTTTATCTTCTGCATTTTTGCAGCTGCCAGCTTGCCTGTTGGTCAGTGAAGACACCACTCTGAGAACCTCCAGGGCTCTGCAGGGGCTGAGTGCAGAGGATCACAAGGGAAACTCATGAGAAAAACCTGCCTGGGATCTGTGTGTGAGTGTGTATAATTCTTCATCCCCAAATAACATCTGCAGGGGCTGCTGAGCAAGGGGGCAGCGTTTGCTGTCACTGCTGGAAAAAGCTCAGACCTGCCCCTTTGCACTTACTCTGTTACAGAAAATCTTCAAGGGCTCCAGTCCTTCCTTTCTAGCAATGCTTTCATGAATCCAGATTTCAGTGGTTTGGGTTTCATTTAAATCAAGCACTTTCTGATGTGAATAATACCAGCAAAATGTTTGTAACTTGGCCTGGAAGATGGGAAAAGTGCAGCTGCCAAGAGCCAAGGCAGGCTCTTAAATGTCGATGCTCATTAGGAACTTTTTAACTTCAGTGCCTGCTGCTGGAATCTGCCCATGCAGGCTGGAGGATGTGGAAATACTATTTGAACACATCTGCTCCAAGAGATACTGTCAGACTTGGGGAGCATCTTGTGGTAATTAGGGGAATTCATTTCATTATTTAGTCCAGCAGCTGGGTTTTTTTCTGATTGATTTTTTTTCCTTGATTTCTTGTTCATTAGTTTGTTGGTTTGGTTTTCTTTTTTTTTTTNNNTTTTTTTTTTTTTTTTTTTTTTTTTTTGGTGGGGAATCCATTAAAATTTTATTTTCTGCATTTTTTAACAACTGAAAAACTCCCTGGAAATATTAAGACCCTGTGCTGTCATAGCACCTCCCTCCCTGCTGCAGAGCACCTGGGTAAGAAGCCTTTTGAAAGTCAAGGAAGAGAACCTTGCAACAAAATCTTGCACTGTATTTCGAGTTTTGGCTGGAAGTACAATACAGCTGTAGACCAAAACTGCCTTTCCCCTTTCCTGCCTCTGCCATCTCTTCTCCCTCTTCATTTCCCAACCCCCACATGTGAATCTGCTCTCCACACAGAGCCCCCACGAGACCCCAGTGCTGTGGTTACACCAAATCTTTCACTCTCCTGTCCAAAATACTGCCCTGAGCTCTCCCCAGTCACTGTTTGTGAGTGTCCCACACCCCATGTGAAAAAAGGGGTTGAATTGGACCATCCAGATTATGTCCCAGGCCAGAAGCAGCTTCTTCCTCTCCTTCTAGATGCTCTTGCCAAAGGCAGCATGGTACCTGTGTTCCCCAAATCTAAACTCATCCCTCAGCAACTTCCATCTCCTGAGAAGAACCACTTCACAAAATCTATCAAAGAAAATAACAGCTTTATCCCTTCTTTTTTTTTTCCCCCTGAAAAAGAGACCTCTAACATTGTTTCCTTAAAAGCTCATTCTGCAAGGCTCAATTGATGTCAGCTTTGAAATTCTGTGCATTTTGTTTCCATTCTTCCTCTTGTGTGTGTTTAATTCAGCACATTTCCAAACAGGGTTTCTGAGTGCTCACTCCTTGAACCTCGATGCTTTGTGTAGCACTGAGCAGTGACAGAGCAATGTCAACCTCTCTGCTTCACTGGGCACGTCTGTTCCCTCAAACTCAACACAGCAGCTGGGCACACTGACATCTGAGACACTCCTGGCTCCCTTTACAGCTCAGAACTCCTCTTTGGGCTAGATGGACTGCACAGAGTGCCTTGCACTGAACTCAAGCCAGAAAAGCAGGTGCCCAAGGGTAATGAAACCTTAGCAAAAGAAACCAAAACAAACCCTTAGCTAGGAAAACACAGGGCTGATTTGGTGACTCCCAGTTTGGCTGCTGAATTGGGAGCAACTCCATGGGGTGGTTTGATTTGGCATGGAGCAGCTCTGTTGGGTGGATGTTGAGTGGGGTGGGTTTGCTTAAGGTCAGGCTTGGGCTGGGCCAAGCTCGACCCAAATCTTCCAACGAAGCAACACGAGAACCTGGCTGAGCTTTAGCCCTGCTCCTGGGGAGGAGAGCTGGCTCACCCTGCCTGCTGCTCCAGGAGCTCCCAGCCCTTCCTGGGGTGGTGGAAGCTTCAAGGGAAAGGCAAGGATCTTATACTGGGAAATGGGATGGAAAAGGTGAGGATCTTATACTGGGAAATGTGATAGGTAAGGTGAGGATCTTATACTGGGAAATGTGATGGAAAAGGTGAGGATCTTAACTGGGAAATGTGATAGGAAAGGTGAGGATCTTATACTGGGAAATGTGATGGAAAAGGTGAGGATCTTATACTGGGAAATGTGAAGGAAAAGGTGAGGATCTTATACTGGGAAATGTGGTGGAAAAGGTGAGTATCTTAACTGGGAAATGTGATGGAAAAGGTGAGGCTCTTATACTGGGAAATGTGGTTTTGGGAGATGGATGTTGGAGAGCCTGACTGCAAATCCTCCTCAGATTCAGGAGACTAAGCTGGGCAGCTGTGAGGATCCAGCACACTGGAAAAGCAAGGTGGGATGTCAGTGGTAAAACATAAGGCTCAAGCACAAACTGGGGTGTGGATTGGGGTGGGGGTAAAACTGGGCAGTGATTGTATTTCTGTGTGATCACACTCCAGGGAGTGGAGAGCTTGGGAATGCTGCTGGGAGAGCAGGCAAGGCTACATGTGCTTCAGCTTTTTTAACAAAACTCCCTTTAAGACAGCAAAGGTCACCCAGAAAACAAAAGCCAAGTTGAGACCAAGCTCTAAGAAACTTGCAAAAGTAATGCAGGGTCTCACTCTATGCCTCAGTTTCCATTTTCAGCACAACTGGCTGCTAGATCCCATCCTTGGCTGGCCAGGGATCCAGAAGCCTCTTTGTCACCTAAAGCAGGGGCAGAAAACAAGCCCAAATGTCTGTCTTGAAGAGCTGATGGTTCCATGGGAGCAGCTCTGCTGTGTCTGGCTGCACTTTGAGAGCACAACTCGACCGGAGGTGCCCGAAGCCGCAGCACGGAGGCAGAGAAAGGTGGGAGTGAGAACTCGTGTGTGGGTCCCTTCCAGCCCAGAATACTCCATGATTCTGATTCAGGTGCCAGGGAGGTGGGCTGGGAGGGTGAGGGGGCTGCTCAGTTCAGTGCCTTCTGCCTGAAGCAGTAACGTGCTGAGGCCGAGGTCGGAACCACTCAGATTTTATTCCTAACTTTGTGCGTGCACAGCTCATAAAATCAGCAATGTGGGTGCCCAGAAAGCTTCCCACCTGATGTGTACAGTGAATAACAATGATAGTGAAGTCACACATTTTGGAATTGTTCCTGCTGTTCTAGAAAGATGAAGCTCTGCCATGAAATGGTGGATTTCCTGATGCTTTGGCTGCTTCTTAGCACCCGTGTTAATTTTCTCACAGCTTTTCCATTGGTTTTTGGAAACAAAAGGCTTGGAGGTGACTGCCTGGCCTCTGTGTCAGTGGTGAGTATGAAATTGGGCAGGTTTCCCCTGTCTGTGCTGAGCAGAGGAGTGATATTGGGGGTGTCTGAATTAGGGGGGAGCCTGAGTCCCATTCCCAGGGTAATTCTGTACGTGGATAATGGGCAGTGCTCCCCAGCCAGGTGGAGACAGAGGTGGTGGTCGTGGGCCTGTGTCTTCAGGAGTCATTTTTGTTGAGATAACAACTGACACTGAGAAATGAGTGGTTGTCATGGTTACCTGCCTCCCTTTCCTGGTCTTGCCAGATGTCTTCTTTGGAGCCTTGGGCTTGGAGCAGGATTCAGCATTTCCCTCCTGCTGAGATCACACTCTGATCCAAGCACCTTGAATTTCAAATGTGCTGCTCTGTCACGCTGGGGTGACATTTGTGTGCTCCTGTCTCCTTACTGATCCTTCAGAACAGGCAAGAAGTGGTTGAAACAAGGTCACCTGGGGGTTTATTTAGGGGTGCAGCCCTGTGTTTGCAGATGGTCTGGGGGGTTCTTGCTTTGCCAGGCCATCCATGGCTCTGGGAAAACTCCCAGGGATCAGCCCAGCTCTATTTTCTCTGTCTTGTTTTTTAATATCAAACTAGTGTTGAGAGTTATAAAGTGACCTGAACCACAGAGGTCAGTCTCCACACACCTTTTGGATTGAATCTGACTTTTCTGCCCCTTTTAATGCCTTTTTTGCTTTGCCAGAAGTTTGAGTGAGAGGGGAGCAGGTTAACAAAGAGTCTCTTTAGGGGTTTTTTGTGCTGCATTTGGTTGGCATTGCTTCAGAAAGGTAACTGAGCTCTGAAAAAGGGCTCATGCAAGTCATGCAAGGGGATAGCAGGGACTGCAGCAAGTCATGTTGCAGGAATTCTTGGAGGAGGAAGGTGAAGAGTCTCAGAGGAAACATAAGGTCATTTCCCTTTTAACAGAGAACATTTCAGAGATGCTTTAACAATTGATCAATATGTAAAAGTGCAGCCCACGACAGGGCTTGGTGCTGGGTTATTTTACAGACTGACAACTGGGAGCTGTGTTAAGGGAAGGCTGAATTCCTGAGCTGCAGGGAAGGTGACAATCCCATGGGGAGGGATAACCTGCTCCTCCAGGCCTCTTTTGAGATGAGGTTAATTATATTTACCATTTAAAGTAGATAAATCCAATTCGAATTACCAGGGTGCAAGGAATCCACCATTGCTTTCTTTCTATTCAACTTGTATGGTAATAATCATTATCAAAAATCCAGGAATGAGGGGCAGGGGAGTCTCTGCAGAGGCAGCCAAGTGTTACAACACAGCTCTGGCTCGGGATGCTGAGCCCCCTGGAAGCCTGGGCTGGAACATCTGGTCCACCTCGTGGTGGAAGGTCAGCCTGAGCAGCCAGGCAGTGGAATGTGGTCCTGACTGCTGCACGAGGGCCTGGACTCTTGGGGCTGCACAGCTGTGTCTGGAGCTGGGGGTCTGTGGTGCTTGAGGTGCTCCTGGGGCCACGGATCGGCCTGTGAGGTGGTGCAGGCAGAGATCCAGCCTCCTCCTCCGGCCCTGCTGGCTCCTGGATGGCTGGAAAGGCTCCCAGCAGAGCCCTGGGCTTCCCCAGCCCTGCCAGCAGGGTGCTGGGGAGTGTTCTTGGCAGGGGCTGTGGGTGTTCAGAGCTGTTGTGGTTAGGGCAGCAATCCCCCCCTACCTCCTTGGCTCTGTGGCTGGGACGTGGCCAGGACTTGCTCCCTGCCCTGCCCACCTGGGAAAACCTCTGCATTAACCAACCTGCCCAGCATTTTCCAGGGACACATCCATGGTTCTGCACATCCCCCCTTCACTCTCCTGAAATCCACACCACACTTCTCTAACCCCTGTCTGGGAGCTTCTTTGGAGCAGTGGACAGGGAGCAACCCTGGGTGTTCTGTGGACAGACCTCTGGAGATGGGGGGGAAGTGGTGCTCTCTGTGCCTTAGGGTGAGCAGTACCACAGGGCTGTGAAGGCATTAGTCTTTTAATTAGCATTAACAGGGCAATTATTATCTTAATTACAAGGCTGATAGTGACAGTGAAGTTGTATTTGAGGTTTAAGTGCTGCAGTACCCTGACTGAACTGTATGTTTGTTAATCCTCAGTGAGGGTGTTCTGCTGCACTGAGTGATGTTTATTTAACATACAATAAGTGTCTGAGTGAATCTCTATTAAAGGCATATGTGGAAACCTTAATTTGAAGCATTACAGAAGAGAGTGAGATCTTCAATTCATAAAATCCTTTTTAAACACTGTGAGCTCCAAAATTTGGCCAGTGCCAAAGCAAACTGTATGCTGTAAACTCTGTGCCAGATGTTTCATGTGGGGTATGCTTAAGGTCCAAAGAAAATAAGGTCTGAAGGGAACAGTTTGGCCACTGACTCCCTAATCCAGCCTATATAAAGGAGTTTCGTTTCCATTCAGGAAATAACCTCTCCTGGATGGATCCTCCTCAAAATGTGTTTGCTGAACAATCCTTCTCAGCAACACCTATGCCTGTGAGCAGAAACAGGATCTGGTGGGAAGGCTGGGGAAAAATCTTAAACCTCTTCAGCTGAGAAAGAAGAGACACTAAACAGGTTCTGGTGTCCCTGGGAGCCTGAGATTCCCCTGGCCAAGCCCTGACCTGATGTTGGACACAGGGATTACTCTGCTGTGTGCTGGGTGAGATGTGAGGTGAATCTTCAGCAAACCTGAGTGTCTGCTGTGAACCTTGGTACTGTGCCTTCTTCTGCTCTGGGCAGGGTGCTCGAGGATGTTTGGGATAAAATGAACTCCAGCCCTAACACATAATGCTAAATATGAGCCTAAGCCTGTCCCTAACACTAACCTTAACCCTGAATGTTAGGCCAAGCCTAGCACAAAACCTAAGTACAATCAAACAAGAAACCTGAATGTAACCTAACCCTAAAAGCTGAGCTTAACCAAAAAGCCTAAATGCTAACACTAACACTAGGTAGCCTAAGGGCCATGAGCACTGCCCCAAAAATTAACCATAAACCCTGAATTAAACCCTGCACTAAGAAACAATAACAAGCACCAGTCCCTGATGCTAACAATATCCCAACAGCCAAACCCTAAATATCAATCCAAACCATACCAAACTCAACCCAAACCTAACCCTTACATAACCCTACTCAAACCCTAACCCTAATCCTAACTGACCCTAATCCTAACTGACCCTAACTCCCAACCCTAAACTGAACCCTAACTGTGAGCTAACCCTAACACCCTAAACATAACTTGAAATACAGCCCTTACCTAACCCCAACCATAACATCCTAATCCCAAACCTTAACCCTTGCCTTGCTTGCTCCTGCTTTGACCTGCCCTGGCTTGTCAGCCCCAACCTCACACTGCCTTACAGACCCAGCTGTGCCCCTCCCTTGCCCTTCCTTCCACTCCAGCCCTTTGCTTTGCCTTCCTCTGCCCTGCCCTGCCTGCAGCTGCTGGGCCTGCCCTTGCCTACCACTCTGCTGCCTTGCCTTGCTGTTCCTACCAAACCTTGCTTTTCCTTGCCATCCCTGTCTCTTCCTTGCCTTGTCTGACTTTGCCTGTCCATGTCTTTCTATTCATTTCCCTTCGCATCCATTCCCCACCTTTAACTGCCTAGGCCTCTCTTCCCCACCATTGCCTTGCCTCACCTCCCTCTCCTTTGACATGCCTTGCCCTTCCTAGCCCTCCTAGCCTGTCTTTTGCCTTGTCTTACTCCTCCCCTCATGGCTTTGCCTTGCCTTGCCTTCTTTTCATTTTCTTCTTTCTTCTTTCTTCTTTCTTCTTTCTTCTTTCTTCTTTCTTCTTTCTTCTTTCTTCTTTNACCTCACACTGCCTTACAGACCCAGCTGTGCCCCTCCCTTGCCCTTCCTTCCACTCCAGCCCTTTGCTTTGCCTTCCTCTGCCCTGCCCTGCCTGCAGCTGCTGGGCCTGCCCTTGCCTACCACTCTGCTGCCTTGCCTTGCTGTTCCTACCAAACCTTGCTTTTCCTTGCCATCCCTGTCTCTTCCTTGCCTTGTCTGACTTTGCCTGTCCATGTCTTTCTATTCATTTCCCTTCGCATCCATTCCCCACCTTTAACTGCCTAGGCCTCTCTTCCCCACCATTGCCTTGCCTCACCTCCCTCTCCTTTGACATGCCTTGCCCTTCCTAGCCCTCCTAGCCTGTCTTTTGCCTTGTCTTACTCCTCCCCTCATGGCTTTGCCTTGCCTTGCCTTCTTTTCATTTTCTTCTTTCTTCTTTCTTCTTTCTTCTTTCTTCTTTCTTCTTTCTTCTTTCTTCTTTCTTCTTTCTTCTTTCTTCTTTCTTCTTTCTTCTTTCTTCTTTCTTCTTTCTTCTTTCTTCTGTGTTTTTGCCTTGTTCTTCTGTGTTCTGTGTTCTTGCCTTGCCTTCCACTCTGTTTCTTTCCCTTGCCCTGCCTTCCCTTGCCCTGCCTTGTGCACTCCCTGCCCACCTTGGCATTACTACCCCTTGCCTGGCCTTGCCTTGCTCACCCCTCCCTGTCTCTGCCTTGTCTGTACATCACTGGACTTCCTCTCCCCTGCCCTGCCTTGCCCTTCCTGGCCTCCAGTTGCCTCCCTTGCCTTGAACTGCCTTTCACAGCCATCCCCTGCCTTAACCTGCACACTCCCTTCCTCCCAGGCCTTGCCTTGCCTTGCCTTCCTCTCCTTTGTCTGTCCAACCCCTCTGTGTTCTCACCTGGCCTTGTATCCACTCCCTCCCTTGACTTGCTGCCCCTTTCCTGCCTGGCATCTCCTTGCCTGGCTCTCCCTGGCCTCTCTCCTGGCCTACCCATCACTGGACTGACCTTCCCCTGCCTGAAGGCAAGGCAAGGGCAGACAAAGCAAAGACAGATGCCAGTCTGGCAAAGCTGGGCAATGGGACTGAAGGCAAGGCAAGTGACTCAGAGTGCCTTTGCTTGGGAAGAAAAGGATTTAGTCCCAGTGTTGGTAGATCACATTGAAGAGTTAAACTGCAAGGAGATGTTTTTGTCCTGACACCTCTTGTGTGGGAGCAATCCTTGGATGTGTTCAACACTGGAGGAGGTGTCCAACCTGCAGGTGGCAAATTCCTGAAAGGGACTGGCAATGCCTCTCTGTGGGAAGGAAAGCACATTGCCCCAGTGTTTGAGGGGCAGATAAGAAGCTGCCTAGTGGAGGTCAAGGGCAGCAGCAACTTTCTGTCCTGGCATATTTGGTGTGAGAGCACTCCCTCAACTTGTACAATTATGGAGTTGGTATCCATATTTTGAAGGTAGGGTTCTGAAAGGTTCACTTTGGCAAATAATTTCCACTTTTCAGAGGTGGTGTTCTGAAATTTCTGGCAGCCCATTTATTTTCAGCAAGGTAAGCAGCTCAGTCTTGATGTACAGCTGGTAGAGTGCCCAGGGCAGGTAATGTCCAGTACCAGTGTTCTGGCACCTTTGTATGGGATCAACCCCTGGATGCTTGGTTTTGAGGAGGGATCCAATTTCTTTTGAGGTGGGGGTCATAATTCCACTCTTTGACAAGGAAACCAGTCCTGGATCCACACATTGGACAGTCTTGGTGAATTTAATTGCTTTTTCTAGCATACAGCTCTGTCTGTCAGGGCTGTTGAACCATTACAGTGGGAATGCAGAAGCCAAGCTGGAGAGCTTTTTGTCCTGCTGCCTTCAGAGTGTGAGCAGTCCCTGGTGCTGTTCAGTTTGGCCCCACCTGTGAGATGGAAGCATTATGGTGGTGCCCAGAGCTGAGAGGGAAAGTCAGATACCAGGGGATGTGGTGCAGCTCAGGTCGTAGCCAGCAACAGCTTTCTCAGCTGGCCCCTTCGTGAGCTCTGCCTTTGCTTTCTGAGTTTGTCACTGAACTCTGTGACAGTGACAGCAGTTATTAGCAAAAAGGATTTTGTGCTGCCATCTGAGCTTGGGGCAAGTAAGAGTTTGTACTTGCAAGGGAAGGTCTGCGAAATCTTTCTGTCCTGACAGAGTTTCTCTGAGAGCAGCGACGTTCTCAATTGGATCTGCCCTTTGGTGCTTCGGCGGTAGGCAAGGACCACTGACTTCTTCTGCAAGCCCACAGCGCCGTTGTGTGGTGGTTTTGCGAGCGCTGAGCTCTGTCAGGTGAAAGCCGAGAGTTTCTGTGCTCGTGTGGAGCAGTCAGGCCCCTGTGGGGGCTCCCCCGCGGCTCCCGGCCCGTGCAGACCGAAAGGATGCGATGCCGCAGGTTCCTGGGAAGGAAGATGGATCTCTCATCACTGGCTGTGCAGCTTACAGGCTGCAAAAGAAAAGTGAATTCCAGCATTGCCTCTTTCCTCTGGAGCCTTTTCTGTGCTGAACGTTTTCAGCTGCTGAACGTTCTCAGTTTTGGATCTGGACTCTGAGAGAGAAAGCGCCTGAGGCTCCCCTGAGCCGAGCACACAGAGCTGCCTGTGCTGCACCTCACAAACTCCACAGGGAAAGCAAAGGGCAGCACTTACTCCTGGTTCTCAGATCTCTGCTCTGGGGGCAGCTGCTGGACACAGGAAGTTTTGAAGCTCTGCAAGAGTGGAAGAATGTGATGGGACCTGCAGCTGAGCAGGAGAGAGCCAAACTCCAGAAGGTGTGCTGCTTTTCCCAGGATGAGTTAAATGTGGAGACAGCAACAGCTTGCTGAGCTGGAACCTTTTGTGACCAATATTGACATTTGATACAGTCAGTTGAGTTTCAGGAACTTTGCAAGATTGAAAGAATGTGGTAGAACATTGAGCTTGAAAGGGAAGCTCATAGCCTTGGTTTTGTGTGATGTTGTTGCTCTCCTTCGAAGTGGATGTGAAACCCAGCAACTCTTTTCTCCTCTTTTGTTTCCAGATTAAAATTATGGAGCTGGATTCAGTGAGAGAGCAAAAATGTAAAGGTGCAGACAACTGAAATTAAAAAACCTAATACCAAAGAGAGTTGTGTAGTTGAAGGCAGCATAAGAAAAGTGATGCCCAGCACTGTCTCTTTTGCTCTAGCAGCTTTTTCCTAAGGCAGCGGATCAAGGTCTCTGAAATGATAGGATTCAGTGTCCAGCTTAGAAGAAACTTCAGATTCCATTTGAAACCCTTAATTCTCAGCACAAGAAAGGGGCAAGATGAATTCCCACGCCAGGAGAGAAGCAGTTGCTGGATTACCCCTTCTCCTCACAGCTTTTCAACTA
>VZRX01000805.1:4094-44569 GCA_013398075.1 Notiomystis cincta
GGGGGGGAAGTGCCAGAGGACCAATAAGGGGGTAACACAGCCAACTCAATTGGTCTGATGCTGTCCAGTCACGACCCCTAGATAAAAACGGGCCAGTCGGTGAGATCGAGAGGGGCTGGGATAACCGAGAGGGAGGCACCCGATCCAGGGCTATAAAAGTCGAAACCCCCGCGTCCTGAGTGTGTCTCTGGCTCCAGCCCTCGGTGGTCACAATCCTGGTGCCGTTTCCCCTTTGCCTCACAGCTCGGCAGATCGCCATTCCATGGGTCCCAACTTGTACGTCTAGAGGCTTTTTGTAAATAGAGCCCACTTAAATTTTTAATTGGCTTCATCATTTTTATCAGTAATATCTGCTGATGACCTGGAACATGCCAAGTTAACTTTGTTTACGGTAATTCACCTTTGTGACAGCATTAAGGGGACAGTAAGATTTTTGCAATTACAAAGGTTGACAGCAAAAGGCTTGACAGCTGCACAGTTGTGTCACATTCTTTCATTTCAGTCTTTTCCTTACAGTTACTAGAATTGCCCCAAATCAAGCTGCCTGTTAAAATTTCATCTGTAAAACACTTGATTTTCTTCAGCTAACCCCCTTTAGAACAAAAAACAAAAGGATTTATGTGCATTCGGTATTTACTGTGACATCTAGTAAAGCCATATAAACTCCAAGAATGTGAAGCATAGCACTTATAATTTGCCATGCACAGGTATTTGATGGATAGGGAAAAAAAAGGGGAGAGGTGGTTTTGCTTTCAGCTTGATGAAGCTGAGCCAGAAACAATTATTTTCATGATTCAGAATAAATGTGTAAAAAAGGTAGCAGCTAAACAATATCAACCTCATTCTGTTGCTGAATCTTTCAATTTATGGCAAACAGTTGAAAAGCTCATGGCATTATTCACTAATCCTGTTCAAAGACAAAACTTTAATGTTCAACTGTGTAGTGCATTTGCTGAAGGGACCCAATGCCTTATGGCACAGATATGGCTAGTTTTTACCCTCAATTCATCCATATAAATTATTCTATGGACAGCTAAAGTGTGCAGTGAGAACTTGTAAGTCGAATAATCCTGTAATAACTCTGTGCCTAATATCATATACTCGATGTCAAACTCATCCAGTTTAGAAGTTCCAAAGGGTTTCATGGCAAAATCTAAAACCTCTTTCCCTTCTGTGTGTTGATACCCTTGACTTGTCTCTGCATTTAAATGGGATAGTTTACATTTCTACAACTCAACTGCAGAAGAGTTTTGCAGTTCACGCAAATGGTCAATCTGTCTCTTACAGAGGAACAAAACAGTCAATATTACAGATCCTTTTCTTCTAGTAAAAACACAGTTTTATGATGATTGAAAACTGAACTGAGTTATTTAAAGGTGAATACTAAAAAGTTTCTTCTATCAAAATAAAAAATGTTTTCCAGGATCATCTTCCTATGAGGTAATGAGGTAATGACAGCTAAAGCTCAGTGGTGTCTTGGGTAATACCTGTGCTGAAATACTTTCAGTATTATGAGTTGTTTTTTTTTATACTATTCTTAACTGAAAACCTTTCCTTCAGCTGGACTTAGAAATAATGCACTATGTTTTAAATAGATCTCAAGAAATTTCTCTTAAAAACAAATCCAGGGCACTTCTTGCTCCCTCTAGTACCATGAGAAGGCTTCAGTGAAAAAATACTCAGTTGATTCTGAGTTAAATTTGATTAAAATTGAAGTAGATACAACTTTTCAGTGAATTAATTCATGCTAAAATCATCTGACTTAGCAGTGTGATTTATTAGTCAGTGTTCAAATTTGTACTTAATGAAAAGGAAAATCATAAAATTACAGTAAGGGTGAACTTCTCACTTCCTTACCTTTCAATTAATTTATTTTGTTTTTCAAAATTGTCCTTATTGCACTATAGCACTAACCCTGTTCCTAGATCTGTGAAGGAAATGCAGAATGCCCATACCAGCCCTTCAATTACCTCCAGAGATGGCTGTTTAATTCTAATAGGGACAGACTTACCATTTTGATTTCCATGCAGTTTTTACAGCTGCCCGACACAGTACTGTGGATGAAGTCAAGGAGCAGGCAGGTCACCAGGCTTTCACGGTGTGCTAAATTTTTTGGACACAATTACCACATCTCTGAAATGGATCTGGGGGACAGACCCACTCATGAATACTGAGAATCCTTTCTATTTCTCACTCTAAGATATTGGTGGTTTTATTTCTTGTGCTGTGTTTTTTCTACAGATAATGTAATTTTTGGTGAAATTATCCTTTTACTTCTTGCAAGAGCTGAACATAGTTTTATGTTATGAGATGCATCACAGGGAAAATCTGGGCTGACTGGGGGTCCCAGTAATGCTGTGGTCTAAAGATAAAACAGCAGTCAGGTGTCTCAGGGGACTCAAAATCTAGATAAGAAGGACAGGTAGAGGAAAATTAACAATAGCAAAAGAAAAGAGATTTCTGTTGGTGGCTACTCCTTAGCATCTATCTGTAATACCAGGTTTCACCTCTGGCATCAAAACTGTAGTTGTGTACTCAGTCAGAGGCTGGAGTGTTAGGACTTTCTTTAACACAACTGCCTTCATGAAACTTTAGGGAATGTGACGTCTTTGGAGTCTCCTCTCTGTCACACATGCTGGAAAATGGCCAAGGCAATTCCTGGGGTGTCAGGCAAAGGGAACAGAGCTGTGCAAACTTTATTTTCTTAGGAATCCACTTGATGAAAAAGTAAAGGACGTACTTTGTCTCTCCCAGCAAACTGACAACAGCTCCAGGAGGTTTTGCCAGTGGCTTCTCTTGCCCAGTTCTGTGTCCTTTCATGCAGAGCTCTGTGGCAGAAGGCCAAAGTCATAATCTGAGCCTTACTTTTCAAGTTCTACTGTTGCTTGCTTTCTTTAGATTAGAGCAACATAATCATATTTTACAAGGTCTGGTAGCCTCATTATTTCTCTTCAGGCTTCTTTCTGAATTTGATGTCCCTTGCAATTGTGAAACTTCCTTTTTACTGTTATTTGTCACCCATTAATTAACTGAATTGATTCTTCTTTCTCTCACTTTCTCTTTCCACCTCTTACCAACCACTTTCATCTCATTCACTTTATTTAACATCACTTTGAAGGAATGAAAGTGATGCAGCAGTGCTAGTGTGAGGGGTCAAAAGAACATGGGAAACAATCATTATATAAGCAACAGAATATGGAATACTT
Source organism: Notiomystis cincta (assembly GCA_013398075.1). Lineage (NCBI taxonomy): Eukaryota > Metazoa > Chordata > Aves > Passeriformes > Notiomystidae > Notiomystis > Notiomystis cincta. The sequence goes on from VZRX01000805.1 coordinate 7,301, forward strand.
GGTTTCTGTTTTGTTGGTTTATTATTTGACCTGTTCTGATAGGCTGAAATCAGCTGGGGGGCCCTGATTTCTCTTGGGATTTTAGGCACTCTTAAATAACAGCTGCTACTATAATGGGATGGAGCAGAGCCAAATCCACCAAAAGCCCCAAATAATGTGATAAACAGAATGTGAAATTTACTTCTTAATATTTTTTTGTAGATTTCACATCTGTAACAATGTTGTCAAATCAAGACCTTCAAAGCCATTTAATGACAGTATTTTGCTCTCTAGAAGTGATTGAGATTCACAGGTGTCAGGTGTGAGAGAGCAGAGGCTCAGACTAATGACTCAGAGTCATCAGTGCTTTAGTGGGCAGATTTGAGTGCAATCACAAATCCAGTCCTTGAAATCAACCTCACATAAACAAGCTTTTCAGGAATGTTCCATCTTTAACAAGTGCAGGTTTTTTACAGAAAGTGGAGGGGCTAAATGGATTATAAGGAAAATAAACTCTTACAATAACGAATAAGAAGGAAGGTTCATCAGTTGCAAGTAGATAGTTCTTATCACTAGAGCACTCTGACCTTTCAAAGCCTTTGCCAGTTCTGTGAGGCTGTCCTTACACTTAACAGACAAGAGACCCTGAGACTATTGTATCCCCAGCCTGCAAATATTTGCATCAGTTATTAGTTCTGATTCTCTGTGACATGGAGCCTGATCACATCTGAATATCTTCTCATAATGAGAGGAGTTACTGACACCATGTCAAAACCACCACTCTGTTCTGATTATATTTGGATATTGTTTTCAGGTTGCTCTTCTCCCCCACCCTCTTCTTTTGTACAACCCTTACATAGCCAACTTGAGCATCTTTTCTTTCATTGCTTAGGGCAGTCTGCTCATCTGGGAGCTGCAAATTATGTGAATAACAAAAGCAGAAAACTGTGCTCATGAGGACAATTTCTCAAAACCATGTATCACAGAGTCACAGAATATCCTGAGCTGGAAGGAGCCCACAAGGATCATCCAGTCCATCTCCCAGCCCTGCACAGGACACCCCAACGATCCCATCCTGTGTATCCCTGAGAGAGCTGTCCAAAGGCTCCTGGAGGCTCCTGGAGCTCTGGCAGCCTTGGGGCTGTGACCATTCCCTAGGGAGCCTGGTCAGTGCCCCACCACCCTCTGGGGTGGGAAGAACCTTTCCCTGATACCCATCCTAATCCTCCCCTGGCACAGCTCCAGCTGTTCCCTCAGGGCCTGTCCTTGGTCACATAGATCAATGTCTGCCCCTCCTCTTCTGGCTTACTACACTGTAAAAAGGAAACTTTCCTTAGTTAATATTGGTTCAGAATTTTTAGGAAAGAAAGAACCACGAAGTTGCTGTGGTATAAAAGGTCTGTGAGCACTCAATAAATTTTGACTGCATTTTGATAATTCTGTGACTCCCTAGAGCTTTGCACTGTGCTCAGACAAAGCTGGGAAAGAGGGAAAGAGGAACAAACCGAGCTATCTCTGTGTAAGGAAAGGTGCCAGAAGGCATTAGCAATGTGCTAATGGCCGCTGCTGAACTGACTTCAGACAGGACATTATTCTTGTCTGCACCTCTGCTTCCTATCTGTAAAGAGGGAATGGAGCTTAGGGTGCTTGTGAGAAGCTTGGAATTCAGGTTCAGAGCAGATAGTGGCAGAAAAATACCTAAAATATATCGTGGTTTCCTGTGAATCCTTAATCCTACCCTGGTCACCTCACCCCAGGTGTGGATCCTGGCTTTACTGCAGCTGCCCTCTTGTACAGCATCTTCTCCATGTGCAAATACTCAAGGCGTGCCTCCCTAAGACACCACCAAAGCAGCTTGCGGCCATTGCAGCACAGGGGCCGAGCATCGATGATGCCAGGACGTTTATTAAAAAAGGCACAGATATTTATACTGTTTCAGCTTGTGTATAACAATTGCCACTTGTTCTGTCTATATGCTAGCTAATTCATAGCAAGCTATAATGTTACCTTTCCTTTTGTGTATTTGTTTATCTTGCTGCAGGATGTTCTATAATCTCCATCAGGAGATATAATCTGCTCTGCGCAGAAGGATGAGATTTCTATAGGTTTTGCTCATGTATCTTTCTCATGGTTTTTCTCGTAATTCCTGCTGGACCAACTTTAGCTGTGGTGTTCATGTCATTTAACTCATTCTGTTCTGCAATAGAAGCTGTCCACATCGAAGCTGGACTAAAAGATCACTAAAAGATTCGAGGTTCAAAGTGTAAGGAGCTTTGTTAGGGCTTAGTTGAGCCTACAAAGTGGGTGTTGGCAAAATCCACATACCTCTGAAGGCAGTGCGGGCACTGCAACCCCTCCTTATTTAGCAATACAAGCCTTTTAAAGATGTCTGAATATTGACTATTGTATAAATATGGATCAGGGAGGAAGTTCCTGTTTATGCTGCTCTAATTACTCAGTTTGCTGCAGCAGCTGCTGATTTGATGTCTCATGACAGCCCTCTGAGTCAATACAAATAGTGGGGATGTTGCTGAGGAAAGAGGAATTAGCACTCAGCAAAACTGATGGCTGGAGCTGAAGAAGACATTGCAGAAAGAATCCTGGACTGCTTCAACAGTGAGACCTCTTGCAAAATGTCTTTCTACTTGTTTTGAAACACCTCAAAAGATGCAGCTTTGGACATTTTACCTCAAGTTTCTCTGTGTTCTTGCCATCCAGTCAGAAAGAAACATAACTTTTCCTGTTTTTTCATTTGCCACCAGCTGAAAGAATAAATGTCATTTTCCTGGGCTCAGACATCTGGGATGCCCTTTAGTCCCCCATGTACTCTGCTCCACACATCCTATGTGCACCTGCAGTGCTGTGCTGCTGCCTAGTATGAAAGCAATGTGGGACTGGGGACTAAGCCCAAAGGTTGACATTGTGCTGAGGAAATCGATGAGGAGAGAACACCTCCAGTAACTGATACACATGGAATTTGTCTTGTGCTAGCTCCAAAGGGTCTGAGTGACAGTAATGACTTCTGTGACTTTACCTGCCCAAAGCCTTCAAACTGGGTTATTGCAGAGTTACACAATTAGCACTGGTGGTGGTAGAGTCTGTAGAAATTGTCAGAGTTCTTGGGGTTATTTATTTTTCCAAGAACCTGTGTTTTTCTAATCCCTGCCAATTTGCCTCACTGGAAGAAAAATCAAACTCCGGCTGTGACTCAACAGTAAACTGAAAAAATTAAAAATAAATGACATCCTTATCACTGAGTTGCAGTGACTCCGAAAGACTGTGGAAACACACTAGGAGTAGCACATACTTCTCACATTACAGTGTTCTCTTTTTGGGTGATACAGGAAGCAAAAATATTTAAAGAAAATAGCATCCTTTGTTTACAGTGATGGAAGGTTAACCAGGTTTTTAAGCATATTAGGGTACTAAAGGAACTGTTTAGGAAACCAATTTCCTAAGGCATAAATACACATCTCCAAATAAATATATAACAATATATATGAGTATGAATAAGTACTGTTGTTACTTAACCTATAGTCTTTTTTATCTCTGCTAAAAGAAAAAGAATTGTGGAAGATTTGCACTTAAGCATATCTTTAAGCAGATAAATGGAAATATTTCCATTTTGGAGCATAAAGTCATTCTAGGAAAGTGATTACCATAAAAATATGTCTGAGACATATTTTGTGGTGGAATTTTTCTTTATAAAAAAACCAAGTAAATAATTATAGGATAAAGGGGCTCTTGTAAACTGCCATAAAACTGTGTAATAGAGCAATAAATTAATAGTGCTCCAGAGCTCAATCTGATTAGTTTTCTTCATTACACAGCCAGATAGATACTTCTGGTTTTTCTGTTTGTTTCAGAAGGATTTCAAAATCAGCTATCAGAAAAAGGATCTTAAATTAAGTCTGATTCTGAAATTAGAACCTGAGGCAAACAGTCTCCAAATGAAACGAGCTCACAATCATAGGCTTACCTTTTTCCTCATTTAACTGAACTGACAAGAAATGTTAAGAACAGTCTGCACAGCTTGGTTCCCAGAGAATGAGAACACACTGGAAAACACATGATCCTAAATATTTCCTCCAAGGAGATGAGACCATGTAGTCAGCACTAGTGGCTGTTGCTACCCATGGTCTCAGCTACCTAGCTGGTCAGGGCTGAGAGAGTTTTGAAGGGATAATCTGGAAATTAAGTGGATACCTCCTTTTTCTACCTCCCTGCTCAAATTTGGGATCTTATCCCTTTACTAGAAGATTCCAAGTCCTTGGCTTCTGTCTCTGACTACACACTGGGTGATACATGGTGGTGGTGGCAGCAGGGGGTTGTTTCCCAGACTGGAAAGGTGCCTTATCCTGCTACTCAGCTGCTGCTCTTTTATCGCCCCTATTTTCTTAGCTGCTGCTTCTTTCCTTAAGCTAAACCATTTTCCTCCCATTTCTCAGGGCTATGCTTTTTCTCCAAAGACCAGTGAATTTTGGGGTATCTGTTTTCAGTCTGTGCCTCTATTTTCAAGACCTTTGTTGTTGTCCCATGGCTAAACTGAGTATCATAAGGAAAACCAGCATGGCTCAAGCTCTGGGCCATTTATGTTTCTACAAGGAACTGGTAACCAGTATAACAGGTCAGGAGTGGGGCCTCACACTGGGAGTATGTGGCACAGTTAGTTTGTACTCACAGGTGCAACAGCCTTTTCTTTGACTACACCTCTTTGGGACCTTGGGTAAATCACCTTGTCCCCAAGTCCTGAAGGTTCTTAGGCCTTCATTATTGCACTGCTTTTATTGAATACTGACCTTGAGTTAGGTTCTCTGTAGGAGATGTGAAAACAACTTAATATCTTGATCCCTAAGCAACGGTCAAACAAAGACCCAGGAGTTAGGGATGAAATATAGAAGGCATCTTTTATTTCTGCTCAGAATCCTAACTTATTAATGAGGCCCTGGAGAGTTTTTTCTATTTTTTCACTGCTATTAAATAAACAGAGAGAGAGAAAAAGACAAAGGGGGGTCTCTTCTATGGTTTGTGGAGGTTTTTGTATATATAGAATAAATACAGATATTAGGCTGAATTTTTGAGGTTTTTACTGGAATCCAGAAGATGAACTAGGCATTTGTAGGGCAAGTATGTGCCTAACTACCACTTCATCTTTGTCTTGTTCATAAAATTGCAATACTGCTCTCAGGTTTGAGCATTCCTCATATCTCAGCCAGGATCGTTCACTGTACCCCTCTGATTCTTTAGGTTGAGTTCTTCCCAGCATGGGAAACAAACTGCTGCCAGAAGCAAGGCAGACTATGTGCTGGAGGATAGAAATATGGTCAAGAAAGAAATTGTAGATTGGTAGTTTTGAGACAAAGCAGAGACATCCAGCTCCTCCATTTTGCAGCCTGCAAGTTTAAAGCTGGTTTTGAGCAGGGACTTTTGGTGCCTGGCTGCAGAAGGAATAATTACCAAGGCTGTATTAAGAGATGAAGTTCCCCGTGTAAGAGCTCTGGAGAATGAAACAATTGCATGCCCAGGATTCAAGGTAGGCAGCACATTCTGTAACAGGATCTGCAGAAAACTGATGGGCAACACCTTCAAGAAGGATATCTGTAAAACTCCTTCTCTCCTGAGATAGGGGCACAGATGAGTATCTACAGATAAGTACCTGGGTAAGGGCAGGGTTAACAACATATCATTTTCTCCAGTGCCTCTTGCTTTTCCTTTGAGTGCTGGTAAAGTGTTTGACCTTTCTTTGAAGGCACAAAGTCTGGGTGCATCTCCATCGCACGATGGGTGAAGCACACACTCAGGAAGCGCAGGACCTGTATTCCTGCTCCTTTGAAGTTTAAAAGACTTAAAACTGTTAGTCCACTTTCCATACCTTACCTGCCATGCTGAAAAAATGTTTGCAGGATTGCAAGGAAACTCTAGGTTAGAAGGACTTTTAGGGTCTCCTGTGATAGGCCATGGATAAAAGACCCCTCACATGAGCAGAGGGGATCAGAGCCTCTTCCTCTATGGCCAAGCTCTGATCCCCCTCATGCTGGAGCTGTTGGCACCACAGCAACCAACCTTCCAAACATGGCTTAGGCAATAACACAGGAAAAGAGATACAGACTCATTCCTTCAAGTTTAAAGTATTTTGTTTAAAATTCACAGCAATAAATATCAAAACAAGCTTTTGAGGTACAGATTTAGAGCCTCACTATTTTCTGTAGTCAAACTGTTTGACTGATTCCACTTCAGTATGTTCTGACGACTCTTTGTGCCACTGACCAGAGGTTTATGTCTGCAGTTCTAATTTCACTTCTAGTCTGCAGCTTTTTAGAATGAGTTTATGGAAATAGTTATCTGCCTGATCCTTCTCTTTTTTTTTATTATTTTATTCTGAAAGAAGGACTTTATTCTGAAAAGCCGCACAGTTTGTCTTTAACAGAGGAAGGAAATTCCTTAAATACACTGAGGTTTTACAAGGACTGTACTTGAGCAGCTTTAAGAAACAGTTGGAAGCTGAGGTATAGTCCAGTGGTCTAGCTATAAACCAATTTTTTCTTGGACAGCTAGCAGACTTGCCAAGATCTCTAGAAATATTTCTGTGCTTTGAATGAAATCCTTTGTGAAAGTAATAATGCTTGGTGTTGTGAGGAAAAGGGTAAAACTGGAAGAATGTTGAGGCCAATGGCAGGTTTGCTGAGTGACATTGCAGTTGGGAATGCCAAGACCTGGAGAACAACAGTGTGGGAAACCCCATCCATTGTGCTGATTGCTGTCCATCCTCTGGCTGCTTTGAGAAGTAGAACCTTTGTATATATAATGTAGGTGTTTGGAGAGGCTCAGAAGCCCTCTGTGCTGGTTTGAAAACAAACCACTGAGAGAGTCTAAGTCAGAAATACAATTTAATAGAAAAAGAAAATAAATAAATGAAATAGCATGAAAAAAGGAACCACTGACAGAGTCAGAATACAACCTGGCACCCTGTCAGTCAGGGTGTTGGTACCAGTCCAGATGAAAGTGGTCTTGTTGAAAGTGGTGATCCTGAAGACAAGGTCTGGTCTCCACCAGAAAATCCAGCAGTAGCTCTTCTCCTCTGGGAATCCAGCAGGCAAGGGCTCCCCGTGGTGTTGGAAAGTTCATCTTATATCCACGATGGAATGCTTGGTCCCTCCCCCTGGGTGGAGCATCTCACAATGGGATAATGTGTGAGACTAAATGGCCCATTAACAGAAGATATCCCCTAAAGGGAGGATGGGTCATGGGAGAGATAAAGAACCCTGCCCCACCTGGCTTCAATAGCCAGCCCATTAAGAGAAGATAGTCCAGAGGGAGGAGACAAGGAACACCACCCAACCTGGTTTCAACAGCTCATGAAGATGGTGATAGAATACAATGCAACCCAGGACACCCTCTCATACCTGAGCTCCCCGTTTCAGGAGAGAGGGGATCAAAACTCACAGATCATTAAAAAAAACAGGGAGGTCACAGCATGGTGGAATACAACTTGTCCTTGGTCAATGAGTGCTGACAGCTGAGATGGACTGAGCCCATTGCCATTTATGTGTCTCCAATCAGGTGTTCCTTTGGGATCCTTTGGTGATGGAGGTAATGAAATAAATCTACTCTTTACATTTGAGCCACAGATTTGTAGTTGTTCTGGCTGCCTACCTGCCCACATTGACTCACATGCTGAGGTAATTGCAACTCACAGGTAACCAGAAGAGCCTCACTAGAGTTTTTCAAAATCTTGCCTCCTTGATTCTTCTGCTCTGAGAAGTGAAGGAAGGAAGGGTCAGGTTACATGGAGAGGAGCAGCTAGCAGTGTGAGCTCTGTAAATGTCTGTAGAATATGATTGCAAGGGCTCAGTACAGATTTTCCTCCACAGGTACAGCTGACTGGCTGCATGAAATGCTGTCATGGCTTTCACACAGCCGCAGATGGCAGTGACTGCAGCAATCATTCCAAATTAGTGGCCACTTTTCTGAAGCCTTTGACAATAAAGGCTTGATTTACAAACAGAAATAGTAATTTCTAGGTGGTGGAGGTCCTGCAGAAAGTTTTCGATGTCTCCCTCTACTTGGTTGTGCTCAGATCAGATGCAGAGCAGCTGCTCTGAGTCCAACCTCCCAACTCCTATGTGAGTGAAGAGCTGGTTTTGATCTCTCACCAATAAACAAATATAGGAAAGACTCTTTCAGAGGATGGGAGCAGTCCTGTTTCCAGGTAACCATGTCCTTTCCTCATGAATCACTATGGAAACCAAATTCCCTCCTTCTGTTTCCTCTAAATGAGAAAGCATGTTTCCCTGCTAGCAGAGAGGGGAACTCTTTGATTTCCTATTCCAGTCCTTGACTCCACAATAGCAGAGGGTCACTTCTAATTCTAATGTGAGGCACTTAAATTTCAGCAGTGTTGAAATAGACACCTCAGGCAGTCTCACAGCTGCTTCAAAATAACCTACTCAAAATGCCTTGAAAAGAAATGAAAGCCTTTTTCTTTTTCTCAGAGAGTGGTGCTGTTATGTGCAAAGATGTAGAACACAACTGAGCTCCTGTGTCTTCCACCAGCCTCTCCTGGCTGATAAGGTGTTTCCACCCACACATTAATTGCCATCATGCTTAGGTGATGCACAGGAGTCACAGAAGACTCTGTCATTTACTTGAACAGATCTAAGGTCAGGATGAAGCTTTCTGGGAACATGGGCCCCATCTTAAAGAGTGTTTTCCAAGCTGCCTCCTGCCTGCATTTGTTCAGGTTTTCTTCTTACCAATTTGTGAGATGGTACTGGGTGACATGGAGAAATGGCATTATGAAAATTGACATACTGAGCCTTGGTTTTAGTCAAAACCCCACCAGACAGCACTGATGCCACCTACACTCCCATCTTCACTTAGAATGTTGTCATTTACAATCAAAAATAAAGGCAGTAGTGTGTCCCTGAGCCTCAAACATGAGCAGGTGCTTAACTTCTGTTGAAATGCTTTTGGACACAGAAAGCTGATTTTTTGTTTGATGGTTTCCAAAGGTTTCAGGGATTCTGTCTCTTGATGTTATCAAAGCCTCACAATATTCAGTGGTTTTGATACCAAAGATCTGTGGTTTTCATTCTCGGTAATCTCACCATGTGCTTTAGAGTTTATAAATAGGTGTGTCATACCAGTGCCTCAGATGGGTTTATCAGCACACTCCCCTTCCCAGCTTGCACACTGAGATCTTACAATCTCCTACATTTCCACTTGTATGTTTATGCCTTTATCCTGGGAGCTTTGCAGATCTACAGCCATGAATGATCTTATCCATTCACCCTCAAATTACCGTTATTGCTTCCTTTAGAGCAATAACAGTGTCTGAAGGCATCTGGAGTTTCAGACAACCAAGCAAAACAGAACAGCCCTTTCCTGTTGTTAGCCTCCATGGCAATCAGAGAATTAGCTTCCATTCTAATAGATTACTTCCAAAACTACTCCTTTCTTTTTTTTAAATTGCTGAGCTGAAGTCAAGATAGGCAGAGCCATGGGCAGGCCATATTTTGCACCTCTCTTTCATGTTGCATTAACTCTTTTTTTTTTCATATTCTTAATTTCAAGACAAGAAGATTGTTCCAGTGGAAAAGCCTGCAGTGAGAGCCAAAAGTTTCAACATTTTTGCAAAAAATTATGAAAATTCATTAGCTTGTTCTGGCTGAAAATTTTCCTTTTTCTAATTTTGAGTGATCTTTAAAAAAAAGAAAGGATTATTTTACCTCTGGATATTTTTAAGACCGTCATACATTATATGTGCAGTATTGGTCCAATTCTACTTGTGGATACACCCAAGGAGAAGTAGATGTAGCAAAAGCAAAAAAAAAAAAAAAATCCCAGAGACCTGTTCCTAAAAGGTTCTTGTTGGAGGAGGCTTTCTCTTGGCAAGAGAAGCCAGTCTTGCAGGCCTTGGGAGAATTACTTGTGGCATAGATTTGTTATAGATTTCAAAGGGCCAGGATTTCAGTGGAGATGAAAACCTTGGAGAACAGCCTCACTTTGGCCAGTGCATCAGAGGAGTGGAGTGATGTCAAGCAAAAACTAGAAGTCCCTTTCCTGGTACAGAGTATGTTTCCCTTGAGCAGACACCACATAAACCAGCACACAGCCTCACTCCAGATACATCACTTGCCTCTGATGGATATCCATCCCAGATTAACAAGAGAAAACTCTACTCTTTGAAATTACTTCATCATGAGATTGTATTCCTTGTCTCTTCTCAGCACAATGGTCTAGTCCTCAGGAATACTACAAACTTACAACTAACACTTATAAAAAAATATGCTTTTGTTTTGCCTACCTGCACAGAGCACATAAAACAAGTCTAAGATATTCTAGAATTATACTGTCAGATGCTGATTGCTTTGCATCACTGGAAGAGCTTTTGCTGCAGTAACCCAAGTAGCTATTTCATATATTATAATAATTAACAACATGAAAAAAATACTCACTGTATCCTTCCAATTTCCATTAACCGTCCTTTTTGACATGCAGCAAATTCTCCTCTGTGACAAATCCACCAGCCAGTTGGAGAGGAGAAAAAAGAGGGGATTTTGAGTCTTAACATTTCAGATCAGATTTAGCTACTGATTTTATGCTGCAGAAGCAGCACATGCAGGAGTACCAGCTCTGAAGAGTTCTTGGAGTTGTTGCAATCTCATAAGGAGGAGCAGCTGTATGGGTTACATGGGCTGTATAAACATGGGCTGCAGCTTTGCAAACTCCATACAGCTGTACAAGGCTATTGGGGTGCACTGGGAAGAGCAGTGCCAGCAGGACAGGGAGGTGATCCTGCCCCTCTGCCCAGCCCTGGAAGGCACATCTGGAGTGCTGTGTCCAGCTCTGGGCTCCTCAGCACAGGAGGGACAGGGAGCTCCTGGAGCAGGGCCAGCAGAGGCTGCAGAGATGATTTAGGGCCTGGAACATCTCTGACAGGGGAAGGCTGAGGGAGCTGGGGCTGTTCAGCTCGAGAGGAGCCCCAGCTGAGAGGGGCCCTCAGCCCTGGGTGTCCCTGTCTGCAGGGAGGCCTCTGAGCAGGGCCAGGCTCTGCTCTGGGGGGCCCAGCAATGGCCCCAGAGGAACGGGCAGGGACTGATCCCAGGAAGTTCCACCTGGACAGGAGGCAGAACTTCTTCCCTGGGCAGTGACTGAGCCCTGAACAGATTGTCCAGAGAGGGTGTGGAGTCTCCTCACTGGAGATATTTCAGACCCCTCTGGACACAATCCTGTGCAGTGTGCTCTGGGATGGCCCTGCTGGAGCAGGGAGGTGGGACCAGATGTGACCCCCTGTGGTTCCTTCCAGCCTGAGCCATTCTGTAGGCTTGGAGAGTTCTTGTTCCATGCTCAGCCTTGGAGCGAGATTCGAAATCTGTTAACTGCTACATTTTTTGTGTGTGGATAGAGTGTGCATGTGCACGTGTGTGTTCTGGTATCTTACAGGTACAATTTCCTGTCATACTGGGTGGAAAGAGAACTATAGTTGGGTTCTTGAAGCAGTCCCTTACAAGAGGTGACTGTCAGGATGTCTTTGCTGGCAGTGCACTCGTGGACCCTGCACTAGCCAGCCAAGCTCTAGGAGCAGCACAGCTATGCCCTTGCAGAATCCCTGCTGAATATCCAGGAGGAAAACACTGCACTAACACCAGGGGAGGGCTCCAGGAGCGCAAAGATGTTGCTTCTTGGTGTGTTGAGCTCTGAACTGTCACAGTGAGCCGGTCACTCTGCCTGGTGCTGCACGGACCAGGCAACCATTCCCTCTGCTGCTCTTCACAAAGCATATTTTACAACACAATTGAGGATTTTTAAATGGTTTTGTTCATTAGATACTCCCTCTTGTGTCTTTTTAAACATACTCTCAACATTCTGGTTTTAATCTGGAGTGCTGTTTTGTTTTTGACTAAGAATGAAATAGGAAGAGCAGCAGCAAATTAATTTCTATTTCTTTCAGGAGCCATAAACTAAAAAGCTTCCTATTCAAGATCCCTTGCACTCTCATAAATTATGTTGATTACAAATATAAGACTTTGGAACAGAAAATAAGTTTGTAGAACCAAAATACATTTTTACAATGCCTCACAAATGATTTGATGATATTTTTAAAATCTGTTTTCTCATCAGTTCTTTGTGAAACAACTGACTGTTTTGGCCAGCTTTGGAAGATATGCTAGCAATCTGTGCATCAGAAAGAGAACAAAAGAAATTATTGCATCAACAGTATGGCTTAGCTTGTTAACATTGCAAAGAAGAACTGAGAATATTAGATGGGAGCACTATAGAAATAAAAATATAAATCCTGGAGAAAACTCATTCTGTAATAGGGCTAAATTTAACCTGACTGATATGAAGTGAAAGCTTTTGCAAAAACCAATGCACAAACAAAATCAAAACAAATAAACAAAATATTAAAGAACCACTGTAAACCAGTGTACTCCATAAACCCCAAAGGGCTCACTTTGACTCTTGCCTTTTGTTGCCTTCATAGAAACTTAGTGGCGCTGAATGCGGTGTTCAGAAGTGCCTAATTCACTTGGATGCTCCAGAAAATGTTATCCATGAGCCACGTCACCATTTTTTGTCAGTTTAGTATTCATCAGAAAATAGGCCAGTAACTAAGCCCAGCTTAATCAGCCTCAGAGACTTCAGAGGAGATTAATACCAGAGCAGATCCTGGTATTAATTAACAAGTGCCCCCGTTTAGTTCTCTTGAGAGAGAAAGGCCAGTTTGTAGCCTAGCACAAAAATTTGCAGCAGGGAAAGGGACAGACAGATCTCGAGTCTCATGCCATATAACCCCAAAAATACACTGAAAATTTCTGCCATTACAGACATTACAGCAGCTAAATTGTGGATCCTGGTGGGAAATACATTATACAAAGGAGGCAGGTTCTCCAACCAGCCTCTTGGTGCAGTGTCATTTCCCACTGTTCCATCAGGTAGAGCCATGGCTTCAAATATTTTCCAGGAAAGCAGCTGCTCTGGTCGTTTGGGTTGAGCACTCTCTCCCCAACTGCACGACTGTGTTTTGGATTGCAGCTCTGAAAATAAACCCAAAACAAAGCCCAACCATTCCTCTTACCCTAACATAATTGGCAGGAAGCTAAAACTGGGATCCCATCAGCTGGACAAGCCTTTATCTCACTGTGACAACTGTAAGACTACCCACAAATAAATATTTAGTTATATGGGCTGAGAAACTGAGTTAAAAGGCTGGCTGTCCCAATGAAGGAGGTGCCCTGTGAAGCAGCAGGAGGTGATACAACTTTCTGGCATAAACACAAAGATGCACTCTTTTGACCTCCTGAAGTACCACCAGCAAAACCAAAACCACTGATTTTCCCACTTCTCCCCACCAGGCATGGACAGAAAGGAACTTCAAGATGTTTGTAATCCTGTGGATTAATGTGGGGTCTTGCTTGGTTTTTTTGTTTTGTTTTGTTTTGTTTTTTGGAGCTGAGACTAAGCACACAATGACTTTGGAAAACTTTCAGGGTTTTTTAAGTCATAGTTTGTTTAAGCAGTATTTAAACATCTTTATCCTCTATAAGGTCTGTGTATTTCCTAGGTACGTCAGAACTGACTGGTTTAGATAAAGTACACAGCACTATTGCTGTTTGTGGATTATCAGGGATAGTTTATAAACTCAAAATATGAAGTTTCTTGACTGACCCTTTTCTAAACCTGGACCAGGCCTGCAGTGACTGTAGACAGACCGGCTAGGGGAGATTAGATCTCTGGTCTTGTTTCAGTTTCTGATGAACAGCTCTCTACATAAAAGAGAAACATCCCTCCTTCCCATGAGAGAGGACACCTTGAACAGGAAGTCTGAATCTCCAGGCATTGTCTGTGCAGCCTAGCCCTGAGATGTGGGTCCAGAAAAGTGCAGGGGATGCTTTCGGTATCCAGGGTTTCCCTGCATGAAGGTACACACTGCCTGAGCCACATCTTTGTAAACTGAATCGATAAAATAGCTTGGGATAATAAATTAACCTCTAAACACAACGAGACAATTATTTGCATTTTACTACCTTTTCTGGATGTAATTCATTGGTGCAACTCGTAATTAATTTCATAATTCATGCTTATCGTAATTCATTTATACCTTTTGAAAAATATCAGTCCCACCCAGGGCATAATAGTTCTGCAGCAGAACTGTTATTATTGAGCTGTTTGAAATAGCTTACAAGTCACAGTCAGAGGCCGTGCAGGCAAATACGAATATTGGTTATTCTAAAGAGAAGGAATGCCATTCAGAGTGTCTCCAGTTCTAGGGTAAAGAGAAATTGAATTAATGTTTTCTGGCATCAGGGAACAGTGGTATTTTCAATGCAGGCAATGTTAATTACATGGCTTCTCATGGAATTACTGTGACAAGTGGAATTTGTTGGGGCTGAGTTCTCAAACAGTAGAAATTAGTGTAGTTCCAACAAAATCAATGAAACTACATTTGCAGAGGATCAGAAAAGCAGCATTTTGCTTTTTATTTCCCTGCAGCCTGCTGAAATGATACAATCTTTTGTTACTGACACCAGTTAATAATAGTTTTTAGCATGTCCATTCGCACACAGCAGAGCTGCCTGTGCTGGCTTCAGCCAGACCAGAGATGATACATTACCCTCAGCAGCATGTCTTCCTTAATCCAATATTAGGATTGCCATGGAAACCTCTTAGCAACATGGGAGATGAAAATGGAATGAGAAAAGGAAGGACACGGTCAACTGAAATGATACTTCTAGGGCCAGAAAACCCAAAGCACAGAAACTTGCTAGCTTTGGGAAAACACCAGAAACTGAACTAAAAAGGGGGCTTTTTTGAGATTCCTAGGTGGATTATCCCCTCATGTCTTTCACATTTTTCTGGTTTTTGTGCGAGTAACCAAAATGGCCCAGCTGTTGTGATGCCCGTCCTGAGCACTGTGTTGCAGACAATTGCCCCAGCCCTTGCAGAGGTTTGATGTTACTTGCTGAGGAATGGCAGACAGTTCTGGTGCTTTGGAAGCAGCTTATTCCTGGTCTGTGGTTCAACTACCCAGCCTATCTTTTGATTTTAACAGCAACCAGTTTTACCAGTAGCTCAGCTTCAGGTCTTGAGCCTTTCTTATTTTAATGATGGGAATTCCATTCTCAAAGTCTGCATTATCCTGTCCAACACACTGAACAGTGAGCAGTACACATTTATTCAGTTATTGACAAATGGGTCCTCTGTGGTTTGCTGCATTTTGACCGCATAGCTAAGATTTAAATGATGATAAATGACATTGGATGGCTGGACTGACACATGTTGAAGGTACCTACAACAAACGTACACATAAACCTCACCTGCATTGGTTAGAGATGAATCAGCTCCAGTCCTGGAGCCAAACAGATGAGCTAGTTGAACAAAGTTTTGGCAAGAACTCAGGGAAGAAGAGAGTTTATCACCTTTGGAAGAAGGGACAGGCAATTCAGGAGGACTAAAAACATGTGATACTATGCAGGTAGAAAATTAGAAGGACCAAAGTCCAGCCAGAACTTAATCTATCTGCTGCTGTAAAAGATAATAAAAAATGGTTTTATACAGCAGCAACAAAAGGAGAACTGAGGAAAATCTCCACCCTTTATTGAATGTAGGAGGAAACAAAGTGGCAGAGGATGAGGGAAAGACTGAGGTACTTAATGCCTTCTCTTCTTCAGTCTTTAGGTGAGACAAGTTATCCTCAGGATATCCAGCTGGATAATGTGGAAGACAGAGATGAGGAGCAGAATAAGGCTCCATAATCCAAGGGGAAATGGCCAGTGGCCTGCTAAACGACTGAGACACACCCAAATCTAAGGGACCAGAAGGGATCTACCCAAGGGGACTAAGGGAGCTGGAGGAAGTGGTCACTGAGCCACCTTCCACAGTTTGGAGGTCCCGGACAACTCAAGTTTAGCTAATGTGACACTCAGTCACAAGAAGGGCCAGAAGGAAGATCTGGGGAACTACAGGCCTGGCAGCCTGACCTCAATACCAGAGGTGGTCATGGAACAGATCATCTTGGATATAATCACGAGGCCTGTGCAGAACGCCTAATGGATTTGGCTCATCAGGCATAGGTTTAGGTCTTGCTCGGCCCACCCGAGCTCCTGTGACACAGTGCTGCCTGCAGTGGATGAAGGAAAGGCTGTGGATATGTTTCCATGGGCTTTAGAAAGCCTTTGACACTGTCTCCCACATATTCTCCTGGAGACACCGGCTGCTCACGGCCTGGATGGGCCCAGGGACTGGTGGGGAATGGAGCCGCATCCAGGTGGGGACGGGCACCAGTGGGGTCCCAGGGCTCAGTACTGGGGCCAGTCCTGTTTAATACCTGTATTGATGATCTGGGCAAGGGGTTCAAGTGCACACCCAGCCAGTTTGCAGAGGACACTGAAGGGTCGCCAAGGGCAGCTGATACCAACAGACAACATGGACCCTCTGCCCACAGCTCTGTCAGAAAATGTACTAGAATCCCAGGATCATCATGATCTGAGAGCAGGACCCAGCACTTGGCCTCGTTGAACCTCAGAGAGCACTGTTTACCTGGGGGAGGCTTTCTGTGCTTCCATCCCTTGCTGGGTACCTGATGGATCACGTGGAGAATTCCCCTCTGTTACTCAGAGAACAAGGTGGCACAAACAACCTCCACCCAAAACCTGAAGAAGACTTCTCTATCAATAACAGGATTTTGATTGAGAAGGAAAACTCTGGGGGATGAGATCAATGCCCTCAGGCAGCTGAGATGGAGAGTGAGGAGGAGCCTGGAGTTTTCCAGCAGTAGAGCCTTGACTTGTATCAGTGGAACTGTCATCAGATGAAGCTGCAGTTGGCTGTTGTTGATCTCTGTACACTGGGTAACAGCCAGTGAGAGGGTCAATGTTCTTGCCTTGACCAGGGCCCTCCCAGCCAGGCAGCAGCCAGGCTAACACTTCACAGTTCACCCTGCCAAGCAAAGTCTCTCCTCCACCACCCTGAAGGTTCTGTAGGGCTGAGGGCAACCCAAGGGGCAACTGAGGGTCTGCCCAGGGCAACTGACACCCACAGACAGCATGGAACCTCTGCCCACAGCTGTGCTGGGAAGAGTTCTGGAATCTGGACATCACTGTGAATCAAGGGCAGGACCAGTGGCCTTGTGGAACCTCAGACCACTGGCCTCAGTCCATAGATCCAGCAGACTCCTCGGCAGAGCCTTCCTGCCCTCCAGTAGATCCACACTTCCACAGTTGTCTGTGAACTGGTTGAGGGTGCACTCAATCCCGTCGTGCAGGTCATTGGTAAATACGTTAGACAGGACCAGCCTTGCCTAGCAACGGGAAGGGATTGGCACATTTAGGAAGTCACCTTTTCCAAGATCTTCATTGAAAAGGACACCAGCAGCCATACAGAGCTCACATCCAATCATTAGTAACATGGGTGTTAAAATCCCATTCCACCTCGCTGTAAGATATGCCTCCTTTGTCCATCTACTTCACCAGTTTTCAAGTCAAGGGATGAAGGACACTCTTGGTCTTTTTTTTTTTGATACTTCCATGGACACTGGAAAGCACAGTTAATTTCTGGGATCATTGGAGCATGTATTCCACTCACTCACTTTGCAGCCGGTGAAACAGCACCTGAGTCTCCAGCTGTGAAAGGGAACACAAATGCCAGTCCTAAATACCCTAAATACTCAGGCCTTTCACAAAAACCCTGAACAAAACTTAATGGCCTCTGCTGTGCCAGAAAGTCTCACTGTGAATTCTGACTATTCCTCTGAAATCTGCTTCTGGTAGGGACACTACTGAGTTACCTCTCATCAGTTAAGGCAAGGTGTAGCAGCCTTTCCAGCTGGCTCAGCACATATGCAAAGAAACTTGAATATGTCCTTTTTCCAAGTGAATTTCAGAGGCCCGGAATTTCAGTGTTCAGTGTTGTCTGAGAAACCAGAGCTGATTTTGATCCCTACTGTTAAAATCTTTCCAACTCCATTTCACTTGCATACACACACGTCACCCTCCCCACCTCTTCACTGAGTGCACATAAAGGATATGCAGGGCTGCTTCTCCTGTATAATCTTTGAACAGCTTGTTTAGCAGCCACTAAAAGTAGGCTATGTAAATAACTCAGAAATTAGGATTTTTACAGGACTGACAGCTGACATCATGGATTATTGTATAAGTTCCACTTCGACAGGAATTCACAAAGGAGACTCACACAGTGATTAGTGTTGCCTTCAGCAAGGCCAGTATAAATGCTGCATATAAAGGCCTGAGACAAGACAAACTAATCATTGTTCATAGATGTCAGATGTCTAAATGCAATGCTGTAAATCATAACAAAGTGGTTTTTTTACTGCAAACAAGGGAAACACATTTTATAGGTCTTGTTTAGACTTAGAGACTTCAGTTTTCATTTCTAGGGGAGGTTGTCGCTGTGAGCTGCTGTTGAGAAATGAAGACTTGCTCTCCGCATGGCATAGGGAAAAGGTGTCTTTTATTATTTGTTTCCAGCTTATATAGGTTCTTGAAAGGTCACCCAGATAGGCCAGTTCAAAACCTCCCCCTAGGCCTAATTGGCCAGGCCTGACTTGTCCAAACCCGAGGAACTGTTTTTAATAACATCCAAACTTTATCTTTGTTTATAGAACACAGAAGGAAAATTCTCATGGGAAAGGTCTGTGCTAGCCACAGGAGGTCAAATAAAATAGTCCATGTCCTAAAAGCAGAATGAGTAATGTCTTTAAAGATCAAACACAAATCACCCCATAATGTCAAATTAGATAAAAAGATAGTATTGTAATTGTAAGATATAAAACAGGACATCCCACTAGATGGCCAGAAGCTCCAAAAGCATCACTGTGAATATTGCTGGTATTTTCAATTACCAACACTCTTCAGTTTTATCAATAGACATTTATTAATGCATAGATAAAAGCAATTTTGTGCAAGTTCATTTAAAAAACAGTAATGTTTGGATAAATAAATAAACTTTTACCTATTTATATTTATGATAATCAAAATATTTACATTCAAGTTAAACCTTTGGATATCTGCATAGAGTTATAAAAGCTGAGGTCCATTGTCCACTCATACAGACTGGTAAAAAATGCTGTCCTTATAAGTCATTGAAAATTCCACTTTTACATATTTACAAATTATTTCATCACTTACATTCAGACATAATACAATCTCACCTCTCAAAGCATAAGAGGTTTTGATTCCCGACTCTACAGATAAACTGCTCAGTACTTCATTTGCTAGTCTAGAAAGCAGCCAAATTGTAAACTTCTAACCTGATATGCATGCAAAACCCAGCTGTTCTGCTGCAATAGTTTACAAACCAATCTATTTTGCACTATTTATTTACTGTTTATTTACTATTTATTTACTGTTGCTCTTGCAAGACTTCTTCATTCATAAGGCAGTCTCAATCTTTACATATATGAATGCTGCTTCTAATAAGGCAAATAAACAGAAATTGATTCCAGAAAGGTTCATAAAATGAAAAATACAGATAGAGAATAGAACATAATAAGCTATCTTTTTTAAGGGAAACAGGAGCTAAATGATGGCTGAACTGTTTTGGCCTTCCAAAGCCACTTTCAAAAGTCCAGTGGAAAAACAAAACTCTCTTGAAATGTTTTTGAAAAGCTGTATTTGAATACTATCTTGCTGTATTCATGCCTGTGGCAGTAGAATTAGACCAAATGAGATGCAGTGGTTGGTTTTATTTGCAGTAGGGTGTTACGCTCTTTCATGTAACGTGCACCATTTCCAACCTATTTCATTTTGTACAAATGAAATTAAAGAGATTTCAATTTGCAGGAAACAAGTTCCCTAAGTGCAAGCTGAAGTAAAGACAAAGAGGGCAGTTTACAGGGTGCAAAGCTCACAGTTTGAAGACAATATAGCCAGTTGTTATAACAACTAATTTTTTCTCGCTTTATTTCAGACATATAAAGAAGAGCTGCTCTTGATCCAGCTGACCTTGTATACTACCCCACTAGGTCCCAAACAACTTTTCTCGTTGGCAGTTCAATGCCTTGAGGTATGGTGTTAATGACAGTGAGGAGGAGATAGTCTGACAATGGAAACTCTTCAGAAAGGTAGTGACGTTTAAAATGGGAAAATCTGGCTATTTCCTCTGCCTGCATCTGATCCTACCCTCAAATAATCCAGTGGGAGAATAAATTGGACTGATTTAATTAAATATATCAAATTAGCCTTAATTACACTGCAGGGTATGGCTGTACAGATACTGTTTTCTGAAATTTAAACTTCTGCAAAAATCCAAAGGAAAAGCTCAGTTAAAGCTATCCATAAAATTATTTACTTGTGGAACTAAAATGGCAGTTCTGCATCTATTAACCTGTGACAGTAAGCAGATTATGAGTCAGCACGAATCTGCAATGATTCTGATTATGTGTGGCAACGGGAACTCAGTACTCTCTCTGGGAGGAAAATAATAGTTTTGGATATGTCTGTTCACACAATGTTTTAAGAAACTATGTATAGAAACAAGCACTTCAGGAGTGAAGTGTCAGAAAACAAATACAGTACGGAACAACAGCAGAATGGAGAATTTCACTCGGCCAAGGCTGGAACTCAAGCTCTACATTGTATGAGGATGAAGGGAAAAGCAGCTGAGCTCCAAAACTGACCAAAACTTTCTTGGAGCTGGTAAATTGTATGTGTCGCGGTTTGGACAGGTGTTTACCAAGAAAGGCAGGAGCCTCCCTTGGAATGAGAAATGTGAACCCCCCTTCCCTCCGAATTAGTAATATTTTGAAAACAAGGGGCTCTCAGGCAAAAGATAGGGAATAGGAATAACAGATCTTTACTGAGTATTTGTATGAGGTAGAACAGGCAACAACTATAACGGTGACAACAAAAACAGAACCAGAGAACCCACTGACAGCCTTCTCTCAGGTGTCAGGCACCTTCCCCTTGGTGCAGTTCCGGTCCCGGCCGGCAGGGGCGCTGTGGCTCCGCTGGGCAGGGCAGGTGCGATGGTTCCCCCGCGGCTGCAGGGGGCGCTGTGGGGCAGCTCGGGGAGCAGACGCCAATGGCGGCTCGACCGCAGCAATCCCGGGGTGGTGGCTGAGATGTGCTGGAAACCCTGCAGCTCTCTGGAAACCCGGGACACCTCAGCAAGCGGGGTGGGGGCGCAAGCTGGTGCAGCTGGAACTCGGAGCGGTGCCGAAGAAACGGCGGGGCCAGGGCGGCGGGGGGCGGCGGACGAGGTGGCGGCGGCCACGCGATCCGGCTGGGACTGGGAGAAAGGCGGGCTCAGGATCCCCCAGGTGAAAAGAGTTCCCCTCTCAGCGAGACACCAACGGGACACGAACCTGTGCGGCCGCAGCAGGAGAAAAACAGGCTGGGCCGGACCGCGGTGATGAGCGAGCTCCTCTCCCCCGGTCACAGCCACACGTCCTCCTCCGAAAGCCGAGAGCAGCAGCAGCAGCAGGGTGAACGTGGGGCTCCGGAAGGCCGAGCCGGCGAGCGGGGCCGGGCTGTGTCCCAGCCCCCACCAGCTCCACCCCCCGCGGTGTCTCTGTCCCTTCCTGAGAAACCCCCAGACAGGGAGGTGCCGCACCCACATGCCCGCTGGTCAAGCCATTGTTTCTCCTTAAGTATTGGATAATTAGCATTTCTAAAGAGGAAAAAAATTCTCTAAAAACTTCGACAGTATGGAATTTGAATTATGTGCCCCTGAGGGTCGATATGTAAAAGCAGAGCTGAGAGCAAGAGCTGAGGAGTTCCTAAATGCACTTATACTCTCTCTTTTGCATATCTGTGGAAATGAATTTGATCAACAGGAAAGCATTTGAAGTACAGCTTGCTTTGCATTGTTATTAGTGACCAAAAATGAAGTAATTTCTAAGAAAAACAGTGTGGAAAAGAAGATCCATTAAAACAAAAGCAAAAGGAATGGAATTTGAAGCATTCCTGATTTCCAAATGCTTCTATTGTCCCTGTATTTTATCAGCATGTTTCCCATCTGGTTAAAAGAATATTTCATGGAAATGGGTTCTTGATCAAAAAACATGACTTTTTTCCATTCTTTTATGTTTGCTTTCCATTTCTAATGGATCAAAACATTTGGATATAGCAAGAACAATGTACCTAAATCACACTTGCACACCAGGGAGATTGTCTGTTGAGGGAATCTGGGTAGGGAAGATATCAGTGGCAATTCTTCTCCCAGTACTCTCAGCATTGCAAGGTGCAAAGCACATCCCTGACAGACTCCGAAATGCTTCTCCACTGGTGGGACAATCACTGTGTTGAAAGTTACAAACAATAAAAGGCAGGGTAACCTGTAGGCTCAGCGTTCACTTTGATCTCATCTGTGGCTTCCTGAACACAGGAACCAGCAGTGCTCATCCCTGGTGCTCCATTTGTACCTAGGGAGTTTGGCACAGGGATTTTTAAATGGTCCCGTATCATGGGTTCTATTTAAAAAGCAAGGGACTGTAGCAAACAACAAGGTGCCTCATTAGTACTGCAGAGATGCTTGGCAGGGGAGACTCTTTCCTGCTCCAGAATAGCAGGAGTTTGAGCATAAAAGAAGAAAAGGGGCTTTCTCTTTAAACAAAACCCAGGCACTTCCTTTCCATCTGTCATTTCAGATCTCTGCTTCTCTCAGGAGCATGTCCTTTCACTTCCCTAATCTTCTTAACTATCCTTTGAATATGTGATAGAAGGAATGAATAATTTTATTTAATCTTTAGCTTTGAAATTATCAGATATCCAGAGAGAGCTGCCATAGTCCTGCTCTTACACCACAGGAAATTCTGCACAAAGTTCCTGGGTAAAAAGGGATATATATATNGGTCATATACCTGTATCTACAATGCGACAATGCTGTGTAGCAGAGTTATGTGGCCTGGTAAAGAAAAAGTTAAGAAAAGCAAATAATTGTCTTCTTTTGACAAGGAGTAAGAAGTATTTTACTCTGTATTGAATAAGTATTTATTTTAGATTTACAGCAGATTCCATCTCTTAAATTTGCCTCTTGGTAAACTGACCACGGAAGAGCCTGAGTGGTGACGTGCCAAGTCTCTTGTGCATCACTGCTATGAAAAGGGTAGCACAAAGGGACAGGTGACCACATTTCACATTGCCCTGCTGTGTTAAGCAGTATTCACAAAAAAAAATGTGGCAGATGTTAGCAAATCTATTTTATACACACACTCATTATGACTCTGAGAAACTTTTAGGTTTTGTGCGTTCTTGAAAACATTTGCCCCAAACAGAAAGAGAAGAAGCCTATTTTTGGTGTCTTTAAAAAATCCTCATGTATTTTGAATATTTCCACTAAATTAGATTAGAAGAAATGCATCATTGCCATCTACTAATCCCTTTCAGTTTAGTATCACAAAGAAGAAATCTTTCCTTATTTAATACTTAAATCATGCTGCTGTGTGATCTTTGTTCCCAGCACAAGACCAGCACGATGTTTCTCCCTACAGCACATTTACTGAGTTATTGTTATGCATGCTAGTCTCACTCACTCACCTCCTGGGCTCCTGCTGCCTAGGAATGTTCTGAAGGAGCTCCTGGAGCATTTGGGTTTCCAGAACATGTTTATCAAACAGGGAAAGGGAACTATGAACATCAGAATTAACATTTTTGAGTAAGGGAAACAAATGGATGCTCCTCCCTCCACCCCCAATTTGACATTTCACTGCTGAGCTGGTCAAAGCAAATGTTGAGGGTTAGCATTGATTATTCCAAGTGAATGCAACCAACATCACTGAGGAAAGGCTGTCACTTAGCTGAAAAGACTGAGAATAGGAGTGGGCAAAAAAGGGGAACCAAAACTAAAGCTTGTGCCTCCAGCCTATTATTTCTTGGTCTGTTCCTCTTACTGTGCAGCTTCACCATAAAATACTATCCCAGCCAGACTTCAGCTGATATATGCAGATGTTTTCAGCTTCTAAGGAAAACAGATTTATTTAGTAATTAAGAAGCTATAAAGCATACCTATGTGTACCTGATTAAAATACATATGTATACATATTTCTACCCTTCCCATGGCAGGCATGACACAAACTAGTACCAGCCTTGCAGGCAGTGAGAATTGTGCTTTATAGCTAACTGAAAATAGTAAAAATTGGTGAATTAACATTTACTAAGCTGCAGATGATGCTCTCTGCACCTCAGCTCTCTCCTTTAAAAGTTACCCTAGACATGTCTATGCACTACTTGCAGAGATTGCTGGGCATTTACCATCTTGTCTGAGTAATACTGTGACATTTTGAGTAGTCTAATTTGCTCCCATGTGACCTCCTGCAAAATGAATTGTCACTATTAGGAAGACTATGAGAAACAGGTCAAATGTGGAATAACTGGATGCATATACAGCAATCAGTCATTAAATCAGCAACATATGGAAAAAAGGATTGGCAGCAATCAGCTGTGTCCTTTCTACTCTCATGAACATCAGAAAACATTTTCAGAAGGTAGCCTGCTGATCTGCTTGAATACCTCACACACTTAGGAAACAAATAGATATGACAAATCTCACTATCCACCTTCTTTTTTTTTTTTTTTTTTTTTTTGAGCTTCTTTCTCAGAGATAAATTTCAGCACTTGGTTGAACTAAGCCTGAAAATGAAATTCTTACTTGATGAAAACTGAAGAGTGTTTTTATTCTGCTGGTTTATACTCTGAAGTGGATCAAAAAGTTTTTACTGCTAATTGTGCCCAAACAAATTAACTTTGAGATCAAAGTTTCTAAATGGGATTTTCAAAAAGGGCAGTGAGCAAAGTCTTGGCATCCTAATATTGCTAAAAATTATTTTTGCTGCTCTTCCAAGCAGCTTATCCTTTACACTGTGGAAGTATTTTAGCAAGATGATTGTCTGTCCTATTGTTTCTCTATGTATTGTTTCTCTAAAGAGAAAAGTGAGATTACTTGGCACCTTCCAGTCCATCTATAGAATCATCCATTAATGTTTATTATTCCATCCATTTTCCTGTACAAATTTTTGAGCTATGTTAAACAGATTAAGAAGGAAATCTTATCAAAGGAATCTTATCAAAATGATCTTATCAATTAAATTAAATAACCAGCATGAATGAAGGACTCATTGTTTTCTAATACTTCATTCACTGGGGTGCTTCTGGAGATTGTTTTTGGTTCAGAGTTATTAACACAGGGACAAATATCACCAAAATTACCTTTTCTACCTTCTGGCCTGCATTTCTCTCAAGAACACAGCGTGAGTTCTTGCTTCCAACCTGTGCTGACTCAAAAATGACGCCTTACTAGTGGAATCATTAGGAAAACCTAGGAGGAATCATATATAGGGCCTAAGTCCTAGCCAAATGGGTTATTACACGACTTTTGGAACAGACTCAGTCTTTGGGAGCCCCTCAATGATGCCAAAATCTCATTGTTGTTTAAAAATGCAAAAGTGTGCACACAGGCATTTACAGAAATAATACACACATCAAGAAGTGAAATCCAGACTCTATCAAAGTCAATGAGAAAACCTATTTTAGTTGTTCTGAAGCCAGGATTTTAGCCCGTGAAGCCTATAATTGGAAAGTTTAGCTGATTGAAAAATAAATGCATAGCTGAGATATTTGAAGATCCTCACTAACTTCATAATTCTGCTAATCATTTATAAGTCTAACGATATTTATGCTTTGCTAACTGCACCTCCAAGAAAATAAGACTGAGATTTGAAATCCAAATGGGCCCCCCTCTGACAGCATCTCTTGTCTCACCAGCAATGCATTTGCAGCAATGCAAGTTCTGTTAATTCATAACTCATTCTTGCTTTAAGATGGAATTGAGCACTGTCCTATCTTGCTACAGATTAATTGACAACTCTGTTATAGACAAGCTATAAAAGAGCATCTGTACATTTGGAAAGGAAAAAAAGATTGAAGAAGTAGGAGAAGCATACTTGCCTGAGCCCACTAAGTTATGTTTAGAACTGGATGTGGAAAGATCCAATTTTAAGACTAAGATTTTGCTTACATAGAATTAAATCAAGCCAAATGCTGGAGGGATGCTTTGTGATCTAACTCAAGTCCTCTCCCTTTCTCTGTGGATGACGTGAGATGCATTGGCCCACTCCTCACTCCATGTTCACATCTTCCTTTCATTTGACTGCCCTAAAGTTGTTTTCCTAGCTCAGCTTTTCAGAGCTCAGTCTGAAAGGCACCAGTCTAATGGCTATAAACTTTCTCCCTTTATACAGAGTTTAGGCAGGTGAACACTGCAGCTTTCCTTCACCTTGGAGCAGGAATGCAGCTTTTTATAGATTTTCTCAAAGGTCACTCCACCTTCTTCTGCTCTCTGTTAGAAAAAGGAGCTTTGAAGTCAGGTAACACTGGAAAGACATATTTGCAGGGGAAGGTGTTTACCTTCACCTCTTCTGACCATCTCGCCTGAAAAAAGTAGAGGGGTTCTTAAATGGTTTTGACCTCCCACTTTCTATCAGTCAGCTTCTCAAAGGCACATCATGGAACTGATTTCTACATGCAACTCCTTAAGGATTCTCTGTCACAGAAAGATCATGAAGCCATGAAAAGGCAGCCATTGTGAGTGGCTCAAGCAAATGCTTTTCTTCAGATGCTGTCTTTCATCATCTTTACCTCTTTGTCAAAATTGAGTACATCCACTGTAATCTGATCCCAAAATTTCAAGGGACAAAGAAATGTAAAGCTCTGATAAAAAAAAAAAATGTGTATAACTGCCTGAACTTCATGGAAATGGAGAGCCTAAAGCAGGAGTTCTTGCCCATGCTCCCAATCCCTGTCATCTGTAGAAGAGGTTTATGTGGTGACTGGATCTGTTACATCTCCTTTTGAGAAGCACTGTACAGGAAATAAGAGTTGCTGATACAACTGCTCCCACAGCTCTGCTCACATTTTGTCAAAACAGAAAGTAAGCACGTTGCAAAGGGTATTTTTCAATGATGTGAGCAGCACAGATAACAATTAGGACTTCCCCTGAAGATGGGATGGGTTTTGTGCCACGAGATGAAAAGGGAATCAAAGTCAAGAATATATTTTTAGTGAAAAAGATTGATACAGCCATCGTGAGGCAAACTGTCATTGGTGTAATCAGAAGGAGCAGCTGTCAGAGAATAGGAATAGTCATCAATTGCTTGACAGAACATGACAGCTTGGTTCATAAATAGCTTCTTCTGTGAAAACACATCCTACACCACAGAGACAAAAACATATTGTAAAGAATCAACTTTCTGCTGTGCTAGTCTCATTCTAATTAACACACCAGTCCTGAGGCAAAAGAAGCCCTCTTCTACAGCCCACACTGCAGACTTCTGGTGTTTTGTATCTTTTAAAAAAAAAAAGAAATATTTTCTGGATGGGATTAATCTGCCAAATCAGTATAGTCAAAACTACTCTATGAGGCCACTCTGGCTTTGCGCCATGCTGAGCAGGAACTTCAGTAGAGGTTATTTTTCCTCTCCACTTACTGTTTTTTTAGAAGATTGGTATTACATGCAAGGATATTTCTGAGAAGTGCAAGACACCACTGGGAACAAGGTCTATAAAAAGGAAATTAAGTAGGAACAAAAAATTGCACTGTATTAAAATAAATATGCACATGTAACATGAATATATCCATTTTTAATGACACTTTTTATAACTGTCAGTCGAGGGGAAGGTTATGGATTTCTAATTCTGAGAGTGATAATAGAAAATTATGTCTTCTTCAAACAAGGTCATGCTTATAGAGCAGGTATGTGCCACAGAAAAGGTTAGTCCAGAGCACTCAGTGCTCACAGTGCAGGAAAACACTGCAAGTTCATAAGAGCTGTGTAAAGAAAATCAGCAATTATTTAAACAGAAATGATTAATTTTTGTGCATGCCAGGCTATGTTGTCACAACCGAAGCATTGTGCCTTTTAGCTCTTCGTAGAGCTGTGGCCTCTAAAATGATACAGTCACATTTCAGTCCATTTAATCCTAATTTTCTTTGTTTTTACTGCAGGTGAAATGCAAGAAAATACCTAAAATTCGTGCAGTGTTAAGTAATAGATCCAAGTTATTTTGACATTTTAGGCAACAGAGATAACAATTCAACAGAATTATTCCAGCAATTTGTTGCTCCAATAACTTGCTGTGTTTATGCTGACAACTTTCATGATGTCAAATTTAGCGGTGTCCCGGTTTGGACAGGTATTTCCCAAGAAAGGCGGGAGCCTCCCTTGAAATGAGAAATGTGAACCCCCCTTCCCTCCGAATTAATAATATTTCGAAATCAAGGGGCTCTCAGGCAAAAGATAGGGAATAGGAATAACAGATCTTTACTAAGTATTTATATGAGGTAAACAGACACAACGGTAACGGTGACAACAAGCCAGACCAGAGAACCCACTGGCAGCCCGGGGCGGCGGTGGCCACGTGGTCCGGCCGGGACCGGGAGAAATGAGTTCGAATCTCGGGATNCCCGTGGGGTCTCTGTCCCTTCCTGTCCAGACAGGGAGGTGCCGCACCCACATGCCTGCCGGGCTCAGCCATTGTCTTCCATTAGTACCGGGTAATTAGCATTTTTAAAGAGGAAAAAAATTCTCTAAAACCTTCGACAAGCGGCAAGCTTTAAGATTGCAGTGCTTCTAAGACTACAAAAGCCTATCCTGCTTTTCATTTCCCTGCCTGAATCTGTAAGTGCGTCTTTATTCCTCTGTATCACAAACAAATCTAATTTAAGGTCTGTCATGATGTGGTTTAGATCTTTATTCTTAGTCACAGAATCACAGGATCATTTAGGGTGGAAAAGAACTCCAAGATCATCGAGTCCAATTTGTGACTGATCCCCACCTTGTGACTGAGTGCCACATCCAGTCCTTGCTGTGGACACCTGCAGGGATGAGGATTCCACCACCTCCCTGAGCAGTCCCTTCCAATGCTTAAAAACAATTTTCATGAAGAAATTCCTGCTGATGTCCAGCCTGAACCTCCCCTGGCCCAGCTCAAGGCTGTTTCCTGGTGTCCTCTCACCTGGGAGAAGAGCCCAAAGTTCCCCTGGCTGCACCCTCCTCATTGCTTCATTGCGAAGTACCTGAGGCCCCTCTCAGTGCTTGGCCCCAGGATTTTTGGGACAGCTCCAAAGAGCTCTTGGAAGGGTGAAGAGAGGTTAACCCCATGGCTGTAGGAAAAGTGAGCAGCTCAGAGAATCGGCAGGCAAGGAACAAGACCCTGCCTGAGAGGGGGTGACCATGTCCCCTCTCTGTCCCAACAGGGGGAAGCCAGTCCTGTTTCCCCCAGCACTGTGAGGGGATCCTGGAGAGGGTGAGGGCAGCCGGGGCTCCCCGGGCAGCTGGAGGGGGGTGTGTGCCCTGTGTCAGGAGATGCTGGAGGCGGCCTAGTGCAGCAAAGCTGTAAGGTTGTTGTGTAAAGTTGTTTAACAATACTTTTGTTCCTAATTATGAACGCCCAGCGTGTGATTTGGGCAGGGTGGCTGTGGGCAGACCAGTTCCCATTCCAGGAGCCCTAAAGAGCAGCTGAAGCACTACTCTCTTGGATTTTGTAGGGCAAACCTCTTCTGCAATTGCAAACTGAACTGACTAACCTACTTCCTACTAACCTCAAGTGAAATTTTTAAGGTTTAAAAAAGTTTACCTCTGGCTATCAGCACTATCTGGCTATTTTGCAGAAATTGGCCTGTTCTGATATGGGGCACAAGCAGAGATGCCAAAATAGAGCTGCTCAGGCACCATCTGTGGGCTCAGCGCTGGTAAATATTTATACTAAAGATAAACTGACAAGCTTACATGAAGGAACCTCTAATTTATCTAATTTTACAATCTTTCAATGATTTTGGCATGGGGCTCTCCTTTCTCTCTATTTTTTCTCTTTACCACTGCATGTCCACTGCTAAGAGACATGTCTGCTTTGCCCATATTCCTTAAATTGGTCGTGTAAGTATATTTTAGACAGAATCTGTGGTAGTGTTGCTTGACATGGCAGAAGGACTTTTTGGGCGTGTTGAATGTAAAGGGCCTGCTGCATGATCGGCTGCATGGCATAGATAAACTGAATTTTCTTGTAAATCAGGATTTAAAAGAAGCCCCGGGTCAGAACTGCAGGATTGTTTCACTGTCTAATTTCTCATTTCCTCTGTGACTTGTGATTTCTCTGTGCTACTCAGCTCATGAGAGAGCTTTGGAATCATTTCTCTTCAGTCTCTGCCTAGAGAGGCTCCTACTCTTTGTTAGAGCGGGAGAGAAGATTGTCAGTGATAGTGATCCTGACTGAGGTAAGAAAGATTTTTGTTTACTTAAAAGGTGTTGTCAAATAAAAGAGCAACTGCAAGAGAGAGGAATGATTTTCAAATTTAGTAATACTCAAAACAGCCTAATTAAAATCTGGATTTGTTTGGTTGGTTGGTTTGTTTCAGTTTTTTCATTTTTTTTATGGGAGAAAAACCTGGAAGCTTGGGACTAGCAATTATAAAGATGAATAATTGCATAATAAATACCAATCTGAGCCTTGGTAATTAGACCCCACAGCACTTTGATTTTTTAAATGAGAATCTGGTGCTGAATGGATTGCAAGAAAGGCAAGCAAAGTATAACAGACATAAAGGAACAGTTTGCAGTCATCTTTGTACTAGTGTAGTGTACTGGTGTAGGTGTGATATGCCCCAGCAAAGAATTCACCCTGTGTTTTGCCACAGAGGGAATTTGATAATTTGTACTCAGCTGTAACCTAAAGGCTCAAAAATAAAAGGTAGGGCCAGGACGTGACAGTCTCAAATGTGGTCTAAATAAGCAAAATTTAACAACCTAACTGCAACAGAAAGGAACTTCAAAACTGGGCCTAAAATGTTTCATCCCTCAGGTCACGCTGTGTATCTTGCAGGACAGCTAATTAACCAAGTAAGTGATTTCTGTGTCACTTGTCATTTCATATGGCCAGCAATGTTACATTTATACTGCATGTTGCACCAGATTCATATACTCAATAGAATTCTTGTTGGATTTTTTTTTTAAGCACAATTTTAATTTTCTAGACTAGAAACTGATTCACACTCTAATGCTTAAAGAACCACATCCCCATCTGAATTTCTTTAATTTGTAGTCCTAGAATTTCAGGGCTAAGTACAGTAATTCATTGAAGTATAAAATGATTACTCTCTACTATACTGCTTGTAATACAGATATGTGAGAGAATATTCTCTGAGAGATCTGTTGAAGATTATTAGAAATAAACTTCCTCCAGCTGATTGTTCACATAATAGTACCTGAGATGATTAAATGAACCTCAGCAAATGACTGCCTGAAGGATAAGAAAAATCCACAAACCTGAGTTAAATTCTTCATAGAAGATTTTCTATGCAGCATGGATAGCTCCATTTTCAGAGCCTTTATTGAAATCAATTACTATCTCAAGCAAAACAAAAAAGTGTAATGAGGAATTTAACTTACTGGTGTGTGATATGCATTTAAAATAAAAATCTGAAGACAGAAACAATGAAGGAGAAAAAATAAAACCTAAACTACTTTCTGTTCAGAAGTAATGCCCAGAAATTAAATTAAATTCTGGGGTTTAAAACTACATGAGCTTTCACTTGTCCAACCTACGATGTTTTCCCCCCATTTAATATAGCGCAATTTCATAGCAATTGTACAGCATATCTAAGTATGAAAGAACTTATTTGATTTGATTTTATATGTGATTTTTCTTATTTCAGCTTATTTTTGCTTTCTTCTTTCAAATTAGGATGAAAGTCCCTCTTCTGTGTGCAGAAGCCAGCCCTAGATAGTTCAGTATTCATGTCTTTACTTTGACCTCTGTCACTCCATTTGCAAGCAAATCAGGCATCACTGATAAACTGAGTGCAGTGCATGCTGTGGCACCCAATCTTTATATTCTTGTACTTTTGCCACTGTAGACATGCACAGAGACTTAATTTGCACTAGAAATCTGTGTGGCAGGACAGTCTGGTGCTTGCATTCTCCCTTGAAGGTCAGAGATCCTACCCCCTGCAAACTGCTCTGGGACAAATGCCACTGCATGTGTTAAATCCTAGATCATTAAGAGGAAATGCCCAAATAAGATTAGATGTATGGCTTGATTGAGAATTAAATGTTTAAAACTCAAGAGCACTGAGGTTTCACTCAGTCTCTTCTCTAATCTGAGCTCTGTGCAGATACCTGAATATTGGACAGGCTTATGTTGGATGTATTTGGGTTGAATTTTGCAAGCCTTGTTTTGGTGAAGGCCTTGTTGACTCATGGAAATTTACTCATTTAAATGGCTACGCTTAGTGCTTCTAAACTCAGGAAAAAATTCATTTATGCAAGTTCTGATTCACCATCTTATTTGTATCACTCGTATTTCCATTCCTTATTTGAAAGGAGAACAATACAATTAAAAGTTCAACTTTTTTTTTTTTGGCTTCTGTTTCCTGCAGCAAGTAACAGCTTATAAAGAAGAGTTCCTCTGTTTCTGACCTACTCCTTCACCTATATTTGGCCTTTCCTCTTGGCTCTATGCTCCCACCACTTTCTTTCTTCAGACCATGTCCTCTTGGGTTGATTCAGATTTTTCTCCTCAGACAAGGGAGTCTCCAGGTTTCCGGGCCTTAATCTCCTCCATACCTTCTGGTTACTCCAATGTCCTTGAAGGGCCATAAATTTAAGATCACAGATGTCCATTCTTCAGTTCCATCTGGCTCTGTTTATTGAAGCTTGTCTGGGTTAGTTTTAGCAAACTTGATGTTTCACTGATTTAATGATCAAATAACAATAAGATTTTATGAAGAAACTTAACTAGTGCTGGATAAAAGTGAGCACTACTTACAATTAATTAAAATAACTTATTAAAATTAGTGATGAAAATTAAATCTTTTCCAGCCATAGGGAAGGTGAAGGGAGAAAGAGAGGGATGGAGATACGGGACAGACCTCTCACTTCACTTTTTGGCTCTGAAAATAGGCTTAGTAATGGCTGATAACAGAGATAGCAGTAATAACTTGCTTTGTTCTCTGCGCTCTGTGTTGGTTCTTCGGTTTTGATTAGTGAATTTAATTCATTAGTTGGGAACCAACCAAGCAGACCTAATACCTCCTTTTTTCCCTTTTAAAGCTTAGAGCCTGAATTACT
Source organism: Notiomystis cincta (assembly GCA_013398075.1). Taxonomy (NCBI): domain Eukaryota; kingdom Metazoa; phylum Chordata; class Aves; order Passeriformes; family Notiomystidae; genus Notiomystis; species Notiomystis cincta. The sequence goes on from VZRX01000805.1 coordinate 40,359, forward strand.
TTGATGGATAATGCAAACAAAAGTTTAAGAACAGAAAATTAAATCCTGGAGATAGTCAAAATATTTATTAAAGCCATGGATCTATTTATACCTGTAAAATTTAATAAGATAATTGGAATGCATTTATTTGCATCCATAGCAGACTCTGTTCTTCCAGCTTTAGCATTGCCTATTATGTTTTGCCTGATACTTTTTACTATGGTATTTTAGTAACACAAGCATTTAAATCTAGACACTTGACCCTGTTCTTTTACATCCCATCCTTTCATCCTGGAATTTCTTGTAGGCCTTTTGGTCATAATCATTTAAGTATCCAGCACTTTCCTGGTTCATAAGCTGAACCAATAGGTTTGCTCTTCTTTGACTACAATACTGAATTACTGTCAAATTAAACTGATTTATTTGCACTCGCCTGATGTTGCATTAACTAGTAGTACAAGATAACTAACTGGCACGTGAGCAAGATTATGGGGATTTCATTGTCGGATAATGCAGTTTTATGGAGTAATCAGATGCTTTGGAATGTTACAGAGCTGTAAAAATATATTTAAAAAATTCTTTGCTGTCTTCAGATCAAAGGAATGGTAAGTAAAAATTAGGAATGACAGACCAGGAGGTGATTATTTGTCATAGAGGGTCTCCTGTAGCTAAACATATATTTGAAAAAGGTCTCTGATTATTTTTAAAGCTTTCTTCTATTGTTTCCAGGAGAAGAATAGGACTTGGCAGCATTCCTCTGGAAATCAATCATTTCAGGCTGGATCCAAAGCCAAGGGAAATCAATAAAAATTTCCTTGACTGTGAAAGGAGATAGTTCCTGAGCATGATGTGTCATCTTGGCGATAAAACATGTTTCCTTGCTAAGCTTTATTTAAACACTGCTGTCATACTTGGGCTAGAAGCTCCAGGATTGTAATCATGAGCAAACAGACCTGTACTGGAGCGAGGCTCTCCTGCCTCACTGTCAGTGCGGTCACACTTCCCGAAGCATAATTAATTTGGGTGTTTGTTTCATAGGTTGTTGCTTCTCCATCTCCTTCACTGCTTATTTATTTTTCCTTTGTTACCCTTCTTTCATAATCAGTGATTCTTCTTGCTGGTCTTTTTTTGTTTCCACAGGTTTGCTCAGAGGCTCAGAGGAATCCTAGGAAACTCTGTCTTCATGTGGGGAAGTGATTTGTTAAAAGATCTTTATCAAAAAAATCACTGCAGACTTTTGCCAACAGCTTAAGTCCCTTGCCTTTCATTGAGGGTCATGTAATGTGCAATAACCCTTGTGCATTTGGGAAAGCAGTGCTGGTATATTTGAAGTGGGCTGAAATGCTGTGACATCCACTTTGAAGCTGCACAGCTACAGCTCCACAGCGGGAGTTAGCCCAGACATGAAGTAACTCTTGTTTAAAGAGGTACTCCCTTTCTGCTCACTTTAAATATATGTACTTTCTCCACTAGAATCAGAAACACCCCAATAAATTGTGTTTCCACTGCTTTGAACAGTTTTACTCCAGTTCAACCAGTTCTGCTGACAGCCCTATAAATATGTGTGGGTACTGCAAGTTGTTGCTGGTGGCTCTTTGGGTATTTTGGTACAGAATGTAGTATTCCTGAGAGTGTGAACCCATATATCCCAAGCAGTGTATTAGTAAGAATCCATACTGAATTGGCATAACAAGGATAAGAAAGTGCTTATCAGAATATTATAGGGAGAGAATCTAACCCATATGATGAGGCCTTCCCTAGTTTAAAAGTAGAAGTGTTCCGATAACGCACATAATTTGAGTTAAACTCAGAAACCGAAAATGGATAGCATATTTAGCCTCAGGGAAAAATCTTGATTTATTTTAACTTGTATCGGTAGTGAAAACCATATTTTTTCCATGATTGGAACTATGAAGACCTTAAATACTTATTTTCTTCTCTCGTATTTCCAATATAAAGATACAGATTTTTGCAGAAAAAGCTGATGCTTCGCAGCTGATAAAGTTATCAGTTCTCACCTAATAATATATTTAATTCCAAGTCAGACATGAAATCTCATCTCTGTCCAAAGACAGATAAAGCTGTTGGGGTCCAATGAGACATTCTCGGTATGTGAAGGTATTGACATCTGTTATCTTGTGAAAATTTGGTTTAGACAGAGCAGATCCTTTCTGTGAAAGTGAGATGTCCAAATTCCCAGTGAGGCCTAGCCTTTTTAACATGACCTAACCTGAAAGTTACTATTTTCAGATGAGTACGAGGTGGAAATAATTGTCACAGAAATGGACTGGTTCCTCTACAGGTATTATTTGCATGCTTCAAGTGTGGATTACCAACCCTGGGAGGGTCAGAGGGAAGCTCTACATAGGAATATATATGAGCTGTATATAAGAATTTGGTAAAACTGCAGTTTAAGATGACTTACCCAATCCACATGAAGATATTGTTGCCATCCAGACAGCAAGAAACTTTATTGAGATTTCCCACATGAATGTTGCTGTCTGCAAAAGATCCCAGTAAATGTAGGTTTTTAGCAAGCACTCTGTGTCTGTACAACACTAGGGAGAACCTCTATCACAATATGAGGTTTTACAAACATTTGAGGGCTTTCTCTCAGATGGAGAAATGATCAGAGGGCTGGGGCACCTCTACTATGGAGACAGGCTGAGAGCTGGGGTTAGTCAGCCTGGAGAAGATGGAGAGTCCAGACCTTATGGTGGCTTTCCTGTATTTAAAGGGGGAGTGTAAGAAAGATAGGAACAGACTTTTCAGCAGGGTGTGTGGTGATAAGGCAAGGGGTAATGATTTCAAACTCAAAGATGATAGATGCAAATGGGATTTAAGGAAGAAATTTTTTATGATGAGCGTGGTGAGGCACAGGAACAGATTGCCCTGACAAGGTAGTGGATGCCCATCCCTGGAAATATTCATGGTCAGGACAGACTCTGAGCAACCTGATCTAGTGAAAGATGTCCCTGCTTATGGCAGGGAGGTTAGACTAGATGACCTTGAAAGGTCCTTTCCAGCCCAACTATTTGGTGATGCTATGCTGAATTCCTAAGCATTCACCACTGACATTTGTCTGTCGTTTATCTCCTCTCTGATTTTGAGATAGGTGAGGTTCAAGCCTTGTTATGGTACAAGATTTCATATTAAAAAGAGATGAGCTGTGGTGACTAGCTCATGTTCCTACTAACACATAACCTTTTCAGTGTCATGCCACCAGCTTTTATGGGGTAGTGAAGAAAAGGTGCTCAGGACACGTCACTGACTTACATGGAACCACAGACTCACAGAGTGATGCTGGAAGGGACCTCTACACGTCCTCTGGTCCAAGTCCCCTGCTCAAGCAGGGATGCCAGGATCCCCTTGCCTTGGGCTGTCTCCAAGGAGGGAGACTCCCCAGCCTCTTTGGGCAACCTGCTCCAGTGATAGGAGCAGTTAAAGAGTTAACCAATAGCTACTAGAGAAGTACTGTTTAAGGAACACGTTGCTGATGGCTTGCTTAGACGTTTAGGGAACATGTTGCTGAACATGGTGTAACACTGCCCGCTTAGGCATGTATGGCCTTCGCAAAGGCAGATGAGGGAACACAAAACAATTTATAGAAAGAAGTAACTGCAAACATCAGCTAAATGAAGCTGACCCTGAGGTTTGGACTGAGACCAAGTTGACACTGGGCACACGTAAGGAGAAGAGGTGAAAAGTTCAACAGGGAGGAAGACTCCTTACTTCATCCTCTTTGGAGGAGCGATCCCCCATGCACCTCAGCGCTGAATAAAGCATACCTACTTNAAAGATGTCCCTGCTTATGGCAGGGAGGTTAGACTAGATGACCTTGAAAGGTCCTTTCCAGCCCAACTATTTGGTGATGCTATGCTGAATTCCTAAGCATTCACCACTGACATTTGTCTGTCGTTTATCTCCTCTCTGATTTTGAGATAGGTGAGGTTCAAGCCTTGTTATGGTACAAGATTTCATATTAAAAAGAGATGAGCTGTGGTGACTAGCTCATGTTCCTACTAACACATAACCTTTTCAGTGTCATGCCACCAGCTTTTATGGGGTAGTGAAGAAAAGGTGCTCAGGACACGTCACTGACTTACATGGAACCACAGACTCACAGAGTGATGCTGGAAGGGACCTCTACACGTCCTCTGGTCCAAGTCCCCTGCTCAAGCAGGGATGCCAGGATCCCCTTGCCTTGGGCTGTCTCCAAGGAGGGAGACTCC
>VZRX01000807.1:0-53281 GCA_013398075.1 Notiomystis cincta
AGGCTGATCCAAGCCCTGTCCACAGCGTGGCCTTGGACACTCCCAGGGATCCAGGGGCAGCCACAGCTGCTCTGGGAATTCCAGCTCAGCCAGGAATCCCTTCCCAATCTCCCATCCAGCCCTGCCCTCTGGCACTGGAAGCCATTCCCTGTGTCCTGTCCCTCCAGGTCTTGTCCCCAGTCCCTCTCCAGCTCTCCTGGAGCCCCTTCAGGCCCTGCCAGGGGCTCTGAGCTCTCCCTGGAGCCTTCTCCTCTCCAGGGGAACATTCCCAGATGGCTTGGAGCACCCTGGGACAGTGGGAGGTGTCCCTGCTCATGGCAGGAGTGGAACTGGATCAGTTTTAAAGTCCCTTCCAACCCCAATTATTCTGTGATTCTATGAACACATCCCAGCTCCAGGGCTCTGAGTTCTCAGCTTCCATCCAGACTTGTGCTAATTCTTCCAAAACAAAAACATGGAATTAAGTCATCTTTTTCCCCAAACTAAATGTACAAAAAAAGTCTTTCTAAACCCTCTTTCTTTGCACACACTGGAGAAATAAAAAAACCTACAACAATCTGTATGAAACTATGGTTACATGTTAAAAGTTATCAGGTGTTTTAGTGCACAGCAGGGAAAAAATCCTGGAATATTGGTTATCAGAGGTTTTTTTGTTCTCTGTAAAGACACACATACATAATGGAAAAATAATCTATAAACAAACATTTAGAGAAACATCAATAGCTGCTATTCAGCGTGGAACAACTCCTCATTTTGTTATTAAGCAGCATTTCAGCCTTGCTATTGATTGGATATGTGATAGTGAAAGATGAGACTGAACCAGGTATTCTTCATGGCAAACGTGAAACTCTGCATTTTTGGAGCTCTTTGGGAAAAAACACCTGGCTGAGGTGTTTAATAATGAACATCTCAGCTACTTAGCCAGAAATGGTAAATAAAAGATTCTGAGGAAAAAAATGAAATCAAGGCTGAGACCCAATTGTTCAGAATAATGATTGTGGCTGAGCAAGATATGGAGGCAGAGCATTAAATCCAACACTCCACCCGGGCTGTCAATCAGGTGGAGGTTTCAGATATTGTAATTGGTAGCAAGTTTCCTAATCTCAACCTGCCAGGCAAGAAGCAATTCAACAAAAGCTCTGTCCCCCCCAACAGAATGAAATCTGAAAAGAGAAATTTTCTAATATTGGCAAGATCACAGGGTGGGTTGACAGCTTTATTATGCTAAACTGACAAAAACATTACGCTCTGGTCAGTGCTAAAAAGGGGGTTTTTCAGGAGCTCTGTGGAAATACAAAGCACTAGGGAAGTCTGATGAACTCCTACTTTTATCTCCCTGGTGCAGCACATGAGCTGAGACACAGAAAAGTCTCTTGGCCCAAGTACAAAATGAGAAATTAATATATCTTGATTTTCTCCTCGGGTCTCCCACCGCAGCGATTTGGGAGAGCTGCGAGAACTCGCTGTGGCAGCTGAAAATCCATTTAAAAAGGAAAATGCCCCACTAAGTTCACAGAAATAACACAATTCATTAACAAGCAGATGATATGACAGTCAGTGGAATTCATCAGATAGAAGCTGTAATGTATTTTATTGCTTCTATTGGAAAAGTGCTTGGAAATAGAGTTAAAGTATCGACTCTGTGTGTGTGTGTGCATATATCCATTTATTTATTTGATATAGGAAGAGAAATAGAGCCAGCCAAATAGAAACAGGATACAAACACCAAGAGCATCTCAAAAAACAGGAGCAGAGTGGGAATGATGAAACTATTTTCTTTCAAACCACGGATATTCAGGGAATACTGGAGTAATTCCATGTCTTCATCAGAACAAGGACGCCTGGTTTGTTAAGCTGTCCCTGCCTCTCCCCTAAGTGCTCATCAGCCAAAATAATTTCTTCCTTTCCTGGATCCAGCCCCAAGTCTTCAAACATGCACCTACATCCCTGCTAGTTGGCTTTGGAATGTGTGAAGGAATGCACACAAATGTGGGCAGAGTAAACACGTTTGCTCTGGCAAATAAAGATTTCTAAACACAAGAGGTGAGAGCAGAATCATCCTCTGCTTATGGAATTCTTGCTGCTACAGCCATGTGAGAGCACAGAGAGTAAACAAACTGATAACTGAACACAAATAGAAACAAAAAAGCCTTTAAATTGCTAAATTACCTTGTAGGGAATGAAATGTTTGTGGTTATTATCCTGCTTTGTAACAGTCCCCCCTCTGCTATCTACATCTCACAAACTCTCCTTTAGAAAAAGCCCAGCAAACAGCTTCTGATTATTGAGTTGTTGAGATCTGAAAAGGTAAACAAGGCTCTGAAGCATCTGAACAAGTGTGGGGCTGGCACTGTTGGCACCTGAGCACTTGTGCTGATGAGAAACTCCCACAGAAGCCAATTGCTGGCTGGGAAGCTGCAGATCAGCTCCTCAGCTCAGTGCTGGGGCTATCACTGCAGAGCACGTTGGGCCATCCTAAGCCTTGAATAGAGAAAGGCAGAGAACATTAAGTTATAATTTCCCCACACAATTGGTATAAGCATTTCCTACCAACAGGATTAGGATGAATACAAGATCCCAGAATAAAGCTGCTCAGCAGTGAGAATGGCAGTTTAGTGTCTAGTAAATTTGATTTCTCTGAAAATCCTGACACATCATAATAGCGAAATCCTATTTACTGTAGCAAGCAGGATGGATAATACCATTTAACACCTGGTATAGAATGTGCCATCAGCTCAGAGCTTTGTGCTCTGTGTGCTCATCTTACCTTAAGGTTAATGCTCCTTGACAGCCTCCATGGAAAGCAGAATCCCCAAATTAAGTGCCGAGCTTGGGATTTGCAAATCCTTCCTCGACATTTAAGTCAGGGGAAAAAGGGATGCAGAGAAGTGGATCGACAGTTCCTGGATTTAATGTCTGTATCCCCAGGCTGGGATGTGGCACAGAGCCCTGTGTGGAGCAGGAATGTCCCCACACAAAGGCCACCACAGCCCCAAGGCCGTGTGGGGACTGCAATGAGCAAACACCTGTCAGGGAGGTGACCTGCAGGCTGTGAATCCAACCTAACACTGAAACCTCCAAATTCCTACAGAATGGCAGAATCCTGGAATTCTTTAGGCTGGAAAAGCCCTCTGAGATCATCAAGGCCACCACTGAGCCATGTCCTCAAGTACCACATCTTTGAGTTGTTTAAATCCCTCCAGGGAAGGGGACTCCATCCCTGCCAGGGCTGGACAGCCCTTTCCAGGAAGGAATTTCCCCAAAATCCACCCTGAGCCTGCCCTGGCCCAGCCTGAGGCCGTTCCCTCTCCTCCTGTCCCTGTTCCCTGGGAGCAGAGCCCGACCCCCCCGGCTGCCCCCTCCTGTCAGGGACTTGTGCAGAGCCACCAGGTCCCCCCTGAGCCCCCTTTGCTCCAGGCTGAGCCCCTTTCCCAGCTCCCTCAGCCTCTCCTGGGGCTCCAGACCCTTCTCCAGCTCCCTGAGCCACCCCTCAGATCTGTGCTCCAGGATAATCCCATGACCTCACCCCACAACCACACTCACACACAAACTGCTCAACACTTACAAGTATTTCTAAGAAACTCAGGAGCACAGAAACTTGGCTCCAGTGGAAAATATTATGATTAATATGGGGATCCATATCTTGCTCATTCACACTGATAAACTAAGTAGTTGTGTCATACAGCAGGGTATTAAAATTAATTTCCTTCTGCTCCTATGACTTGGGGCAGGATTCTCCTAATGATGCATATTAGCATTAGGAAGCAGTGCAACATGAAAATAGCTGGGATTGCTGGAGGAAATTGGAACTGGGGAGTCCCATCAGTCTCAGAGACAGAGCAGGAACAGACACAGCTCACTGAGTGTCTGTGTGATGCCAAAACACCACGAGAAGCAGGAGAGGGTCATGGTTCCTTCATAAAAAAATATGGTAAAGCAAAAGCAATGGGGTGAAGGGAAATTGGGATGTCACCTGCTCTGCCTAAAACTTGTGTGCAAGGGTTGTTGGGAACTGGAACCTGCTCAGCAAAGAGACACTGGAGATGCACAGGTGGTTATGAATAAAGTCTGCAGACACTGGGGCTTGGAATGGCACTGAAACCAGTCAGAAATGCCGCACCTCTCCACTGGAATTACAGGGACAAGACAGTGAAGGTATCAACAGTTTTAAACACCAGAATGGAATAACTTCAGCTACAGGGAACTGCACCANTGGGAGCAGAGCCCGCCCCCCCCGGCTGCCCCCTCCTGTCAGGGACTTGTGCAGAGCCACCAGGTCCCCCCTGAGCCCCCTTTGCTCCAGGCTCAGCCCCTTTCCCAGCTCCCTCAGCCTCTCCTGGGGCTCCAGACCCTTCTCCAGCTCCCTGAGCCACCCCTCAGATCTGTGCTCCAGGATAATCCCATGACCTCACCCCACAACCACACTCACACACAAACTGCTCAACACTTACAAGTATTTCTAAGAAACTCAGGAGCACAGAAACTTGGCTCCAGTGGAAAATATTATGATTAATATGGGGATCCATATCTTGCTCATTCACACTGATAAACTAAGTAGTTGTGTCATACAGCAGGGTATTAAAATTAATTTCCTTCTGCTCCTATGACTTGGGGCAGGATTCTCCTAATGATGCATATTAGCATTAGGAAGCAGTGCAACATGAAAATAGCTGGGATTGCTGGAGGAAATTGGAACTGGGGAGTCCCATCAGTCTCAGAGACAGAGCAGGAACAGACACAGCTCACTGAGTGTCTGTGTGATGCCAAAACACCACGAGAAGCAGGAGAGGGTCATGGTTCCTTCATAAAAAAATATGGTAAAGCAAAAGCAATGGGGTGAAGGGAAATTGGGATGTCACCTGCTCTGCCTAAAACTTGTGTGCAAGGGTTGTTGGGAACTGGAACCTGCTCAGCAAAGAGACACTGGAGATGCACAGGTGGTTATGAATAAAGTCTGCAGACACTGGGGCTTGGAATGGCACTGAAACCAGTCAGAAATGCCGCACCTCTCCACTGGAATTACAGGGACAAGACAGTGAAGGTATCAACAGTTTTAAACACCAGAATGGAATAACTTCAGCTACAGGGAACTGCACCAAGTAGGGACAGACAGAGCTCCTGAGCTCTGGAACACAGGGCAGGAATGGCATTCCTTGAAAAAGGGCTCTGATTTCACCCTGGGGCTCTTCTCTTATTCCAAAACAACTTTTATTTTCTCCTTAGAGAGTCAAAGAATGGTTAGAGATAGAAAAGATATCCAGGATCACCCTGTTCCACCCTCTGCCATGGCAGGGACACCTTCCACTGTCCCAGAGTGATCCAAGCCCTCTCCAGCCTGGCCTTGGACACTGCCAGGGATCCAGAGGCAGCCACAGCTGCTCTGGGAATTCCAGCCCAGCCAGGAATCCCTTCCCAATCTCCCATCCAGCCCTGCCCTCTGGCAGTGGAAGCCATTCCCTGTGTCCTGTCCCTCCAGGCCTTGTCCCCAGTCCCTCTCCAGCTCTCCTGGAGCCCCTTCAGGCCCTGCCAGGGGCTCTGAGCTCTCCCTGGAGCCTTCTCCTCTCCAGGGGAATATTCCCAGCTCTCCCAGCCTGGCTCCAGCCCTGGAGCAGCTCCATGGATTCCTTTGGATCTCTCCAGCAGCTCCAGGTCCTGCTGCTGTTGGTCCCAGGGCAGCTCTGCAGGTGGGGTCTCACCTGAGAGGGGCACAGGGACAGAATCCCCCCCTTTCCTGCTGCCCACGGGAGGTTCTGGCTCCCACAGCCAGGGCAGCTCCAGCTTCTCCTTCACCAAAATCCCCAAGTCCTCCTCCCAGGGCTGCTCTCCATCCATCCTCCCCCAGCCTGGATTTGTGCCTGGGCTGCCCTGACCCTCGTGCAGGACCTTGCCAGTCAGTGATTAAGACTGTGGGACACACCCAGCTCAGTGACTCCAGCACTGTTTTATCTCTGGGTTCTGCTGTAGCCAAGAACCACCTTCAGCCCATAGGTGGACAATGAAAAAACAGTGACAAACTTCCCTCCAAGCCCCACGTGTGAACACTTCAATCACAGCTGCACATCCCAGCCAGATCCAGAGCATGGCAAGGTTGTTCTTTAACTGCTTTGTCAAACTCTCTGCTATTGCTCTGCTGCTGTGGAGCATGTAATAACTAATAGCTTATGTGCTATCTTTGACCTAGAAACACTGGCAGCTGTTAGGGGAATTGCTGGGTTTTGGGGAAGTATCAAAAGGTTTTTAGCACATAAACCAAATTTATGAACAGTTATTCCCCTGGAGAGTGGAATTGTTTATGTTTTACTATCACAGCTGTCACTGGTGCACAGTTACTTTGTCCTGTATTAATACCCTGTAAAGGTTGAGCATCTTCCCTCAGTCACTGCAATATTTTATAATTGACAGCCTTCATCTGGCAGTGAATATGGATAATTTTCTCCATAAGGAGCACGCTGTGCTGACACTAATCTGTTCTGTTGTCATCTCCCTTTATTATCAACGTCTGCATTGTTTTCTCGGCAGCATCGAAGAACACAAATATGAAGCTTCTAATTGAAAAGGCTAAGTAATCAAAAAGCCAATTAATCATCAGGATGAGCTCTGACACTCCATGATGCAACAGCCAGAAATACCACATAGGCATAACTAAGTGTTTTTAAAGTGTGCTTATTTGATGTGGGAACGACCTGAGATTGTAATTAGCATTCTTTGTCGCAGGTGACAGACTCAGATTGAACATTTCTTCATCCTGACATTAATTCTCTGAGCTCCACTTGCTCACACCCCACCTCCTGTTCCAAAATTCCTTCTGCTGAGCAGTCCATGCTCTGTCTCTGTGCACTTTCCACTGAAATCAGGGCAAGTTTAGGGACAACCAACCAGCCTCTTTTCATGCTCTGTCATCTCCAGACTTCCCTTTTTTTTTCCCATCCCAATTTTCAAAATTCCCAGCACAGAAGCTCACAGGTGACCCCAGGGAGGGCTGCAGGGCAAGGTGGGATTGCAGCAGCTGTGACCCCTCTGCCTGTCCAGGTTTTCACTCTGCAACCTCCACCTCTCTGAAGAAATTCCAAGTCAGGTTTGGAACACAGAATTCGCTCCTCTCAGAGCTGGAACAGCAATTTTTGTGTAGGAGAGAGATGAAAATGTACCTTGATGCCAAAGTGGATGACAGCTTGGAAAAGCAGAGGATTTCACCTCACAAATAAAGAATCAGAATGAAAAGACAAGGCCTGGCAGCACAAAAACTCCACTCTGAGGCAGAGCAAACACCATCCATGGAATAAAACAAGAAATTCAGAACTATTTGCTGTAATCCTGGAGATTTCCAAACCAAGCAGCGAAACCAAGAGATGGCAGAACTTTTTTTCACATCACCTGGGGCTGGTGCTCCAGCAGAACTCAAATGAAGTTATTTAGAGTTCATTATCTCCCCTGCACACCACAAGGATGCAGTTACACACACATTAAAATGTGATTCCACATTGGAAGTCTTCACTTGACAGGAGCCAGCACAGCCACTGCACCAGTGAGCTACATGAATGTGAGAAATGACCAAGAAAAACATCTGAAAAGATGTAAAAGGTAAAAAAAGGAAAAGGTTTATCAGGCATCCTTGGCCATGAATTATTCCCCACTAAGAGCACAGCTACAAGAAGAAGCCAGTCTGGATGAGATCCCAAGATGATTTTTCCTCCAACACCAGCCAGTTATTGGAGAAAAAGGAAAGTGCTCTATGGACTTTTTTCTTGGTGAAGGATTTTAATTTTTAACTGTTTAAATAATGCACTGATTTAGAATCATTAAAGGAATTTCCCCTCATCCTTTCAAACTCTTTTTCATTGCCAAGAATGTGGGACTTCATTAATGTCATTTTCAAAGGGGAGGACAGAACACCGAGATGATATTGGATATACCCTTGATTTAAAATACTCATTAAGACCAATTATACCCACTGATAATTCATGCAACATGTTCTTCCTCCTAATCCACAAAAAACAAAAGGGTTTTCTTCCAGCCTGCTAAGCTGCATGGATGAATATGTATCTTGTTAATATTTTAACGAAAAAAATCCAAATTAATCACCAATATATAAGCTCAGGAAGAAAGCAGGGGGGTAAAGGAGGCAAATGTATTCAGGCTGGAGGTTACAACCAACCTGGGAGCCAGGAAATGATGACAGCAGTAATTATTTGAAATTAACATCCTATAAAATAATACCCTGTAAAGAATGGGAATGTTAACAGCAATATGTTAAGCCAGTGTAAGCAAGTCCCACAGCTTCCCAAGCTGCTCTCTCCAGTTTAATTTCAAGTCTGTGATGAGATAAAGACACAGAAGTGCTTTTTAAACATGGTATAAACTTGGAATTAAAATTAAACTCTCCGTGTACTGATGGAGGAATCACTAATTCCACCCATTGAAAGCAGAAATTCACTGTGTCCCTTCACACTTCACTTTCTTTTGTTGTTATTTCAGTTTAGATTCTTTTACTTGGTGACATTTCTTCACTTCCACTGGCTCTTCATCAGCGTTGGTAGAAAATAACCTCATTATTTCATTTTTCTCTCTGTAATTACCGTGACAGATGAAATCCCACAGCGAATGTGAGAACTTTCTTAGCAAAGAAAACAAATATTCTCCCCACCCAACCTTCCACCTTGTCAATATTAAGCCAGAAAAAGCAGCAACAAGACAAAAATAACTCCTCTGGTCAGAATTTGAATTTTTATCTCCTTAAAAAAGTCATCTTGCAAATATAATCAGGAGCAGAAACGAACAGAAAAGTCTTCCTGAAAAGGGGAAAAAAAGGGTTTACCCTCTCTTCCAGCCGAGCCAGCTGCTCTTTGTAGTAGGCATCGTGTTTCTTCAGCTCCCTGTCCTTCTCTTCCAGCTGCCTGGCCTGAAAAAAAGAGAAATAAAAGAATAAAAATCTCGGATCAAGGATATTTTCCATTGTTCTGGGCTTTTTCCTCCTCTCCTCAGCAGCTCCGCCTGAGTTTGTCCAAATGGATTTGGAAAAGTCACCAGAAAGCACCAGGCTGGGATTTATTTTTATTTTTTTGATTTGAATTAATTTGGCAAATCACTTCTGAACTTAGGAAAAGCTAATTCTAAACAGGGAAGACCAAAAATCCTTTTATAAATTTGCCCAAAAGTGTATCCAAAACTCTCCTGTCCTCTTTAATTAGGAATCATTCCTCTGGAAACTCCCAGATTGGCTGAAGTACCCACTAAGTTGAAAAACTTGAGCACAGGATCACTCCCATGTCCAATAATTTAAAATAATACAGAAGCATTTAAAATATTTATCTTTTCAATCCCAACATGACTTGAGTGTTCATTTAAGAGACACAGCTTCCAGCAAATGGATGGGTTTGGCTTCTCATCTGCAGAATGTCCCAATTTCCAGGATTAAGGGGACTCATTAAAAATTAGAAAATATATTTAAAAAGCACATATGCACAGAGGAATTTCTGAAAAATATATGAAGCTGTAAGTCCTGCAGTGTAAATAGCACAGAAGTGATTTTCAACAAGCTATGAAGGATTTAACACCTAAATTATCAATGCAAATACTTTGCAAGCTCATCACTTTTTAATAAAATATCTTTAATGACTAATAATTATCTAACAGAGGTCACTACAACAATTACACCACATATTGTACAGATATAAGACTTGATTCCCTTTGTCAAGATTAATCTTTTGGTGTCTTTCAGCAGATGCCCAAGGCATGCAGTGAAAAGTTTGGATTTTTAATTGTTCCTTATTCAACTTACCTTCGTTTCTATGTCCTGAAGCATGTGAAAAATATTAAAATTCCAATTAAATTTATTTTATTGTGGTGAATAGAAAGAATAATTAAAAAAAACACACACATGTCAGGTGTATCTAGAAAAATGCAAAAATTACTTGGAAATTGTTGGGGATTTTCATGCAATTTCACCAAAAATACTCCAAAAAGCCATGTTTGGGATGAATCAAACCCTTTCCTCTGCCAGCCACTCCCTCAGAATTCCATGGAGCACTTGCCCTGTCCACCAGCATTTAAATCAGCCCTGACTCACTAATTACAGGTTTTCCAGACCTCATTCCATGAAAATTTCCACACCCAAATTCCCATTTTTGTATTGATCACAGTTTGTTTCTTCTTACAGATAACCCCTGATGACCCCCAGGACCTGGTGGTTACTGAACACCTCAAAATTCACTGCAGGTTTTGTGTCTCCCAGAGCCATCCTCTCCCAAACAGGGATTCATGGAATGCTTTGGGTTGGAAGGGATCTGAAAAATCACCTCATTCCAACCCCAACAGCTCCCACTGTCCCAGGCTGCTCCAGACCCCAATGTCCAACCTGGCCTTGGGCACTTCCAGGGATCCAGGGCAGCCACAGCTTCTCTGGGCACCCTGAGCCACAGCCCCTCATATTCCACATCTGATATTCCAGATCTAATATTCTGTATGTGATATTCCATATCTGATATTCCAGATCTAATTTTTCTGTATGTGATATTCCAGACCTAATTTTCCAGATCTGATATTCCAGATCTAATATTTCAGGTCTAATATTCTATATCTGATATTCCAGATCTAATATTCCACATCTAATATTCCACATCTAATATTCCATATCTAATTTTCCAGATCTAATATTTGAGGTCTAATATTCTGTATCTGATTTTCCAGACCTAATATTCCATATCGGATTTTCCAGACCTATTATTCCATATCTAATATTCCAAATCTAATATTCTCTATCTGATATTCCAGACTTAATTTTCCAGATCTAATATTCCAGATCTAATTTTCCAGATCTAATATTTGAGGTCTAATATTCTGTATCTGATATTCCATATCTAATATTCCAGACTTAATTTCCCATATCTGATTTTCCAGATCTAGTATTTGAGGTCTAGTATTCTGTATCTGATTTTCCAGACCTAATATTCCATATCTAAAATTCCAGATCTAATATTCTGTATCTAATACTCCAGATCTAATATTCCATATCTGATTTTCCAGATCTAATATTCCAGACCTAATATTCCAGACCAAATTTTCCAGACCAAATTTTCCAGATCTAATATTTCAGATCTGATATTCCAGACCCAATTTTCCATATCTCATATTCCAGATCTAATATTTCAAGTCTTATATTCTATATCTGATATTCTATATCTCATATTCCAGATCTCATATTCCAGATCTCATATTCCAGATCTAATATCACAGATCTATTTTCTATATCTAATATTCCAGATCCAATATTCCAGCTCTAATATTTCAGGTCTAATATTCTATATCTGATATTCCAGATATAGAAGGCATTTTCATGAGTACCCAATGGAAATATTCCATGTCTAACCATGCCATGATCCCCAAGATCTGCAGAACATTCCTGTTGTGCAAAACAGGCCAGTGACAAAGAAAAGATCAAATTCATGTTCCATAAAGCTCTGGGAACTCGGTTCAGGTTGAATTCTTGCAATCCAGCCGTGTTCCCCGAGATTCCATCCATGGCCTGGAATAAATCTGACCTTGGGAAGGCCATGGGACGGAACAAAACCCAGGGAAGAAGCTCCTGACTGGATTCTCTCCCCCCATTTCTGACGATTCCCAAGGGCAGAGCCCTGCAGGGTTTGTAAAACACAACAGGTCAAGGGCACAGCAATGGCAGAAGAGACAAAACCCATCCTGATCCTCCAGGGTTTAAGCTGAGTTTAAATCCTTTTCCTCTGTCTTGCTCTGATCAGGGAATGCAGTAACATCTGTTCCATCTGAATGGAAGATTTTGCCTTGGAAAGTTTGATTTGCACTGGAAAGTTTGTTCATTTTTGGGGTTTAATTTTAGTTTGGTTCCCTTCCCTCCCTTAAAATAATTAATCATCAAAATATCTGGATTTTACTGCTCTACAGTGACACTGCTCATTGCTCTATCACTGATAAAGGAGGGATATTGTAGATAAAATACTCAATAATATGTTTATCCAAAGGTTTGTTCCCCTATATTGTGGAAGATTTGGTTGGCAAGTAAGAAATTCAGCAAAAAAAGAGTTTCTTCCACCCCAGACACTTGTACAGGAACGCAGACACAGCAAAGTTCAAATGAATAAATAATAAATAAAATTATTCATTTATACAGGAGACTATAAATATGCCAATAGAGGAGAACTGAGTGCCAAAATAAAAACCTGTAAAGTAATATTATATTTATGGGGCTGCAGCAATGAGATCCCTGTGAATGTCAATGAGCTGCAAGAAAATAATTAAGAAAAGCCATGTTTTCAATTAGCTGAATGTTGCACTTCAGGTGTAAATGAGATACTGGAACAAGTTTGTTGCTTCTTCATGAAAAACCTCCAATAAACAAAACCTTTGCTTGGGTTTTACAAAGAACAGCTACAAAAAGCCACCTTTGGTTCCCCAAATCCACCCAAATGTAACACCCAAATGAGATCACTAATATTAAATATTAAATATTAAATACAGGTTCTCCCCACTCACAAGGAAGTTGGACCAAGATTTAAAGGCCAAAGTGGGTTTTGTTTTTAAAGGTAGCACCAGGATTTGGCACAGCACATTTTGGGAGGAGCTGCCATCACTGGAAAAATGGATGTTTTCCCTACAAAAGAATTCCAGGATCACCCCATCCCTGGCTGCAGGGACACCTGCAGAGCCATCTTTGACAAAGCCAAGCCCTGCTCACACCAAATACAACAAAACCACATTTCTTTTGTCCTCTGTGAGGCAGAACAGAGCAAATAATCAGCTGGCTGAAAACCCACGTTTATTAATTCAATTTTTAAGATAAACAAAGGAACCTACTGCTGGATGCAACAAGATTCCAGGGGTGTGTGTGTGTGTGTGGTCATAAATTGCTATTATTTAAGGAGCTGATGAAAAAAAATTAATTATCAGGTGCTTTAATGTAGCTTTGTAAGCAGATTTCAGCTCCTGGAGCCTTTGGCAGTCCCAGGTTTAGAGCTGCCCCTCAGTGCTGATTCCAAATTCATGAACATCCCAAAAATTTAGTGGAATTCTGCTGAGATGGCTCCAGTTTGCATTTTGCTGGGAAAAGAATGACCTGCTTCAAAAGAGACCAGTTTGAATTTCTAAATTAAAACTGGCCAGCTGGAAGCCCTCCGAAGGTCTCACTGATGAGATCACCACCAAACATCAGGGGATGGATGGGGCAGGTGCACACCAAGGGATTGGGTGTCCCAAGGCACATCCAAGGAGCTCCTGACACATCAGGCTGGTGAGATGAAGGAGATTTGCCCAAGGAAATGCTGACCACAGCTCCTCTCCTGGGAAAACTCCCATGGAATAGCTGCAGGCCTTGGGATGAGCCTGAGGGGAAAATTAATGGATTTAAGGGCAAAAGGAAGTGGGGCAGCTCCCTAAGCATCACCCCACGGGGGATGTGCTGGCAGCTCAGGATGAGATGCACCAGCACAAGAGACATCTCAAAACATGATCTTCCTCCAGCACACTGCTGGAGGTTTTCCATGTCTTTCCCAGCCTGAAAATGATGGATGAGCACATCCATGGATTAGAGCTGGGAGGGAATCCCAGAGCTCACTGGCACTGGTGTCACCCAGGGCTGGCAGTGTCACATGGAGCAATTATTCAGCATTTTGGAAATCATGATTTGGGCTGGAAGGGACCTTAAGGATCATCTCCCAAAGCCCTGCACGAGCAGAGACATCTTCAACTCCTGCAGCTTGCCCAGAGCCCTGTGCAGCCTGACCTGGGATGTTTCCAGGGATGTGACATCCACTGAATTCCTCTCCCACTCAGCCCTGTGCACCCATGTTTGCACATTGATAAAATCAGATAAAGCTTCATTATTTGCATGAATTATCATCATCAGCAAAACTATTCTCCTCTTCCACTGCATGGAGTGTCCTAAGAAAAAGAATTCCCAATTTCTACATTTAATGAACTGCCACAGTTTTAATTTTTAACCTTCTATTTCAACATATAAATACACCCATCATTCTGAACAGGCAACACCAGTAACTTATGGATATTCTTGGGAACAGATGCTGCTCCCTCCCCCCTCAGAGATTCCTTTTTAAATTATCACCATGCACAAAATCATCCCTAAGCACAAAAAATCACAGGGACACATCACTTGAAAAGAGGGACGTTCATTTCCACTTGTAAAGGTGGAGAATTGTTAGGAATTAGAAATGGCAGCACCAATAATGCATCATAAAACAGAGTCTTTGACAAGTGTAATTAAAACAAGCTTTTGTAATTACCACTAAATGTGCTACAGTACATTTTCTAAAAATAATGAAGTCCTAAAAGAATGAGTTGTGCAGATAAAAAAGATCACACTGAGAGGAGGAGGCTAATGGAGAAAATTAAAAAATCGAATTTATGAACAAGTAAGGATCTAGAGTAGAACAGAACATGTGACGTGAAGCTTCATTTACTGAATCTCATTATAGACCAAAGCAGAAAAAACCCAAATGTACAAATGCCAAGAAAAGAGTTACAGATTCCAATCCTAATGTGAGTCACGGGAATATGCACAGGAAAATCCAGGGGAACGTCGCTCTCCAGCAAGGCAGAAATTCACTGAGGCTGCTGCCCCAATGAAAAGCTGGATAAGAATGTCATTTTTGGGCCAGAATAAAGAGCTGAACAAGGAAATCCCAGGATCCCTGAGGCTGGAAAAACCCTCCAAGGCTGAGTTGTGTCTGATCCCCACTTTGTCCCCAGCCCAGGGCTCTGAGAGCCACATCCAGGAATTCCTGGGACACCTCCAGGGATGGAGACTCCAAACCTCCCTGGGCAGCCCCTGCCAAAAGGTGGGACACTGGAGAAGGAGGTGGAAGATTTAGGGAGAGCAAACACACCCAGAGAGATCCCAGAGGTTTCTGCTCAAACAGGGGCAGTGAAGAGGGCACAGCTGGCACCCCAACGCCAAATCCAGCTGAGGTGTGGAAACTTCCAGCACAGAGACAGAAAAGCTCTGCTGAGCCTTCTCCATCTCCACCCTTCTCCCAGCAGAGACAGAAAAGCTCTGCTGAGCCTTCTCCATCTCCACCCTTCTCCCAGCAGAGACAGAAAAGCTCTGCTGAGCCTTCTCCATCTGCAGGGACAGGGGCAGGCACAGGGCTCAGGGAGGAGAAGCAGCAGGAGGGAAGTTCTGAGTCAGGACTCACTTGAGAGGACCCTGATTTATTTCCACCCTGATCCTACCCCAAAATGAGGGGCAGAAAAATCACACATTTGTACCAAGGGAGCAGAAATGAGCAAGTACAGAATGCCAGACTGGTTTGGGGTGGAAAGGACCTTCAAAATCATCTCATTCCAACCCCTGCCATGGGCAAGGCACCTTCCAGCAGCCCAGGCTGCTCCCAGCCCTGTCCAACCTGTCCTTGTACAACAGCAGCACTAAAGAAAAGCTGCTGCCTCTCACCAAACTCTGAATGAACCATCTGGTTTACTCAGCTTAAAAACAACAGACTCTGAAGACTTTATTTCCTTGCAAATAAAAATTAAAATACACTCATGACTATTCTATTCATTAGCAACAGGCAGAAAAGCCTCGTGTTTCCATCCAACCGTGGTTCAAAGGAAAAAGAGATGCTGAACAAATCTGAATTACATCTCTGCATGTCACTGGGAATGAAAGAAAGGCATGACTTACTCCTGAAACTCTATCCCTGCTTTTCAGTCAGCCAACACAGTCCAAGGAGATCAAACATTTTAAAAACCATCTGTACTGCTGCCAGGTATTTGTAGCAATTCAAATATTGTCTCTAACCATCGCTGACAGCTTCTGATGTTTCAGTCATATGTCAAATATGTAGTTTTCCACTAAACTGAAAGAAGCAGACACTGCTCCATATGAGCCAAAGTGGATTTGTCTCTGTAAAACAGAATAAGAGGACCATTATCCTGTAAAACTCAGGGAAAAACTGCCAGTAAACTGATTTAGGACCGTGTTCTACTCCCATCTTTGTTGTTACACTGCTGTTGTAGCAAATCATAAATATTTTTTCTGTTTTTTATCGTGTTCAGAATTGATATTAATGATGATTTTGCAGAAATACTTTTAAATTGCTGGATTAAACAAGAGAAAGGTAAAGAAAAGTTATTGCTAAGCAGAGTCAGCCAACATTTGATGCATTTTTAAACAAAACATGATGTAAAGTAAAGCAAAGCATAAGGAAGCACCATCCTTTCCAAAGTTCACCACTGAAATCCAAAACCCAGCCAGAGAGAAGAAATTGGTACCTCAGATGCTTCAAACGCAAATATTCAGAGCAAATTTGGAAATTCAAGCTTTCCACCTAGGACTCTTCATTCTTCAGCATCATTTCCCACCAATGCTGTTTAAATTATTATCATTTTAAAAGCCCTGATTCTTGTGCTTTGTAAACTGAGGATTCAATGGACTGCACATGAACAACAACTGAAATAATTCTTATTCTTTTCAATATTATCCATTTATTATTTTCAATATTATCAATTTCACTTACATTTCAATAAGGGAAATAATTCTTAGGGATGCTGCATTAAAATCAGCAATGAAAATTCACCACCTCATTGAAGCCACTTCAAAGCCAATCTCCTTTGGAATCCCATGGAAAATCTCCAAAATTTTCTGTTTATTAGAGGCCTCTCAGCATCAGGGGCTGCTCTCCAGAGTTATTTCCCCTCTGTGAATATCCCACTTCTTCTACCAAATGATCCCACCTCGGCAGGAATTGATACCATTTCCTCCCAGCACAAGCTGCCTCATTGGAAGTGGCTGCTCAATTTGTTATCCTGGGAACCAATTCCCACTAAAAGCAAAAAGTGATGATGCCCAAGGAGGGAAATTCACTTTGGAATAGCAAATGAGAGGACATTTATTGCTGCTCAGCTATTCAAGGGATTGATTTCTGCTTAAGACACAGAATTGAGTCACTTGTAACTACATCAGGTGTTTCTCAATTTCAAAGATACCACACAAGCAGAACGTTCATTTCTGGGTGCTCAAAGAGGCATTTAAAAATACAGATTATCTGTTGTCTTAAAGGTATTTTATCTGTGGGTTTTGGAATTTTCATCTTGTTAAATTGAACTATTAAGTCATAAACAAAACATCAAAACTCATTGGTTCTGTCCCAGATTATGCAGCCATTTTATTTCCCATTATTCCCAGAGATTTCCCTATTCAGCTTGAGAGTAAAATTTCAGACTGAGGATGTAACTCTGAAACAAATTCATCTTTAAATGAATATTTGATTTAAAAGTGAAATTCAGGGATTAACCTCAGCCTTGCCAAGGGAAGATAATTCTGGTGAACTTCTGGAAGGTCCAGCTTTCCCCAAAGACCTTTTGTCATCGAGACACACAAAAAATTCACAGGGTAAAGAAAATATTTACAGCTAACTCATGTGCC
Source organism: Notiomystis cincta (assembly GCA_013398075.1). Lineage (NCBI taxonomy): Eukaryota > Metazoa > Chordata > Aves > Passeriformes > Notiomystidae > Notiomystis > Notiomystis cincta. The sequence continues at coordinate 17,411 of VZRX01000807.1, forward strand.
AGATACATCAAACTAAATTTATCCCAATTAATAAGTCAGTTTTTAGCTCTGTTTCATTTTTTCCAACATTCTGAAAACTCAATTCAAACAATTAATAAAACACCTTGTAGTTCTTCACTTTATAGCCATAACTTATTTAACTAAGTGTGAAAATCCTAAGTTAATACCACATAGTTACCATAACTCTTTAAATTGCTACCTACAAACCAAGACCCAGCAAAGCCAGAAAGCAAAGCCTTGGGAAAGTGGGAGAACACAGCAGGATTTAATGCTCTTTGTATTTTAATTACTAAATTACAACGCTGGTCTCTCAGCATTTTCTTTAAAGATTTAACAACTTATTCTGAAATAAAAGCACCAGAGAATTACTGCCTGAGTGGAGCAGCTCTGAAAGGGGCTGGGATTGATTCATGCATCGATTATTGGTGAACATCTTCCTTTTATATAATCCTGTACCACGTGTCATTGAATTTCTGTGTCCAACTTCCACTCTCTGCACTTTTATTTCTCTTCTCATTTGATTGCAGAGTCTCCAGGGCAGAGCCTGGAACTCACTACACATCTGTGCAGTGTTTAACATAATTATACTTCAAGCTCTGCTGCTGTTTGTGTTATTCTAACAGAAATAAATAATATTCCAAGCATTGAAAATATTCAAAGTGGATGAGAAAAGCAGATTTAATGCAAGACAGGAAGGGAAACAAACACTTGAGTTTTGTAAAGACCGCAGCAGGAAAGTAAATGAAAATAATTTATTTTTTTTTAGACCCCTTGCCCTGTTCAGATGGTGATGTCTGAGTGTGCCAGGAGTTTGGGGCTGGGCAGCTAAACAAACCCTCAAACTTATGGATATAATTAATGAACTGGAGGCAGGAAACACAATGAAGAGAGGGACTGATGCTGACATTTCTATTCCATGCCCTGACATCTCTGTCATGAACAACATGACACAACATTTAAAGGGTTTAACACAGCAGGGATTGTTCCAAAAACATGGTTCTACTAAAATGTTTCCCCATTTTAGTGCAGATCTTTGCCACACTTGGAAAGAAGAAACCAGCTGTCTCACAGGATATTCAACAATAATTCGATAGCATCTTCTGCACGGAAAAATGTAAAGCAAACAATAATGAAATCCAATTAAATCCTCAAGGGTTTCAGAAAAATTACTGGAGTGAAATGGCCAAGAAGATCAAAGCAGAGCAGATCATGGCAGGTAAAATCCCAGAAGGGTTTGGGTGCAAGGGACCTTGAAGATGATCCAGTGCCACCCCTGCCATGGGCAGGGACATCTCCCAGGCTGCTCCAAGCCTTGTCCAGCCTGGCCTTGGACACTTCCAGGGATGGATCCAAAATAACTTGGAAGCAAAAGTCTGTACGAGCCAAGTGAAGCTTTTTTATCCTGACTATAAAACTCCAGGGAAAAACTTGATATTCCTGCAAGAAGCCAAGGAAAACTTGTCCTGTGTGTTAAAACAGCAAAATAAAACCAGGAGATTTATGAAGAAAAGGGGAAGGAGAAGACAGCACCATACTGAGATCACAATATTCGATCTAAATAAAATTCAGATCCTCCCAGAGCTCTGGTCACTCTCTGTGTGTTTGTATTCTGGTCACTGCAGAGGAAAGCTTTGGAAAAGAAAGAAGTGGAGACAAAGACCAAGGCCCTGAGAAGAGCTCTGTGTACAGGAGAGAGGTACACGAAATAATTAAATGTTCAGAGAAGGTGAGCCAGGCTCTCCTATTTACTCCTTCTCATAATACAAGACGGAGGAAATATTCAGTGAACAGTGAAATTGAAAAGCAACAAATTTGAAACCAATTAAATGCATAATTAACCTGCAGAACTCATTGCCACAAGTTATCAGCGAAGCCGATCGCTCAGCAAAACCTGAAAAAGTTGAGATGTTTGTATTACCTCTGAAAACATCCACACTTTCACCTCTAAGCTACTCAGACTCTGGATTCCTTGGAGCAATACACACTCTTTGATAATATAATACTATAAAACAATTAACAATAGTGAAATCTGTCATGTGTCAACTACTCGAGATCATAAGGAAACTCCAAGGAACTCCTTTATTTCTGGGGTCTGATAAAAACCCTGATTTGAGTCCAGAATTTCAGCCCCTCTCAACTGCTGTGTTTTTACACAGCCAGGAAGACAAAAAAAAGGGTTTAGAACCAACCTTGCCAGCTTTTTTAACCACACTGGAGATAAGAATTTGTATGGGGATGACAGATCCACACCCTGAGCTTCAAGGTCTTTGTGCTCAGAGCTGCCTCTCCTTGTTTGTGGCAAAACTAAAGGGGGTGAGCAGTTGCTGTTAAATGGAACTCAAGGTATGAAGCAAAACAAAGAATCTCATCAGCAGGGAAAATAAGAGTTAATGAGGAATTTAAACACTGCTGAGCCACAAACCCTGAGTGGATCCAGTGCCTTGAGCAAGTCTCTGCTCGGTGAATTTGCCACCATCAGTGACATTGTCCTGAACAGAGAAATCCAGGCAGCAAAAAGAGCCATTTCCAGCCTGAAGAAGAGCAGAAGTGTTGAGAAGCACATGGAAGAACAGAACAGAATTCCAGGTCCCAGGGTCACCAAAGGAAACCACCACTGGTGGCTGCTCAGGCTTCTCCCTTCCCACTTCCACTCTGGGAGAGGAGAAGGCTCCAGGGAGAGCTCAGAGCCCCTGGCAGGGCCTGAAGGGGCTCCAGGAGAGCTGGAGAGGGACTGGGGACAAGGCCTGGAGGGACAGGACACAGGGAATGGCTTCCAGTGCCAGAGGGCAGGGCTGGATGGGAGATTGGGAAGGGATTCCTGGCTGGAATGGAATTCCCAGAGCAGCTGTGGCTGCCCCTGGATCCCTGGCAGTGTCCAAGGCCAGGCTGGATATTGAGGCTTGGATGAGTCTGGAACAGGGCTGGAAAGGGATGATCTTGCAGGGCCCCCCAGAGGGCATTCCCTACACAGGAAATCCCTGGTGCCCTTCCTGCACCTCCAGAAAATGACCCTAAAATTGAGGAAGTGCCGCCCGTGCCCCTCAGTTCAACTCTTTGTGCAGCCTCAGGAAAGATTTTTTCCCCTTTCCCTTTTCCCTTTTCCTTTTCTCCTTTTCCAGGTAACCAAGGGCTGCCTGGAGAATCCCCAAGCCAAGCATTTTCTAAAGGAACACCATTCTTTCAACACAAATGCTTTTTCTGTTGTGGGTGAGAGTGTCTGGAAGGGAAAGCAAACACTTAAAAAGTGCTTTCTAAAAAAGAGGTTTCATCCCAGTCAATAGGATGCTTCAGGAAAATATAAGCTGCCAAGCACATCTATAATAGCAGGAAAAAAAAACAGAAAAAAACCCTCTTTTGGGAGTTGCTAAAACATGTCAATTTTATACAGTCTTTTTGTACTGCCCAACGCTGTGAGTGCTGGAAAGCAAAGCTCTCTGCTGGATTTGTGGGGTTTTCTTTTCCCTGCATGCTCCAATCTATTTGTCATGCAACACAGCCTGTCCTAGCCCACAGTGAGAATTAATGCTTCATTTTCTAAACGTGGAGAGACAGACCAACTATTTGCACAAGTAATGGCACCAGTATTTGCATGAAATTGAGAATGGCAAAGAATTGTTCAAATTAGATTAATTTGGAAATGATAGAAGAGTTACAACTTTGCTCTGTCCTTTATGAGGAAGAAGAAAAACCTGCAGAACAAAACATGACTGATCATAAATAGAGAAAAGGATCTAATAAAATGTTTATTCATCCTTTGTAACACGGAGTACACGACACCCTGCTGAGATTGCTGGGTTATTAAACAAGACGTGGCTCTGCAACAAAATGGGAAAAACACCTGGGCTAGGGATTGAAGGAATTCTTCCCTGGGAGGGTGGGGAGGCCCTGGAAAGGAATTCCCAGAGGAGCTGTGGCTGCTCCTGGATCCCTGGAAGTGCCCAAGGCCAGGCTGGATGGGGCTTGGAGCACCCTGGGGTAGTGGAAGGGGTCCCTGCCCATGGCAAGGGGTGGAACTGGATCATCTTCAAGCTACCCCACTCCAAAGAAAAACTCCTTTTTTAAAAAGTTAGGACTAGAGGAGAACAAATAGAAAGTTAAGAGATTAACGGAAGGTGAGAGATTAATAGGAGGTTAAGATATTTCAAAAAGAAATTTCGAAAGGGAAAAAAAAAAACAAAACATTTTTGCAGTGAAAAAAACAAGAAATTATATTACATATTTTATATATAGCTCTAATTACATTTAATTGCCTTGCTACTATCTGCAAGTTATCACATCTATCAGCGTGGTAATGCAGCTGCTCAAGTTCACCTGACACTCTGCCTTTATTTAACACAGATACCCACGGACAGAGAGGCTAAACAATCTGGATTTCCAACAGAAACCCCACTTTTCTTGTGATAAATCTCATTCTACAGCAATCTCTGACCACCCAGAAGGATATAAAAATTAGTTATATGTGACACTGCCAGGGATCTTCTGGTGCATTTGGAATCATGGAATCATGGAAGGGTTTGGGTTGGAAGGGAGCTTAAGGATCATCCCATTCCACACCTCCCACCATCCCAGGGTGCTCCAAGCCCTGTCCAGCCTGGCCTTGGACACTGCCAGGGATGCAGGGGCAGCCACAGCTGCTCTGGGAATTCCAGCCCAGCCAGGAATCCCTCCCCAATCTCCCATCCAGCCCTGCCCTCTGGCAGTGGAAGCCATTCCCTGTGTCCTGTCCCTGCAGGCCTTGTCCCCAGTCCCTCTCCAGCTCTCCTGGAGCCCCTTCAGGCCCTGCCAGGGGCTCTGAGCTCTCCCTGGAGCCTTCTCCTCTCCAGGGGAACATTCCCAGCTCTCCCAGCTCTCCCAGCTCTGATTTTAAAGGACAGATAAAATCTGTGTTTCACCTTTCCACACCCAGCCAGGCTCTGGCAATGACCATTTTTCACTCCTCTCTTCATTCCATAGAGCTCTGTCAGGAATCTGCCACATTCCCCTCCCATTCCAGCTCAGTTCCTGGGTGGGCAGGGCCATATTTTCCACACCCAAGTTAAAATGGGTTTGGGCACTGAGGTGCTGACAAGGAACCCATGGTAGAAGCACAATTGTTATTCCTGCCAGTGACTTCCAGCTCCAAAGCAGAGGAAAGCTGGAATCACAAATCTCTGTTCTGTGGAACATCACCAAAGGGGCAGAAATTCAGCTCCTGTAAACTGAAATTCAAGAGAGTTTTGTTTGCTTCTGTGAAAGCTTCATCTGTAACACAGAGTGAGCAATAATCTTATTTAATGATGGGGAAAAACCTCGTATCTCCTGAAAGTGAACTGGAGTCAATTAAGAAGAAAACAGACACAGCAGTTTTCCCTGAAATTTAAGCTGTGAGGGCTTCACGATCTTAAGAGAAACATGAATTTTCATTTTTCTACATCTGTAACAAAAAGCCCAAAATGCACATGATCCACATAAAACAGAGCTGCTGCATCAATGAAGACTTAAAAACAACCCAAAAAAACCCCAAAAATTGAGATAAAATCAATGAGCAATTCTCAGAGTGGAATCCACCTCTTCAAACCAGACACTGCATTTTTATTACGTTTGATTTTTTTTCCCTGTCTGGGACTTGTGGAGGTCTCACCTTTCAGAGGTTTTACTTCTGCCAAAGGCTACATTACTCTAAAAACCAGAGAAATATTCCAGACAACACATTTTTATTTCTAAATCGATATTTTAGGGGCAAACAAGTAGATTTTCAAGGAACCACAGAAGTATTTAATGTTCAGGATACCCAAATTAAATGAAAGTCAATAATGGAGCTGTGGTCAAGTGACATAAAAAATGCAGGCAGGGATTTGGAGTTCTTAATTCCCCCAAAATTAAGCAGGAAAGCAAACACAGGTGGATTTTTTGGTGTGCTTTAGGCCCACAGGTGGATTTTTTCCTCAGTCTGAGTACAAAACTTTGCACATCTGTGTGTGTGATTAGATATAAATGTATTTATACATTTTTATTGATGTCTGTACTTGATTTCCTACAAATCTACCCTTGAAGTCTGTGGTACAAAACCAGACATTGATACTTTTAGAGGGCTTTTTTGTTTGTTTTTAATATAACAGTGAGTATCAAACCCCTGAATATTTGCCTCATCTCTTTGCTCAGCACCCCAAAAATTCCAAAGCTTTAACACAAAACATTCCCAAACTTCTCAAAAGTGACAACAATATTTAAATTGCAGCTTTTGCAAAATAGCAAAGAAATTCTGAGGTCAGACAAAGATTCACCCTGGAGCAGGAGGCTCAGCAGGACAATGGTATAAAACTGTATAAAAGAACTGATAAAGGGTGCAAGCACAGGTACACTTGGGGTGTTCTGAATTCTGTGAGAGGAATCACTTTTCTCCTCCTATTCCCTGACTATAATTCAGTTTTTCTGTCTAGTATTTAGAGGAGGAATAATTGTGATGAGGATGTTATTACCCTCTCTGCTTGCAGGTGTATTTACATGTAAAAAAAGCTGAAAAATTTATCAGAAGCTGAATACCAGAGATGGTAAAAGCCCAGGAACAGCTCATCTCCTGCTCCTGAGATGTTCTCAGAGCAAGATCGATAAACTGAGAAGAGACAAAAATGCAAGAACTATGGAAAAATGGAAATAAAATGGGAAAATGATGAAGGATTGATGCCTCAGGATTTTAGCTTTAATATTTTTCATATATTTGTAACTCTGCAATTTTAGTGTGTAACTCTAAACTTCATACAGAGTGTTGCTGCTGCTGTCCCATTTTGGGCAGACACAACAGTTCCTCTCCAGGCCTGGGAATCAGGGACACCTGACTGACCCAGGCCACGAGAAATGTAAACAAAAGTGAGTTGGGGGGGAGCAAACTTGGGGAAAATGACTTCATTACCTGCAGCTGTAATTGGAAGATTAACCCCAATATGCAAAGAGACCAAACCCATGGAAGTGTGAAAACCTGTGATCCATTTTTTGAGTGTAGCCCCTGGGGGGGCTTCATCTGCCCTAAATGTAACTGAAGGCCTTTCAATAACTAAAACAGCTTTTTATTCCCTTAATTTTGTCCAGCCTCTTGTTGGTTTGGCAGAGCCCGATTTGGGCAGCAGGAGCCCCCAGATGCTGCTGTGAGGAGCTGCTGGGAGCTTCCCCCACGCCCAGCAGAGCCAGTGGCTGCTGGCTCTGGAGATGGACACGCTGCTGGCCAGGCCTGGGCCAGGGAGAGAGGCTGGGAACGCCTCTGTGCTGGCCCAGGGGAGAGGGGAATCCAACCTGAGCCCCGGGCTCGGGCTGCTGCTCAGAGCAGAGCAGGAGGGGAGAGCAGGGCAGGGCAACACCCGGGACAGCCCGAGGGCCCCGGGGCAGCAGGGGCAGGAGGGGCTGCAGGGCCGGAGCCCAGAGGGCTCTGCAGGCCCTGGGGAGCCCCGGGGGAGCGGCTGAGCCCCCGCAGCCCCCGCGGAGCCCCGGGGGACGCGGAGCTGCAGCCGCAGCCCCCGCGGAGCCCCGGGGGACGCGGAGCTGCAGCCGCAGCCCCTGCGGAGGTGCCCGTGCCGCAGGGTGGGTGCCTGCAGGAGCTGGGATCCGGGGCAGCCCCGCAGCAGAGAGAGGGCCCCGCTCCCAGGCTGGAGCAGCCCGGCCTGGCAGGGCTGGAACCCCCCAGGCCCCTCTGCCCGCGCTGGCGCTGGGAAGGAGGGAGGGGCTGGGGGCAGAAGGCTTTGAAGGGCTTCTCTCACTTCTCACTGTCCTCCTCTGAGTCTGCCAGGAATAAATTCACTGTGCAACTGAAGCTGAGCCTGTTTGCCCTCGCAGTGTTTCTCCCGGTCCTTATCTCACTCATCAAACATTCCTTAATGTTTTTTCTTTCTTTTCCCTCTCCCCTCCCCTGCCCAGCTGTGCCAGGGAGGGTGAGCGAGGGACTCCCGTGGGCTCCTGGTGCTGGGCCAGAGTCAAACCAGGACACCTCTGGTTTTAGGTAGAAGACAGAAAGGTTCTCCCTGGACATTTATTCCTCCCTAAGGAAGTCAGAAAAGGAACTGGGGCCAAAACTCAGGTTAGAAAGTCCCATTTCCACAGGGATAAACAGCAAGCTGTGCCTTAGCAGGAAACCAGGAATCCTGACAGGAGGAACACGAGGCACTGCAGCTCTGGGATCGGGAATAACCACGGAGGAGACTTCTCCTTCCAGGTCTCTCTCGGCTCAATCCTCACACCAACAAGGCCATGGGAAAGGAGCAGAAATTCACTTTATAATTCCCATGTGATGATTCATAATAGTTCCAAAATTTATAATTACAAATTTATAATTTATAATACAAAGACAACTGGACAAGGGGAGCTGAGCCACGAAACGACCTCTTCCACCTTCTCACCAGCAGCTGATTCCCCCAAAGATGGAGTGCAGGAGGTAAGAAAACCTTTTTTTATTTGGTCCAAACAAGCTTGAAAAGTAAGATTGGTGATGTGCCATCAAGGAAAAGAACCAAAGAGGAGCAAACCAAGGCAAGGCAAGGCAAGTTTTGGCTGAGGGTGGACACAGTCAAAGGTGATAAAATCCCAAATTATGGCTTGAGAACCTGATTTATCAAAACACTCTGGAAAGTGCAGTTGGAGGAAGAGCCTCTTGGGAATTTTCTGTTGGAATTTTTTCTTTCTTTTAAGATGTTAACGGATTTTTTAAAATTAAGATGCACCCACAGCATGGGGAATGGGAGATACAATCAGGCTGCTTTTTCCTCGGGATGTCTGCAGTAAAATGTTTTCTAATATTTCCAGAGGTACGGGAAAAAAAAGCTGTGGAATGCTCAGAAATTCGTAATTATTCTTGTAAGCAATTCAAAGATTGCCTTGGCAGTAAAAAAACCTCTGGATAAAAAGGAATAAAAACATCTAAGAGGAGAAGTTAAATGGAGTGGGTTAATAATTTGTATTATCTTATCACTGAGGTTTAGACAGTCATAAACCCACAATGGCAAGGAAATTTAGATTTAAAGGAGAAATTATGTCTAGAACCTTATCCACTTGCCTGAATATTAAATTTTAAGAAAATTAATGATCTTCTTATGAACAATATCAGATCAGAACCATCTCAGCACAGTGGAAAGGGAGGCTGGATCCCCATTTATTCTGAGACCATTCCCACTGGTGCTCCTGGCTAATGGGAGCACTCTGGAATCCCATCAATAAAATTCATTATCATAAAACCTGGCTCCACTCTGCCCTACTCTTTTCTCCCCAAAACATTGATCTATTCATACAAGAGAAATTATTTACATTTTACATCTGCCAACATTTGGGACAAATGGTCTCAAACATCACTTCAGGCCTAAGAACCAAAGTCTGAGGGATCCTCCTGTCCAAAATCATTGGTGCTGACCCCAAAACTCCTTAAAAGCTTCATGAGAAACAAAAATTATGTCAAATAATCAAGTTACAAACACTCCTTATTTAATAGCTTTGAGTGATTCTTGTTAGCACAATTTTTTTTTTCACTTTCAATAAACTACAGAGTTTTCTGTTGGGTTTTTTTTAAAGCTATTTTTATGTAGAAATATTAAAAATATAAAAATAAAAAAGCCAAGCCCTCAGCATGTAACAAAATCCAGCCATGCAAGCACCACATGCCCACAGAGAGATCTCAGGCAGGAACAAATTAACTTAATCTTATTATTTGAAGGTTCAGGACTGAGCATTTGTGGGGAACCTGTGTCACTTTGATCTGCACTGTCACACAAAAAGCCACGTGACATTTTCAAATGCAAACCCTTCCTAATAAACAACAGCAGGGCACAGAACTCTGAGGATTAAATGCGTTCATGAGAGTCAGAGGGTGAAAATAAATCAAAATGAGGATTTTCTACAGCTCTCTCCCACCATGTCTGATCCTTATTTTCCCTAAATTTTGTCCCAAAATTGTTTTTAATCACTACATCCATGAAAACCATGGTGGAAGGAGGAATGCACATTGAAATATCAGCTGTACCTGATGTCGTTCTGCCCCTGACTCCAATTAAACTGTGATTAAGAATTCAATCAATCCAGAAACAGAAGCAGGAACTTTTCTGTTCTAAAAATAAAAATGAAAGGGCAAGAGTTCCATTTGCCCACCTGTTAGTACAGCAGAACTTAACTCCATTCCTCTGTATTTCAGTCTCTATTTCCAGAAAGAAAAACTGTCAATTTAATAGAGTATTTGATAGGAACTGATGCTGGGAATGCAAAGTAATCAATGCTCACTCTTACAAACCACCCAGGTAGTGGGACACACATTAAAATTAAAATATTGTGATAATTTAACCTCAGAGTAACTTCAAGTTGGTGTCTTCAGAACCCTTTTTTATTAATTGTGTGTGCTCCAAGCAGTATCTTAGTGATGATCATGTGAAGATCTCCACCAAAAGCCAACAAAAAAATCATTAATTCAAAGTATAGTTTTGGGGAGAGTTTTCTGTTTTGTTTTGTTGGTTATTTGGTTTTTATCAGTTGGGTTTTTTTCTCAGAACTAAGTTTTTTTCACTATTTTGATCTTTTCAGAAGTATCCCCACCCCTGGAAATGTCCAAGGCAAGGCTGGAGGGGCCTGAAGCAATCTGGGATAGAGGAAGGTGTCTCTGCCCATGGCAGGGTTGGAATGAGATGATCTTAAAGATCCCAAAATCCCAAACCATGCTGGGATTCTGCCTGGTAAAATCAGATTTTGAGGAGAACCAAGTTCCTTTAGCCAAGCCTGCTTTAGCAGAGGGGCTGGAGCTGGGTGATCTCCAGATGTCCCATCCAACCCCAGCTCTTCTGGAATTCCACAAAGACATTTTTGCTTTTCTTTCCCAATAATTGTCACCTATTTCGAGCTGGCTCTGCCACCGCTGGGGGTTCATCCCTCTGGAAGTTGTCAGGACTGCACTGGACAAGCTCCTTCTTAAATACTCAACCAGCACAGCTTTGGGGAGAGAAAAAATTCCTTCCCCAAAGGATTGTCCAGGGCAGGGGTGGAGTCCCCATCCCTGGAGGATTTAAAGGCCTGTGGATGTGGCACCTGGGGACGTGGTGGACTTGGCAGTGCTGGGGATGGTTGGATTCAATCTTGGAGGGGTTTTCCAACCTAAATAATTCTGTGATGATACGAGAGAGTTTTAAAGTCTCCAGTGCTACAAAGTGCAGATGATAACTTCATTCTGGATATCTGCAGAGATATTTTTTAATGCCCTCTGTAGATGATGTTGCAGAGGCTTTGCAGAACTCTGGACTGGCTCTGGTACCACCCAGAGCTGAGTGCAAACCTCAGGCTGCACCTCAACTTCAAGGCTGTTTTCCCAGGAAACCAAAGAATGAGCAATTTGGGGATATCTGCTCCAGCAGCCAGCCCTGGGAGAGGATCCCCCTCCCAAACTGAGCAGAGCAGAGGCTGAACCACTGAAGGCAGCAGCTGCTTCTCCATCCCCACCAAAATTCAGTGAAAGCGCCTGAGCCGAGTCCTAAAAAATCCAAACTCAACCTCACGAGAGAAACCAGAAATAACCAAAAATCCAAGCACAGCCAGAAAGAACCTGCACTCAGGGCTGCTAAAAATTGGTAACTTCAGGAGCAGCTCAAAAGTTTGTGTTTTTATAACTCCATCAGGTTTGATTTAAGGTATTTCTGGGAGTTTGCATGTTTGCTTTGAACTCAGCATTGCCCAGTTCTGGAATTCTGCAGCAGAAAATATCACAGTAAAATATCAAACTTGCAAGCAGAAGTGAAAAAATCAGTTCTAATTTACTCAACAAACTCTATCTGACCCCTTTTTTGGTCCCAAATTATCAGTTTGGTACCTTCCTAATGTATATTCTCCCTTCAGCTCTGCTATCCAAAAAAAAAAAAAAAATCACCTTTATAGACCAAAAGCACAAACCAACCAAAGAAAAATGAAAATATTTTGTTATTTCATGCCTGGCCTAGTGGAAAGTGTCTCTGCCCATGGCAGGGGTGGGACTGGAGGATCTTTAAGGTCCTTCCAACCCAAACCATTCCACGATTCTATGAAATGAAAACAAGTTTTGATGAAAAATTCCTTCCTCTCACCTACCCCTGTCCTCTGTGTCCACAGAAATATTGCAAACCTGCTGGTGACAAGTCCAGGACATCCAGGACGTGGCCATTTCTCTCTTTTCACTCCAATCATGTTAAATTATTCTCTTTTATGTGGACAACTGTTACAGGGATGACACCCAAATGATCAAGGTCATGTAAAAGGAAATTAAAGACAGGAAAAATGATTATGGACGGAAGGCTCCGTTTGATGAAGCTCATTCTCTGAAATTATTCTTTATCTGAACCCACATCAGCACTCAGCAGTTCAAGAGTGAACCTGGTTTCCTCCAAGAAATTTTTATTATTAACTGCAGCCTTTAATATTAAATTTTGCTGAGGTAAAAACAAGCTGGCCGTGGTTTAAAATTAAAGTGCCACTACAGGTCATGCTAAAAAACAAAATGATGGAAGAAATTCTGTGTACAAAAGATCTTTGCCAACCACTGAGGCTAAGAACCTAAAAAAAAATTGCAATTCCAGGTAATTCTGCACATTTTTAAGGACTGATGAGAAGCATTAAGGTACACAAAATGCATCCCTGCAGGTGTAGAGTTCTTCATGGGCACATTAAAAAAATAACCCAAAAATAAAATACCTGTGCTGGGGAAAAAGGGATTCCATGGAGTGATTAATGCAGGGCTGGAATTGCTAAACTGTCATCCACAGACTTTAGCTCTTCATAAAACCAGCCAAAATTATGGGGTTTTTTAAAAACTACATCTTTTCTTTTCATGTACAACATATTCTTGGTCTAAGTCATGCTCATCCTGGTTTTATTATGCTCAACTTGAATTTCCAAAGGCAAAAGTATTTTAAACAATAAAGAATTGTTGAAATACCTCTATTTGCAAATATTTCACTCAATATTGGCTGAAATACCTCTGTTTGCAAATATTTAACTCAATATTGGTTGTATTCTGCTTATTTTCACACCCTCCAGCTTAAAAATAATTTCCCCCATAAGCAAAAAAAGAAATAAAAGACAACTAACAGGCAAAAAAAAAATTAAAATCTCTATTTTCTTTCTGAAATATTTTTTTCTTAAAGACTGACAGTTTATAGCCCTTCAAACCCTTCTCTGAGTAAAGATATTAATGAAGAATTCTGGAAATTAAAGCTGGAATGTTGCTGCACTGCAGGGATTTGCCACATGGGGGATCCCAAAGTGAATGGACTTGAAAGGAAGTCGGGGGAAAAAGCCATGAGATGCCATGGAAAAGATGGAAAATTCAGGGTTTACTTTTACAAAGGACAAATCCAATGAAATGTATTTAAACATGGAATTGTGTTGTTCACTAAGCAGCTTGAGAAAAATATTCTTTTTCCCCTCTAAACCAGAGCTATACTGGTATATTGCTTCTAGCAGTATGAAAGGATAGAAATTCCATAATTTTATTTATTTTCAGTGTTTGAATCTTTTCTGTTTTGCAGAGATGTCAACTTCAAAATTAATTATCCATCTGTAAATGCATCCCCACGCAGCAAAATGGACACATGGGCATCAGCACAGGTGTCAAATCTCTCTCATACTCACCATTTTCACTACTATTTCAAGAATTCACATTTCTTCACACCTAGGAATAATTCTGAAGTCTAAACCAAATAACATTCAATTCCCTGAGTAAATTAAATTTTGTTTCATTTCACTGCTATGGATGTAGGGGTGGGAAAGAGGAAGAGGTTCCTGCAGGAATTGAGATTGGTACCAATAATTTGGGCACTAATTTGTGCTTTTTGTATTCCCAACACCCTTTAACATCAGCAGAGCTCAGCACGTGGGTGGCAGCTGCTCTCAAAGAGAAAAATACATGAAAAGGCCATGTTTAAAAACATTTACTGTCCGAGGGAAGTGAAAGAAGACATGGATAAAAATCTCATTTTTTCATCTTTTTATGTCAATGCCTGTTTATTTTACATTGGTACCAATTTGGAAGGAGATCTTTCAGAGGCCAGTACAGTATTTGTAAAAGGATTTTAGATCAAAGCTGCATTATTATTCAATTATAGAATTCTTGAATCATTTAGGTTGGAAAAGCCCTCTAAGATCATCGAGTCCAACCATCCCCAGCACTGCCAGGGCCACCACTGAGCTGTGTCCCTGAGTGCCACATCCACAGGGNATCCCAGTGCCATCAACCTCCTGCTCACCTGGATTCATGTCCAGCTGCTGTCACCAGCACCCCCAGAGCCTTTTCCAGCTTTCCAGCCCCTCTGCCCCAGCCTGGAGCGTTCCATGGGGTTGGTGTGACCCAAGTGCAGGAGGAGGAGCAGCCCCAGGCCCCACTTCATTCACTCAGATGCTGCTCCAGTCACACCCACAAACTCCAAGGCAGGAATTCTGTGGCTCCACGAATCAGCATCACCAAGCTGGTCCCAAATAAACACTGGCTGCTGCACCAGATCAGACCTAACTCACAAATACAACTCCCCAGAGCAGCATCAGGTAAAAAGCAACAGGTTCCCAATTCCCACTTCAGACAGAGCTCAGTTCTTGCCTGGGAGCCATTAAAGCTCCACACAAAGCTGGAGCCCACGATGGATGTTAACTCCACATCCTCTGCTCTGAAAGCAGTCTGAGCCTTCCCTAAAATCACACTGCTGATTAATTTTGGGCTGAGCTTGTACTGGTCTTCCTCTTTCTGTTCTAACCCTCACTCGTCGTGGTACACTGGATTTCAACAATACAAGGACTGCATTTTTCTCATTTAGCAGCAAAATTTCACATAGATCTTCACACCATAAATTGCTACTGTGTTCCACCCCAGGAAAAAAATATAATTCTGTGAATAGTGTGAGATAATGCACTTAATTATATATTTAACTTGCAAAAGCCCTTTGAGAGCCCCAGAGATAGAATTCATTCTATGGAAGCTCTCTTTATTAATAAAAGTACTTATACCAATTACTTTGAACTTCTATAGACAGTGCCTTATTTCAAACTATTTTAATCAATCCTCACAAAATCTCTTGGCAACAGCCTGCAGAAGTACACAGAGGCAAGGGAGCCGTGGTGCTTCAGTGGAGCTACCAATTCTTTATGTTTATTATTCATCCTTACTATGCTTTTTAATTAATCACACAAAATAAAACCAACGTGGTTTGCCAGCCTTCAAGTTCCCCTTTATTAAAAAAGTGATTACATCCAGTAATCTGGAGTTAATATTAGAAAGGCTTAGAGAATTTTCCAGTCTGTACTACTCACAAAGTAACTAATCATTGCAGGAGATTTAAATTAATTTGGGTCAAATGAGATTCGACATCATCTTCCAGGTGCAGCTGCTCCCTCTGCAAAGGCTCCTGATCCCTCTGACACGGAGCTGGGGCTGTTTGTGGCACTCTGGCAGCCAGGGAATAGGAGCAGCTCAAACCATTCATCCCAACTTTGCCAGCAGAGGGATAATGCCCCAAGCAAATCAGGGAAGTGTTTGCATGAATGGCTGCTGGGCCAGTTGGAGAGGGACACTCAGCTCCTGCAGGGGGAACAGGAGGAGCTGCTGGAGGCCTTCATTTCCTGCACTGATATTCTGGAGTCTGAGCAGGCAGGAAATGATTGGGATGAGCCATTGATGGAGTCCTCGTTTCAGCTTCTGCCCTGTGATGTTCTGCCTGCCAATAATCCTGAAACGATGGGCAATGGGATGGGATCTCCTGTGGATCTGGGGGCTTCCAGCCTGGAGAGGAGAAGGCTCCAGGGAGAGCTCAGAGCCCCTGGCAGGGCCTGAAGGGGCTCCAGGAGAGCTGGAGAGGGACTGGGGACAAGGCCTGCAGGGACAGGACACAGGGAATGGCTTCCACTGCCAGAGGGCAGGGCTGGATGGGAGATTGGGAAGGGATTCCTGGCTGGGCTGGAATTCCCAGAGCAGCTGGGGCTGCCCCTGGATCCCTGGCAGTGTCCAAGGTCAGGCTGGATGGGGCCTGGATCAGCCTGAGACGGTGGGAGGTGTCCCTGCCATGGCAGGGGTGACACTGGATGAGCTTTCAGGTCCCTTCCCACCCAAACCATTCCAGGTTTCTCTATCTGAACACATTTATTCTCTGTAATCAGGAGGGTGGAATGGGATGAGCTTTAAAAATCCCTCCCAACCCAAACCATTTTGTGATTCCATGATTTTTATTTGATGGAATCATTAATACATTTTACACAAGAAATGAGAAATGTCTCAAAAGTCATCTCTTGGACAGAAGTTTCATTTGATTACTTATCATAAAAATCAAAAACATCTTTATTTTACAAGCACCCATTTTACCTTCTGCTGAGACCAAGTGATCTCAGCCCAGCCTTAGGGGTTACTCTGACTTGTTTATTGCACCTCTGGATCCAAACCCAGCCTGAGGACAGTGAGCAGTGCCAGATTCTCTCCAGCTGACAGCTGATGTCAAGCTAAGCCCAGCCTGGTGTCCATTAGCAGGAAAAGCTGGGATTGCTCGGGCAGAGCTCTGCTGGTGGTGCCCATGTGGGAGCTCTGTGATTTAGTGAAATCACCAGCAACTGCTCAGCCAGTAATTAAACCATAAAGGCCAGACCTGAAAGCTTCAGCCTTTTGAAAGCAATAACCATCAGAATCCCCATCTCAGATCATCAGCACTGGCTGTGTTATCACTCACTCCCTTCCCGTGGCTCCAGCCAAATTACCCCCAGCTCTTTTACTGCCTGCTCACTCCAAATGCCCATCCCTCACCAGATCTGCAGCTATTTCTTAGCACCAAATGGGGATAAAGTTTTAGCAGCTCTGTTTATTCATTCCAAACCTGGCTGTCACCAGGATACAAAAAAAACAACAACAACAACAAAAAAACCAACTATGTGAAGTCAAATAAAACTTGAAAGACTGGCCAATTGTTGTCTTCCCATTTTTTACACCAAAGGCTGCATTAGCTAAATTTCACGATTCCCCTAAGTGCCTTTAAAATTACAAGCAATTTAGACTGTGATTCACTTTCCTGCAGACTCTGACTGCATGCAATTTCCCCCCCCACCCCACCCCATCTCAATTATATCTTAATATTATGGGGGCTGAAATGCATTAAATAAATCATATTTCATAGTAAAGCAATAATACTTACATGCATTTTAGAAGAAATCGTCCTGCATTATAAATGCATTTATAATGTCATTACCTTATTTTCCACATTGACTGAAATATTAGACAGCAGCCACTGCTCCGAGCTACGGATGGAAGCTTTTAGCAAACCTTCTGTTTATTCTGCTCTGGTAATTAGCTGGTTTAGTTAATATAATACAACGTTTACAAACAGCAATTTATCCAATATACAAACTCGCTCCTGTAATTAGTGAAACATTGTTATTGATTAAGATTTAATATGGCTGTCGCTGTTTCTGCAATGTACTACACAAAGGGAACCATCACTAATTTGTCCGAGGACAGTTCCCCAGTCAGAGTCGTCTCCTGGCACAGGACCATGAATTTCATTATTGATCAAATATTTTCTGCAATATCCTACCCAGGTTTAAGAGGTTTGAAAGGAGCAGGTAACAATAAAGAGAAATTTAAGATATAATTACACACTCACTCTCTCCCAGAGACCAAAATTACCTGATTATTGCTTTATTGTACAACAAGTTGAAGGTGATATTTCTATTATTAAGACACTAAACCAATACCAAAATATTTTAAAGAACACACAAAAAAAACCCAAAAAATCTCTACAGTCATTTAAAATTCAAAAGTAATTACACCATAATGCTACTAAACACAAATATCAAATGTTTTATCAGTGCTATCAGTGAAATAATGAGCATTGGAACAGGGTGTCCAGGGCAGTGGTGGCATCCTCACCCCTGGAGGGATTTAAATTCATGTGGATGTGGCACTTGGGGACATTGGGCAGTGCTGGGGAATGGTTGGACTGGAAGAGCTTAAAGGGCTTTTCCAACCTAAATGATTGTATTTTGTGTAGGAGTATAAACATGAAAACTGATTTGTCCAAAGGAAGGTTCCTTGGGGAAATGTTTGCAGTCATCACAGGAAAATAAAGAAGAAGCTGATGTTAACTCAGTTCTAATTAAAGGATGAACTCCCACTACCAACGCTGCAACGTGAACTGGAATTTCTATTAATGGCACTCTGGATTCATCCTTAAATCCAGCACTCTCACCCCAAGTCAAGTATCAATTCTGGGCACTTCTGCATCACTCACTGGATTTAGCAGCTCCCTTTTAGGAATATCACATTTTACACTTCCATTAACAAAAGGGAATCAGGCAGCTCTAAGTAAAGACCCATTTCAGCCCCTTCAGATTTTCAGAACAGGTACCACACCTCAGGAAAACACAGCAGTACCACACTCACAAACACCAAAACACTGTAAAAATAAACAGAGCTGGTTATCCATTCAGACATTTATTTAAAATTTTGAACATTTCAGTCAACTTTTAAAATCCCACATTTTTAAAAATCCTGCTGTCCAAAAATATTCAGTTTTGTTGTTTGATTTTTTAAATTTTTTTTTATCTCCAGGTGTGTTTTATTTTTACAATGCTATTTTGTTTGGAGTGGTTTTAATTAAGAAAAAACTAAGAAATTTTCACTGGCAAAGAAAAGGGTGTATTTAAGAACATAAAACAGTCTAAAAAACTCCCTGTATGAACTACCTAAAAGTTCACTATAAAGTAGAAAAACCATCAGTATTCTGGTCTGGGAATAGAGACATCCTCATAATATTACATGAGGTTTTTAGACACCTCTGGTAATGATAGAAATAACTAATATAAAATTAGGATATTAAATAAAATGAGCAAAATTATATATATATATATACACCCTGCTTGAGTGGGTGACACCCTGCCTATAACAGAGGGGTTAGAATTAAATCATCTTTAAGGTCCCTTCCAACCCAAGGGATTCTGTAACTTATTTTTAATCCATTCCTAGATACTCGTGGAACTCAGAGCAAGACTCAAGGACTCATTTTTAAATGTACTCTTATCATTTAACCCAGTTCCATCCCTATAATGACCAGGGGAATACTGCAGGAACGAGGTTTCTGTTACAGACAAAGTCAGGAAAATGATCATATTCATTAAAATGCTCCGAAAACGTCGAGTTTATCATCTTTGCTACAGAACAGAGCAAGCTGAGCATAAATTATTTATGATGTGTAACAGTTTAATGGAGTATAAAATAGCTTTTTTTCTTCTCACGAGTAGTACAAGCCCTGATTTTTTTTGTTGTCAGCTCCACACTCGGCGATGTGCTCGACCCATTTACAGCTGTGACACGCAACAATTTGTAAAATCGCTCTACAGAAACTCTGAGTTAAAGGAAAGATTTACACAACCTATTCATTACTCCCTTAAAGTGCTAGCACAGCATCCTGCCAAGAACACAGCCTGGAATTCCAGGAGAGCCACAGGCAGCTCCTCCAGAAATTTAGGGAAGCCCTTGCATGAGAACTTCCACCACAAGACCACAATCTCTCTGTGGGAAGAGGCTCCAAGATCCACTTCCACTCACCTGTGGCCACATCCATAATCCTGCAGGACATGCTCCAATCCCCAGGAATGCAGGAATGAGTGGGAATTTGTGATTATTCACAGGACAACAGGGATTTTAAGTGTTAAAACCTGGGGTGAATGACACATCCCAAAGGAAAAAGCCCAGTGGAAAACCCCTGACTCTCACCAGTTCTCCACAAATGATTACAGAGAATAAAAGTGTTCAGACAGAGAATTCTGGAATGGTTTGGGTGGGAAGGGACCTTTGGGATCATTTAATTCCAGCCTCCTGCCATGGGCAGGGACACTTTCCACTATCCCAGGCTGCTCCAAGCCCCATCCAGCCTGGCCTTGGACACTTCCAGGGATCCAGGGCCTCCCCACCCTCATCACGTAAAATTTCTTCCTTCTATCCAATTTAAATCCATCCTCTTTCAGTTTCAAACCACTGCTCCTTGTCCTGTCACCACAGGAGGTTTCTGATTTATAATTGACAGCTTTTGAGTGCCATGGATGTGGGGGCCATGATAATATTTCCATCCTTTGTGTGAAAATCACCTCAGCTGTGTAAGTTGTCCACACAAGAAGACATCCAGGACCCCTCAAGCCAGACACTCCTTTACAGAGACATGGACACTTCAGGAAAATCCACTTCATCAGAGAGCTGACATCTGAAACAGCTCAGATTGCTTTCTGAAAGCACCTCTTTTTCTCTAATATTAAAGAGATCTGAGGGTGAAAAGTTCTGGCACAGCTGATTGCCCCTGTAACCACCTGAAATGTAGGGAAAATGTTCCTCTGTTTGCCAATGACTGTGCAGGGATACTTTGAATTAAAGCTTCACAGCCAGGCCACTACACAGGAACACATTGAAATATTAAACTTTTAAACTGGAGATTCCCCTAATTAGTTGTGTTCCTCCTCTGCATAATTAACCATCACGCCCTCAAAACCAAACATGAACAGTAAAACTGATTTTAAAACCCCTTCACTTCCTTCCAAATTATGATCAGACTTGCACTGAAAACTACTGGGAAAAGAAACAGTTGTCTCCTCACTGTTCCACCGGTACAAAAACCTTGTGTCACCCTCTCCATAAAATAAAATTACTTTCCATTCATTTTCCACTCCACAAACCCTCAGGCTACAGTTCCAGAAGCAGGAGAGAGACTTAAAGATGCTCCACGCTTCATCTCCACCTTTTCTGAGGGCCTAAGCCAAATTCATTTCATCTGTGTCAAAAAGAGAGAAAAGCTTTCACTAATAATAACTAGAATTTCATTTTCTTCTGCTGAGAAGTTTCAGCATTCATGGAGCTCCCAAAATCTGGTTAGAGTCAGCACAGAGGTGCCCATCACAAAGGTTTCAGGGCACTTCTTTTACCTCCAATAAAGTCAAATTAAACTGAACCACGACTAGAAGCCTCTGAGGGAAAAAAAAGAAAATAGAAAAAGGGAGCCCAGAGATCTCCAGAGCTTTGTAGAACACACCAAGTCCTTCCAGGAATGCAGGAATTATAGGGAATTCTGCTTGCAATTATTCCTTCCCCCAGCTCTGGAACACTGGAGCATCAGGCAAGAGAGGCCAAGAGGACAAAGAACTCCCCAGGCATCAGAGAAAAGAGTCAGAAGTTTGTCCTGAAGATATGGACAAAAGGATGTTGTGGGTTTTCCACAAGGAGAGAAAAAAAGGGGGAGAGCTGGAGAAAAAGAAAGCAAAAATGAAGAACTGGGGTGACCAAGGGCAGGAGGAACGTCCAGGAGCTGGCAGAGATGGAAAGAAGCAGATTTGAGAAAGAAGAGGGGTACTGGGAAAAATTTAGACAGAAAACATGTCCAAAAAAAACCCAATTTAAGATCAGAATTTGTAAAAGAAATAGCTCCATTTAAAAAGCAGAATTAAAACTCACATAGGAGCCTACAGAAAACCAGAAAGGACTCAAAATTCCCACCTCTCAAAACTCCTTTTTGTTTTCAGGACAAGTTGGAAAGCTTAAAGAATGTCCTGGGTTTTGTCTAGCAGCTCACAAGGAATAAGAATAATAAGAATATCACTGTCCCCAATATCTAAAATATCATATGAACTTAGCTGGACTTTGGAAAGATGAAGAGAAGGAAAATTTGTTTGTTAAAACAGAAAAAAAATTACTGTCAAGCAAGCAACACCAAAACAACAGAACACCAAAAAAATCATGATTTCAGGAGTGATTTTAGCTGACATTTCTTCTCTGGTTAACTTTAAACCTAAAATCTGTATTTCTGTAATCTTTAAATCTCACTTATTTATCACCTTTACCCATTCTCAGGCACACATAATTACACACAGCTTTTTCCATGATATTCCACATCCAACTCACCACCCTCACAGGGAAAAATATTTCCCTAATATCCCACCTAAACCCACTCTCAGCCAGTGGGAAGCCATTCCAGACCCTTTTCCAAACTTCCTCTCCATCTTTCTTGTCAATCCCTTCAGGTCCTGGAAAGCCACAATCAGGTCACTCCAAAACTTCTCTTTTCCAGGCTGAATAATCTCAATTATCCCAACTTTTCCTCATGGCAGAGCTGCTCCATCCCTCTGATCCACTCAGGACCTTGGCCTTGTTAAACTCAGGAGATTCCAGAGCTCATCCAGGTCCCTCTGGATGTCCCCATCCTGCAGGAATGTCATGGACCCTCAGCTGGGTGTCCCCTGCCCACGTGCTGAGCGTGAATATCCCCTCATTTTCCTCAAGGTCAAGTCTATTTGTAGAAAAATTGCAAATTAACTTTTCCAGCCCTATCAAAGGTTGCTATTTTTGTGCTGTGCATTCCCTTGCTCTCAGGTAGTGGTTTCAAAGAAAGATTTGCTCAAGTTCAGTATCTTCTTCCTACATCATAACTTTGAAAAGGAATAACTACAAGGGCTTGGGGTCTTTTCTCATGCTTCAAACAGGCAGATAAAAGTGAGCAGGAAAATTAAAATATGGCATGAGTTACTATGATGTAAAACAAAGAGCCAGCTGACCTCTTTATCTGAGCACTTCATAGATGTCCCTTTATGAAGGCAGAAACAACCCCACTAATTATCCTTCTTTCCAGAGCATTACAAGGAAACCTGATACTTATTCCACAGAAGTATTTCCTCACTCCAAAATATTATGTACATGAAGCCATTGTTGTGAGTCTGCTGGCATGACTTGAATATTTGGGATATTTGAATATTTCAGTTGTTTTACACTCAGGAAATGACTCGTTATTGCTGCACACAAAAATTCTCTTCCCTCCCAGAAGATTTCCAAGCACCTTTCTGGCTCTAAAGGCAGGAAGCACCCAGCAAAAGGGTGCAGAGGTCCCTCACTGGGTTCTTCACAGGCTTAAAGACATAAATAAGCTTTGAAAGTCAACCTGTAACCTCCAAATGACTTTCATTATTTTAATTCAGACTCACACTCCTCATGCTCCACACTTCACTCAGCCCAAAAAGTTCACCTGCACCTCAAAGTCCTCTCTCCAAGTCGTGGCTTTTTGCCTTTATGGCTTTGAAAAGCCCTGAATTTGGAACTTGAGGTGTGTTAATGACTCAGAATTGTGACAGCTGCTGCAGAAACGAGCCCTTGGCTCCAGCACAGCCCCATTAACCCTCCTGAAAAATCCACTCTGGATTTGCTCATTTATTACTCCTGCAAGGCCCAAGGGGGGAAAAGGGGGAACAGCAAGACTTTCTTCCTCTGAAGCAAAATCATAAACCACTTACTTATCTTAATGTCACGATTCCCACTGTTTATCTGCATGATAATTAGGAAAATGAGAAGTAACGAGGTTTATTTCTTTATTTATAAGCGTGATTTGAATTCAAATATCTCCCAAAAAAAGACACTGCAGTATCTTATTATGTTATCAGAGGGGTGGATTTTCCAAACTCAACTAAATTACTGACAGTAATGAGATAAGAAATAGCATCACCTTCTTTTGCCTAAGCCACCCCAAAATTTATGTTGACAAACTTCTCCCATATCACCCCTGTGTGAAATTTATTTTAGTCTTGACAGCTGAAACCAATTCCTGCTTTCAAAAATCAATGTTTTGTTGGCTACTTGTTGAAATCAAGTGGAAGGTTCCTCCTTGTCTTTAAATCTTTATATTATTTATATAAATCCAAGTTTATTTTTGTTTCCAGATTCCCCAAACACCCAACTGTGCACACCAACACTACCAGCATCACAATTCCTGGCAGCAGATGAAATTTCCAGCTCCAAACTCCCCTGCACTTTGCAGGGCTGAGGTGACTGGCTGTGCAATCAAAGACCCTCAGCCTTCAGAGGATTGGCCTATCAGGAGAATAATTCTTATTACTGAACTAAAAGGATGTTTTAACATACCCAAATTTAGTAACTCTCATATTAATCTTTTCTTTTCTTTAAAAATAAGGAGGCAGAGCCGTTTTCTCCTCCAGGCACGTTGTGGTACAGCTACCACAGAACAGATTATATGAAAAACACTTGATAGGACTGAAAAATTTCTTTACATTACCCAAAACCTACAGACTTCACCATGACATTCCACTTTTTTCCCTCATCCTCTCCCCGAAATATCCTGTTTAATTATTTGTGTACACCTGCTTTAGATATATTGGCACCTATTGCTACAACACTTGAGCACCTCAATATATTCCAGACAGCCACTGATATGAAAAGATATTAAAAAGATATTAAAAAACCCTTAAAATTACATTAAAAACTTAAAATGACATTTTAAAAGGACTTCCCTCGGGCTCTTCTCCAGGCTGAGCAAACCAAGTGACCTCAGCCACTCAGCAGATATTTAGTATAGAGCAGATATTTATTAGTAGATATTTAGGATAGAGACTCAACAAGGTCAAGGTCTTGTCAAGCCTCTAAAAGGGGGGAATGATGCCTTAGGTTTTGACTCTTAAATTTTTATAGTAAAACTCCAGAGCTCCACAGCCTGTCAGCTCCTGCTCTCCTGTTTTACTCAGACAAAACAATTTCTCTCTAGGCCTGAAACCCAAGGCCACCTTGCTTTTCACAGGCCCAAAAGTGTAAATAACAGTGAAATGGGGGGGAAACTCAGGGAATGGGACTGCACCACCTGAAGGTGTAACTGGACAATTAATTAACCTCTGATATGCAAAGAGACCAAACTCATATCTATCTGAAAAAGGTGTGACCATCATCCATCCTGGGGTGGTCTCTGTGAGACTCCTGCACTGCCCAAGGTGTCTCTGGGATGGTCTCCAATAAATCCCTGCCCTTTATTCTCTGACTCTGTTCTGGTTCAGCATCACACTCCTGAAAACATCAATCAAACAACTTGCCTGATTTCCATCTCTCCATCCCCCAGAACACCTCAATCTGGTAATTCCCCAAAACGAGGACAACCAGAGCTCTCTAAAGGAGGCACAAGTGAATACATCCCTACCCCAAAATCAGCTTAATCTGAGAGCAGAGAAACACTGAATAAAAGCCAGCCTGAGAGAGGCCCAGGCAGTTCTGTTGGTGTCAAACAAACACCAAAAACATGGGTTTAATCCCTTGCATGGATTTGTAGAGTGTCATGTATGAGCACAAGCCTTGACAAGGCTCTGATGTGGGTTCTGTCTTGCCACACATCTGGCAGGGTGTAGGAGCTCCAAAGGCCCATGAGGAATCAAAACCAAAATATTTATATGGAATATTTATATGGAATATTGATACAGAATATTTATACAGAATATTTATACAGAGTATTGATATTTATACAGAATATTTATACGGCGGCACCGCGCTCGAAGGACGGGATTTAAAACCTTCCTTCCGTGCTACCTCCAGGGCAGAAAGGAGGTTTGTCCCTGAAAGAGGGAAGGTGTGAGGAAAAAGGGATTATTATCCTCACTTTTTGCCCGTGCATGACAAGGAATGATGATATTCATTTGGGGAGATAGCACAGCAATTTTGTTCCCGTTCAATAGAAAGGGAGTAGCACGAACAAATTGGTTAATGAATGAGGGAGGAGAGAGCAGAGTATTATGCAGTGAATCTATAAAAATGAACTCAATTTGAATTCAACCCAAAGAACAAATTGATGGAGCAGCAGGCTTTGTAAAGCACTAGATCTTCATCTGAATGCTGAAATAACACAGTGATTAATTTTGCTTCAGTCAAATATCTTGGGGTTTGCTATATAAGAATTAAAAAATAACATGCTTTAAATGCTGCTTGACTATCAAAACATATTCACCATTCAAAAAGAAAGCTTAAAGAGAATAAATGCTCCTTCTCTGTACTTTGCTTGCCTTCAAAATTCTCATTTTACCATGGTTTTCCTGTCTGTCAAACTTTGACACAGAGGAAAAAAAAAGCCATTAACTGTTACATAGAAAAATTATAAAAAAAATACATCTATAACATGTTGCCAAGTGAAAAGCTGAAGGAAGAGAAAATTATTTCTGTTGTTCCACTGCAACAAATATTTTGGATGTCAGCATGGACGTTGTAAATGGACAGAAGGGAGCGCCAGGAAAGGTAAGTTCTGGTTCCCAGGCCCTTCATGGCAATTTCATAGAGGAAATAAAACCTTTCTTTACCAGTTTATGTGACAAATCATACCGGTATTCCACCTCCAGCACCGAGGGTACTACCACCCACAGGCTATTCTCAATTCTTTTTACTGTTTATCAAGGTGGAGGGAAAACTGTTCACTTCTTAATTTTAGACATCAAATGGGTCTTCACCATTTCTTCAACATCAAGTTAAAAAATAATTCGTAATTTCAAATATGTGACAGGTGGCCCCTTTTCCTACTGGGGAAAAAATTATCAACTTTATTTGCTTAGCAAGAGCTTCTTGCTCACACAGAAGTTTCACATCAGCTGTTTAAGATTCTCTAAAATACCTATCCCAAACACCTTAATTTCCATCCCAAACCTTTTAGTGCTGCAGCAGAAATACCAAAAAGAGAGGGAGGGAGAGGAAGAATGTGTGCCAGGAGAGCCGTAAACCAAAGGAGCAATATTCTGTTTATTGCAAAGAAGATGAGCACATTCGGTGCAGGGGAGTTGTGTGTATTCCAAATATAAATGTCTTGCTCATTTGTACTGGTTTGGCAGAGCCCGGTTTGGGCAGCAGGAGCCCCCAAATGCTGCTGTGGGGAGCTGCTGGGAGCTTCCCCCACGCCCAGCAGAGCCAGTGGCTGCTGGCTCTGGAGATGGACACGCTGCTGGCCAGGCCTGGGCCAGGGAGAGAGGCTGGGAACGCCTCTGTGCTGGCCCAGGGGAGAGGGGAATCCAACCTGAGCCCCGGGCTCGGGCTGCTGCTCAGAGCAGAGCAGGAGGGGAGAGCAGGGCAGGGCAACACCCGGGACAGCCCGAGGGCCCCGGGGCAGCAGGGGCAGGAGGGGCTGCAGGGCCGGAGCCCAGAGGGCTCTGCAGGCCCTGGGGAGCCCCGGGGGAGCGGCTGAGCCCCCGCAGCCCCCGCGGAGCCCCGGGGGACGCGGAGCTGCAGCCGCAGCCCCCGCGGAGCCCCGGGGGACGCGGAGCTGCAGCCGCAGCCCCTGCGGAGGTGCCCGTGCCGCAGGGTGGGTGCCTGCAGGAGCTGGGATCCGGGGCAGCCCCGCAGCAGAGAGAGGGCCCCGCTCCCAGGCTGGAGCAGCCCGGCCTGGCAGGGCTGGAACCCCCCAGGCCCCTCTGCCCGCGCTGGCGCTGGGAAGGAGGGAGGGGCTGGGGGCAGAAGGCTTTGAAGGGCTTCTCTCACTTCTCACTGCCCTCCTTTGAGTCTGTCAGGAATAAATTCACTTTGCAACTGAAGTTTTTTCTGCCCTCGCAGTGTTTCTCCCGGTCCTTATCTCACTCATGAAACATTCCTTAATATTTTTCCCTCTCCCCTGCTCTGCCCAGCTGGGGCAGGGACGGTGAGGGAGTGACTCTGGTGGGTTCCTGGTGCTGGGCCAGAGTCAAACCACAACATCAATGTATCCCATTTCCTTCTCTAAAAACCAACCAAACTTCTTTCTCCCAAAACTAAACACACACAAAAAAAAAGACACATCCCATCCTCAATATTCCAAAATAACTTCTTCCTCCTGTCTTCCCGTCTTCTATGATAGGAACAACCAAATCCAGGTTCCTTTTGCCCATAGCAAAAAGAGTTTTCACTGCAACAAAATTGCTATTTCTGAGCCATAAAAACACCACAAAAACAACCACATGCATAGGCCTAGAGAAGATTTTATTAAACTCTCCCAATCTCCATTTTCAGCAGGGTTTCATGAAAAATTCCTACTTTCTGATTTATAAAACTGAGGAATAAGAGACAAAACCACCGTCAGTAGATTTAATTTTGTACCGTTTGCTTTCCAAATCTCAAATCCCATGTTTAGATATGAGCCTTTAGTATTTTTACTGCCATAAATTGTGAATTAGAGTCTCTGCTCGTGCTGCACTTCTCCAGAAGCCCTCCCTGCACCAAGCAAGCCTGGTTTGCCTCAGGCTGTGTAGTTTAACTCAAATTATTTCAGAATCATCTAAAAAGATTCATTTTTCTATTAAAATGATGAATGAGCTAAATGAGGTATGTAATAAATACTGCAGGTTTGTAAACAGACTTTTCTCCTGAGAACTAATGCCTTAACTCATTTAATTCTTCCCCCTGGTATTTCCTAGTGAAGTCATCCTTAAAATATGGTTTGTCCAGGTCTGGTTGGAAAGAGCAGGAAGGGTCAGGATTTAATCTGTTTATGGAAAACAGGGAATGTCCTCTTGACAACCTTAATGAATTGAGGACAGGAAAAATAAATGCAGCCCCAAAGGGGAGGTCATTGCCCAGCACTGACTGGGACCAGTCACCCCAGGATGATGGGGGAAACACCAAACCAGTTCAGGCACAGCAAAATGTTCCCTTTTAACAACCTGTATTCAATTATGACAACAGGTCAAATTTCCTCCTCACATAACTCAACACACTTCAGCTCTGATACGGCCAGGAATGTATTTTGTCTATTGATTTCAGGGCTCAGAGAAGTAAAAGAACTTCACATCTCAAATAGGATTTTGCTAGGGAAAAAAATCTCCAATAATCTGATTATCACAGCGACCTAAAGCACAAAAAAAAAGTGCTTTTTAATATAAGGATACTTCTGGCAAATTGATTTTCTTTTCTCAGCGAGAAATTTTTTGATAGAACTCCTTGTGCAGAAAATAATTTACAAAACAACGAGATTCCTCAGCACCAACAGATTTCACTCTCAAACAGGTGCTTCAATGAAAGCCTGGAACAACACATGGGCAAATAGATATAATTGCATTAGTATGGATACAGACTTCTAATGATAGCAATAATCAAATTTTAATGTTCTGGTTACAGCACATGAACAGAACAATATTTCTGTGCCTCTTCAAAGGGAAATGAGACTTTAATGTCATTGGCAGCTCAATAAAACCATTTTCTAACATACAGGCTCCTAATGACAACTCGTTTCAGTCCAGACAGAGGAGCAAATGTGTTCACAGTAAACTCCAGGTCATTATCAGGAGATGGAAATACAACAGGTCCTCTGCACTTTGGATAACTATTGATTTTCTACTCCATATTCTCCTCATTTCACCCTGACTTTCATAATGACTCAAGTGATGGAACATCAATAAACTATTTATGGCCAAGCCACCACATTGAGAGCTGCTCTACAAGACTGTGCCCAACTCAACCAGCCCCAATTTTTAGATTTGCAGCAAAAATCTCCAACAAAAAATACGGCAATGAACAGGTCTAAGTGATAAAATATAATAAAAGCATTCTTGGAGCCACCATAAGGACCTTCAACTTCACCCTTTGCTGCAGAGAACCCCACCAGCACCAAAATTCTTTATGGCTGGGCTGAAATAAAAGATTTGATTTATTTTGAAGCCCTCTTTGCAGAGGGATAAGCAGAGAAAAACATATCCATGTTAAGAGAGCGTGGAAAAAAGAAGTATTTTTAAGCAGCTGCAGTTCTCAAGGATGACTTTAAGCCCACAATGAACTTTGTCCTTTGGTGAAATCACACTGAGGTACTTTGCAAATGTCACATCTCCACAGCTGGCAAAGCTGAAGGTACAAAACCACCTCGTTTGGTGGCCAAGCTGTTCTCATTCTTTCCTCCCTGACAATTGCTCTCCACACACTCTGCAATTTCCTCAGTGGAGCTGGTTTGGGAGCTGCTTTAAAGCAGATTGGGAAAGGCTCTGGGATGGGTTTGGGAAGTGTCTGCTCATACCTGCACTGACAGCACAGAAAAGGAGAACTGCAGAGAAGAAAATAAAGAAATTCTTCACTACCAAAGCACCCCTTGCACCCAACCCTGATGTACTGTGAGGCCAGGAAACAGGCCAGGAAACTGCCCTGCAGAGAGGGGGAAAGCACAGGGGAAAAAAAGGACAACCTTGGTTATTATAGAATGGTGTGGGCAGGAAGGGAACTGAGAAATCATCTCCTTCCTGCTCTCTGCCATGGGCAGGATCATCTTCCACTATGCCAGGCTGCTCCAAGTCCCATCCAGCCTGGCCTTGGACACTGCCAGGGATGGAGCAGCCACAGCTTCTCCGGGAAAACTGTGCCAGGGCCTCCCCACCCTCATTCTTCCCAGGTCAGCTCATTTCAGGATCAAATATCCCACGGGCAGGGATGGGGAGAAGCCAGAGCAGATCCAAGACCTCCCCAGCACCCAGAGTCTCCCTGGCACCACTCTTCCAAGACCTCAAAGCTGTGGGATCAGGCTGAGTCCATAACATTCCCAGCCAGTTGCATGTCAAGGACTGCTCAAGGAATCAACAGCAGCTGCCTTAATTTCTGCTGAGTTGAGCACCAGCAGTTGATTAAATCCTCACACCAACCCCCCCCCAGGGATTTCCAGGGCTTGCAGCAGGGTCTGGAAATTCCACTTGAAACAGTAAATTCTACTTTGCTGGTACAAATACCACAATCAGTGCTTGGCAAACCTTGGGAGCATCCCAAAATACGTTTTTGCAGCAGCTGACATCCCACCAGCCACCTGCCAGTCCCTTGAACTGAGGCCACTTCCTGGGACACGTCACAGCACAAAAGTACTTCAGGTATTGACACATCCTTTCCTCCTTTATTTTTTCTTTTTAAATTAGTAGAAAGAGCTAATTCTAACTTTTGGGATGTTAATGCCACAAATTTCTTCTTTCTGAGATTTATAAGCAGGAACTGATATTAAAATTCTTCAAGAGTGGGAAATATGACTTCATTTTACATCTATTTATTAAAACCTGAATGAGCACCCTTTACAAAGGAAAACTAAAATTCTTCCTTTCTCACCATAATTTCTTTTCCTTTGCACTATTTAAACAATTTAGCAGCAGCAAAGGGATTTATTTTGCTCCTGACACTTCAGGAACACTTTTGTTTTTCTCCAAGAAGAGTCTGACAAATCAAATCTGAGCTCCATAAAACACAAACCTGCTGTAGCAGTTTGCTAGAACACAGAATTCCTCACGGTACCTGACAAAGGATACACAGAAATACATTGCCCTGTGGTACAGATTTTGAATTCAGCTTTGATACAGGAAATAAATGCACAAGTAGGGGTGAGCAATGAAACCAAAGAAATAAAATCTGACCAATTAAAGGAAAATAAAGGAGGTGACTTTTAGGAAGGTGAGAATTACTCAATATCTTCATATTTAAGGAAACAAACAGACAAAACCTTCTTGCTATTTTGTTCTCTTAGACTACACACTTCAGAGAATCAACAAGCTGCAGTGGAAAAGAGGAATCTGCAGTGGTAATAAACTTGCACCACAGAACCACCAGATATTTTCCAATTTCACAGATGGAACCAGGAAGATTGATCAAAACCGAGATGACACAACCACTAATTTGGATATTCTGAAGCCAGTGAAAATTAACCAGCAAAATAACTAAATAAAGCAGTTTCATTTCCATAATAAGGAATTTCTCGAGCATTTGGCTGAGGAAAAATCCATCTTGTGCTTCCCAAAATCACAGAGCTCACCACAACAGGGAGAGAAAGATGCAACCCCCAGTAATTATGCAAATAACAGTCCCCATTATCAATCTTCAGCTCCTCATTAGCTCCAGGCCACAAAACCCACACAATTATTAACAATCCAAGGATTTAAGGCATATAACTGAGGCTGTACCTTGGTCAGAGTTCCTTTCCATTCTCTGTTCCCATGTTTTACAATGAGAAAATAGTAAACATTTGTTTACAACACTGAAATTATCCTTCAACAATAACATTACCAACAGAGAAACCACTGGAGAAGATCCCAACGCTGAGGTGGAATTGGTTTGGTTTTAAATTGGGATTTGGAAAAATAACATGAACATCAGATTTGAACTCCCACAGCACAGATGAAGCTTTTGCTTACTGGAGTGATTGATTACTAAGTTACCAACCCATAAACCTTAAAAACCTTGGATTTTACTTCAAATTCAGAGGGCCCAACAAATATTTCTGCTGCTGACGTATGTAATTCCCATTTATTTTCATAGCAATGCTCATTTTAAGTATTTTAAACTTTTTGCCTTGAAAATACCCATTTCTTCAGCATTCACACTCAAGTATATTTATATTTTTAACATATATTCCCACCTCAGAGAACAATGATTACTGTTAGAAAGAAAAGTCAATAGAGACTCACTACTGCAAGCAAACACTCTATAGAAGAAGTTATAAATCTGTCAGACATTGGAAATGGACTGAAATGTATAATGTCAGTTTTCAGAGGAAAACAGCCAACCATATGTTCCAATTTCCTTGTCAGGAAGGTTTGATACATCAGCTCTAATGAGAGATGATTCTTTTAAACAGCATTTTTCACTGAGCTGGTTCCAAAGTTGCAAACGAGCAGCAAAACCCTTTAAAACAGGAATATTTGACCAAAATAAAACGACACACTGCTGCCTAATAATGTAAAAAAAAGAAATAATGAGATCTGCTTTCCCCTTCCACCAAGAGACCTGAGGAGAGAGCTGCTTGGAAAAGCTGAGGACTCACAAAGCGCTGAGCCTTCTGCCGCTCCTCCTCCGTGGCCGCTCTCTCGCGAAGGATGGCTCTGGTCAGGTGCTCGTTTGAGGAGATCCTCTCCCGTTCCAGGAGTTTGCCAAACTCATCCCGAACGTACATCTGTTCTTGTTTCAACCTACAGGAGGTGCAGGGAGATTTGGATTCAGGCAAATGTAGGAATTTAATTTCCAAACGTCGTTTCGAAGTAGAGGGGTCACTTTAAAAGCAGTGCCAGAAAGAGTTGGCTCTTCGTAAGACACATAAATACAAATATTCACTAAAACAATCCAGAAGTTTATTTGGAATTGAAGTATCAAAATCTGGACACACAAAAAGTCACAAGTCTTGACATCACTGTTCATTAACTGATTCAATGAAATGTATTTTTAAGTAACGTGCAGAGAACTCTGTTGGTTGATTGGGGTTTTGTCTGGTTTTATGGCACCATTTTTTCCAGGAAAATCCTTTCCCCACCACTCAGTAGGCACTCAATTTCCACCTAAAAGCTTTCCTGCACTGGGATAGTGCTTTCCTCCCTTTAAGCACACCATAAACCCAAGGACTTCATCTATTTCCCAAGCTCCATGAAGATCGAAGAACCATAATCAACCTTTCCCAGCGATTTGAGAGGAGGAGAGAAAAGTTATTGAACTTGATGCAACAGAGTTAATAAAGGCAACTCCAGGCCTAGAAAATTCTCAATATTTATATGTCAGGAGCCATAAATAGATTTGAAACCTTCAGTGGAGCACTTGAGACAAGCACACCACGTCTCATTTTCATGGAATTGCTCAGTGAATAAAACTCGTGTGTTGTGACACCGAGCCCAGAACTCGGAGCAGTAATGGAGCTGTGAAACACTGGCTTTCAAATAGATTTTTGTGGGTTTTTTTTTTTTTTGAAAGAGTGATGGAGAGGAAGCTTCAATATTCTCAGTGCATTTATCTGTTGTCAAGGGAGCTCTGGAGAACAAATCCTAATGAGTAGGGTCACTTTGTAAAAGGTACCAGCATTAGAGTACATTAGATTCTTCCCCAGGGAATACATTTAAGTGAGGTAGGGAGGAGAAAAGACAATTACAAGATGTATTACTTCAGTGCTCAGCTCCTACCCTCTGAAATGCAGCAACCAACTGGGAATCTTTATAAAAGTTTATTAAGCTGCATCTTCAATTACTCCAGAAAAAAAAAAAAAAGAAAAAAGTCAGATTATGCAGAGATGGACCAAATTCCATTNACCAAATTCCATTAAGTGATTTCCCAAGGTCCCCCAAATTATTCCAGCAGGATTGATATAACAAATCCTTCATGCAATCAATGGCACAGTCAAAACATGCTGGTTGTCTTTTGGATTGGAGAAATCATGTTTTGTCTAAAAAGGAAGAAAGTGTCAAAATAGAAGTCTCAGCAGCTTTTTCTGGTGAGCAACAGGGAGAGCATTTAATGCTTCCTGAGACTGAAGGAAGATCCTTCCTCATCCTTCTTGGACTTGACCTCCTGCAAGTGGTTTTCCCTTAAAAATGTCTCTTCTTTATGCTACAGTACATAGCAGAGTAATTAAAGGATATAAAATATACTTTACACAGAAGAATAGCTGAAAAATCCAGCCAAAGTTTCCACACTATAAACTCTGAAAAATTAAAAAACAACAAAAAACCTCACAAAGAAACAAAAACCACAAAAAAAAAACCCAAACCAAAACAACCCCACAACACTCATTTAATTCTTCTTTTCATGAATTCTTCTTTATGTCAAATTAGATCTTTACAACTTCTTCTTCCTAATCTCTCACTTAAATCTACATCAAGACACTCCAGGTCACCTCAGTCAAAGAAAACTCTGCATCACCCATTTTACTGTTGGGTTTTTTCCTCCCTTTTCCCTTCTTTGCAGGGCATTCCATCATTTCATTATCAAATTTTATACAATTTAGGCCAAAAAAGAACTTTTTAACATCCAAGACTGCCTCGCTCCTGGCAGTGTCTCCAAGCAAAATTCCCAAGTTTTTTTTATCAATTCTCACCCTCATTTGTGTGACGAGGATCACACAACACAACAAATTAAATTCCTCAAGCATCCACCAAATTTTCATTTAAGGCACTTTTTACTCCCAAAACAAAACTCCTGAACAGCCATCTCGACTGATTGAAATTCAGCAGAGTTTTTACCAAAATACGTGGGATTTTGAAGTAATTTTCATTTATTTGAGTTCCATAATTGGGTGGCTTGTAGGAGCTTAATGAAACAAACAC
Source organism: Notiomystis cincta (assembly GCA_013398075.1). Lineage (NCBI taxonomy): Eukaryota > Metazoa > Chordata > Aves > Passeriformes > Notiomystidae > Notiomystis > Notiomystis cincta. The sequence continues at coordinate 52,178 of VZRX01000807.1, forward strand.
TCGGCAGATCCCGCTGATCGCAAACATTCGCCTGCATCAACCTCCAGTAGGTTGTTTTTTTTTTTCCTTGGCATTACAAATTCATTTTCCTGGCATTCAGCATGTACTGAATAAAGGCAAACATCAGCTGGATCTACAGTAATAAATTATATTATTATCTAGGCAAAAGTTTTTTAAAGAATAAAATAAATATATATGTGATAATAAAATGGAGAGGGGCACCTCTGTAAATTGTGAGGAGTTAAACAGCACAACTTGTCACCACTCCAGGAATTCCACAGGAATTCTTCAAGTGACATTTTTAATTACAGCAGCTCTAAAGGCTCAAGATAATGGTTCTTGTGTTTGAGCACAGGAATTTCAGACAACAGAGAGCGTTACACTGATCATTTATACAGAAAGGATGTTCAAAAAGGTGCTGAACCAGCAGAAAAGGCTGCTGCCTACACATCTCCCCCCACAATTGATATCTTTTTGAATAAAATCCTTCTAAATAATTATGAAATACTGCTTTAAGAAGTGTGGAGTGGCTGATTTAATGAAGTGTGGCATGCAAGGCAATCACTTCTCACGGTGCTATTGGAAAACACACATAAAGCATTAAGAAGCAGCTCCAGTTAAAGATGCTTTAACACTTCACAATATTTCATTTCTCAACTGCTTTATAGCACACAAGCAACACAAAAAAAGCAACAATTCCTCCCTTTCCTCAGCGCTGTCGTTGAGAATTTCAACACTCTTAACTTAATGCTATGAAGAAAATTTATATATCTGTGGGTTTTTTTAAGAGGATGGGTAAATCCTGATAAACCAACTACCGAGGATTTAGGGATCTCAGAAGATTTATTCCTGTCAGAGGAATTAACAGGAATTTAGATATTTTTGTTATCACATTATCATATTTAGGCCCCATTGTAAGACAAATTCTGGACTGTTTTAGTCCTGAAGTCACTTCAATCAAAATAATGTTTGCATAGATTCCACCTCTAAACCAGATTTGGCTGAACACAAAAGTCACCACATCACCTCAAGGAGCAATCACACAACAACAAGCCAAAAGAACTCTGGAAGATACTCCCAAAACTATATAAATATATATTTTTA
>VZRX01000807.1:53493-94524 GCA_013398075.1 Notiomystis cincta
GAAATTATACGTGTTATATTGAAGTGTTATATATAAATTTATAAAGTACATTTTTATATATACAAATATAGATGTATATAATATAAAATTTATATACAAATTTATATAAATTTCTGTATAAAGTTATATCTCTATAAAAGAAATATATATAAAAATATAAATATATACATAAAAGCCAGTTTTTGTTAATTTAGATGTTTTGAGATGTGGGCAGAAGGTACAGAAACCAAATACACGTGATCAAACCATCCCTTCCAACCACCTCTCAGGCAAAAGGAAAATGCTTCATCAGAATAACATTTCTGCTTCTGCATTCCACCTTTTTATTCCACTCTTTTCTTTCTATAAATGCAGGGAAAGTGGAATTTTAGTGGCATTTGTTATTGTACAGCTTTTGAACTAATCATGTCCTACATGCAAGATTAAGCAAAAGAGAATCTACCTGTGAATATATCAAATATTTCAGAGCATTAGCTAAGAAGGCCTGAAATGCTTAACCCACATCTCTTAAAATCAAATAATACCAGCAACATCATAGCACAAAGCAAACCAAGAGGAAAGAGAATTTCTCAATTAAGCAGTGACTTCAAATTAAGAATTGACAACCACGATATCAAGTCCAACAAAATAAGAGAGGCCAAATATAGAACTGGCTGCACTTTCCAATTAGAAACTGGAATTTGAAACACAGAAATAGAAATTTAAAACCTAAACAAAAAAGCATCTCTGAGGGCCAAGGAGTTTTCTGTATCACAAGGAACACCAAAATACGCTCTTAAAAAAAAAAAAAGACTGATAAAACTTTGCTGTACTCCAAGAAGTTTCCATCTTTTTCACAGCCATTTCTTAATTAAGTTCAAGAAAAGCAAATTGCAAATTTTGCCATGTGGATTTATGGCCCAGGACTCTCCTCTTGCCCAGCATGACCCCTGCTAGCCACAATAACAAGATGAATAATTTAATTCTAAATCCACAAGAATTCCCTCTTTTGTTTACTTCAAAATATCCATTTCTGTTGTTCTTAAAAAACACCTGCAGATGTTAATTAAGGAAAAAGCACCTTTTAATTCAGAGACAACAGCAACACACTGAGAAAAGCTGAAAAATACTGGGTTTGTGCTTTGATGGCCACTTCATGGTGTATTCTACATTAATCAAGAATCCACAGAAATCCAAAACTGGCAAACAATGCTCTTAGAGAAATACAGCAATTTGTCATTTCCAGCCCTTATTTTCAGATATTGGAAATTTATGACACTCTCAAAGCCTAAGCATTTTCTTTTTTGCTATTTTTTTGGGAGCAATGATTACTTGCCAGTTGTTTTATCTTTATTACAGTCTCCAAGCTACACAATCTGATGGATCTGTGGCGTTCCAAGATAAACTCACTCAAGCCTAAAGCCTGAACCGCGTCATTTTTCATCACTTCCAAGCAAGGAAAAAAAAATTTAAATATTCCCACTTTTAGGAAAACTATCCTGTCCTCTATAAATTAGGGGAAAATTTAATGAGGTGCTAATAATTTCCAGTTATTTTATACAGAACCCAAAGACATAAAATACAACATGAGGAGGATTCATCAGGTTTTTTGCTTTCTTGGACCTCAACGAGCTCCTTAATTCCTCCTGACAGACTCGTGGAAGATCCCAAAATGTTTTGAGCAAAGTGTTTAGGCCACATTGCAATATTAATGCCTGAGGAACGTTTGGGAGCCGAGTTTGAATATTTCATGAGCGGGGGGCGGGACGCGTGGCGGAGAAACGCGGTCGGAAATCACCGCAGCTGCCGAGGGATTTGAGAGGATGTGAGAGAGCTCAGGGAAACATCTCCGAGCTGAGCTGAGCTCTGAGAGGTGTGAAATGGAGATTTCTGCCACTCTGTTCCACCTGTCTGCAAAGTCTGAAAAATTAGCTCAAGTTTTCATCTGATTTTTACAGACACGTAACTTAAGGACAGAGATAGGGAAACAAATTAGCTGAAAGGTCAAGTCTCAGAAAACACAAAAAAGTTCTTCGAAACTGAAGTTTCTTCCACTGTTCACTCATTAAAAACATTATTCTCAACTCACATGAGATGCTGCACACCAGAGGTGACAGGAGCTGTTCCTAACATTAGCAGCAGCCACGTTCTGAGTATCTGCTCTAAAATTCCACTTTTAAACCTTTCAGATCACGCAGATATTAACAGAAAATAACGTTTTTCTGCACCTGAAAGCCATGGTGTCAAAAGGACATTTTGCCTTCAAATTTTTGGTGCTCCTATAGCTCAGCCTGGAGAAAAGGGGGATCGGGGGACCTTGTGGCTCTGCACAAGTCCCTGACAGGAGGGGCCAGGGAACAGGGACAGGAGGAGAGGGAACAGCCTCAGGCTGGGCCAGGTGAGGTTTATGTCGGATATTGGGAAAATTCCTTCCTGGAAAGGGTTGTCCAGCCCTGGCACAGCTGCCCAGTGAGTGGTGGAATCCCCATCCCTGGAGGGATTTAAATAACTTGAAGATGTGGCACTTGGGGACATGGTTTAGTGGTGGCCCTGGCAGTGCTGGATTAATGGTTGGAATTTCCAACCTAGAAGCTTCCATGATTTCAAGATTCTCACAGAGATATAGCAGGGCAAACCCCAAAGGCTGAAGCTTTAAAACCACGGGAATATAAACTCAAAAAGGATCATGCAGCTCATTAAACCCAGATTCATCATCATTTCATGAGGGCTTAGTGCAAAATCAGTTAAATGTGACGACAAGGCCCCAAATTGGCCCCACTTTACCCACCACAAACAGAACCATCAAACCCCTTTGAGAAATCCATCACAACTGCCCAAGAGCTCTCGTGACTCTGGCACAGGCAGAAGAGGGAAGGATCACACTTTTGAGCAATTATACTTGAACTTCACATTATTACATTTAATGAGAACTCCACTGCCTTATTCCATACCCACTTCTTCCTCAGGGTGACTGCTCCTCCTTAACATTTGCCATCTGTGCATACAAATTAGCCCTGGATTCATTATACCCGGCACTGAGAGCAGGGAGGTGATTCCAACACTGATCCCGGAGCTGCCAGTGACCTTCTCCCATCTCAGTAACTCCTCCCTCGACTTCGGTCCATCCCAAACCATCACACAGCTCCCACAGGAGTCTGGGATGTGTCCAATAGCAGGGATGAGGAGATTCTGATCTTTCTTTAGGTTGAACTCCCACCTGGAGTTCTGTGTCCCTCAACAGCAGCAGGACCTGGAGCTGCTGGAGAGATCCAGAGGAATCCATGGAGCTGCTCCAGGGCTGGAGCCAGGCTGGGAGAGCTGGGAATGTTCCCCTGGAGAGGAGAAGGCTCCAGGGAGAGCTCAGAGCCCCTGGCAGGGCCTGAAGGGGCTCCAGGAGAGCTGGAGAGGGACTGGGGACAAGGCCTGGAGGGACAGGACACAGGGAATGGCTTCCACTGCCAGAGGGCAGGGCTGGATGGGAGATTGGGAAGGGATTCCTGGCTGGGCTGGAATTCCCAGAGCAGCTGTGGCTGCCCCTGGATCCCTGGGAGTGTTCAAGGCCAGGCTGGACACTGGGGCTTGGATCAGCCTGGGATAATGGAAGGTGTCCATGCCCCTGTGGAATGAGATGATCTTGAAGGTCCCTCCCAGGCCATTCCATGATTTTATGATTCGATGATTTAAGTTCTCAAATCCATGAAAAAAGTCAAACCCTGAAAATCCCATTTTGAGAGTGTTTCTCACCTTGTCCCACAGAACCATCACTGCCTCAGTTCCCCTTATTTCAAACACCAGACTTGTCACTCAAACACTGAGTCCAAGCAACACCAACAACCCCCAGCAGAACACCCTCACCATCCCTTTCCCAGCTGCCTTCCAACCTCAGCCTAACATCTGTCAATGGAAAAATCCTTACCAATGGCCACGTGATTTTCTCTGCCAGTCCTTGATCAGAAGATCCAAGATCCTCATTTCAAAACTCAAGTTATCTACTCAGCTTACTCCAATTAATTCAATTTATCAACAGCACTTCCATGGACGGCTTGTGAAAACTCAGAGCAACAAGGACAGTGATTCTTGTCAGTGGTTGAGTTTTCCTGGAGATTCCTGAGTTGTGGGGGTGTTTTTGGGGCAGTGTTGGGTGTTGGAAGGAGGAGGGGTGAGAAGAAAGGAGGGCAGGTTGTTTGAGGGGATTTTGTAATTACACTTCCTAAAGGTACTGCTTTTAAAATATGTGCATTTAGATCAGTATTATATAGACACAAAATAGATGAGCAAATTCCTGCCTTTCTGCCAGAGGCACGCAGAGAACTCGAGTAGGAACTGTAAAACTGCTTTACATAATTTGTGTATGTTGAGCCATCCACATAACTCCACTTGAAATTACCTCCCAACTTAATATCCTTCCCCTTGGGACCTGCAAAAGCAGTCCTGGAATTATGACAACATTAATCATCTGTTAAAATGAAGTGACAGTTAAAAAAAATTANCTGCTCATTTGCTGCTTTTCAAAATGAAAGAGCTCAGCAGTTTGAAAGCAAAGGTTTGTTTAAAATTCCCAGAGGGGGGAATAGTTTTCCCCCTTCCCACCTGAATCTGGAACTATGAAGCAGGATTATTTCTGTGGATGCTCTCTCACTGGCTCCAAGTCATTTTCCCATCTCTCCTAGAAATAAACTGATCAAGATGAAGCTGGGTATCCAAGTTGTCAGCTGAGATGGCAGCTTTTAAAATCCAAGTGAAAAATAATCCCTTGAAAATTGGGGTTTATAAAGGTAGGAGTGAATTATAGCTCTGCTTTCTCCAATTTCCACCTCCCATCTCTAAGATTCATCTCTCCATATCCTGAGAGCCAGACATAATGGTATTAATGGAGAATCAGAGCAGGAAATCTTGGAGAGTAACTCTGCCATTGCCAAACACCTTTTTTTCTTCTGAAAACAATACATTTTTTCACTGAAAACAATAAAACCGAACAGGCTCCTAAGGCAGTTTGATACTTCCCAACTTCATAAACATTTTTATGCTTCCTTGGCATTTTGCAGGGAAAAATCACACACTGAACTTTCCTGCTTTGAAGAGCTGGCTGCCCAAAAAAGCCTCAGCTGCAACAGCTCACCTGCTCACTCTTATTTCAGAGTTAAACCTCAGTTTAAATCCCAAATTCCTGCACACTTAATCCTGGCTTCTTCCCTCACCTGCAGAGGGACAGCCCTGCCCAGCCCAACCCACCTTGTTCCCTCTTTTCCCACAACACAGCAGAATTATTCCACAATCCCACAGACCTCAGGAATATTATGGCTGTTGAGGAATAAATCCACTGCTCAATCTTTAACTGAGAGTGAGATCAGATAAGGGAAAAGTCTGCTGAGAGAGAGGAAGAAATGTTGGAGAGATGGAATGGCTGGGAAGGAGGAATAGGAGGAACTCAAGATGGGAAGAGAGGCCAAAATCAGCTGCTGTCTCCACAGCCCTGAGGCTGAAGGGGCCCTTTGGCACTCAAAGGAAAAAGGGTTTCTTTCATATTTTTATAAAATCACATAAAATCCCCTTGCCATCCTCAATGGGATTGTCAGCTGGGATCTCTGGTTAAACTAAACCAGTGCAGCTTCTCTTGCCAGGAGATATTAAACTCTTATTTTTAACCTATCCCAAGTCAAAACAATTATAACCACTTTTACTGCTTCAGAGTATTCCCAGCTTTCTCTCTGACTGTCAGCAGCAGAGAAGATGGAGTTTTGCAGACTCTTTTCCCACTTAATCCAAACAATACCAACAGGTCCCTGTAGTAGAAGACAAAATAACAACTATTTCCTAAAAAGGAGCTTTTTGTTCCCACAGAGGACAATCCTACAAGAAAAAGCAGGTTTCCCACTTCAACATAGGAAAACATCATTATTTAGGAGGAAAAGAATACTTTGAAGAAGTTTTCACCCAAATTAATTGGCTCCCCATATGAACTGAAGATCCATTAAGATGCTCCTCATACCTTTACCTCAGTGAAACATAAAATGAATACTGTAAATAAATCCATTTTATTTTCCCCCTTGTTCTCCACACACCTGTGCCAGGAAACTGGAATAAACATGTCATTAAACCAGAAATCAATGGGAAGTTTTAAAGTATACACTAGCACAGAAAGGTCAAGCCCCAGTATTGATTTTAATAGAACAATTTTGGTGTGCAGTTTCCCAAAGGCTTCTTGTCTAATACTCTCCTTCATTCTTCTCTCACTTTACATTTCACTGGTGAATTTGTTCTGCACCAACTCTTTACTCCAGCTTTACTAAGAGCTCATCATTTATGCAATGTACTGCTGACATGACAGAAAAAAGGTTGGGGGGAAGCACTCAGAGCATCAATGAAAGCCCAGAGTGATGAGCAGTTTTCTCCAGACCCTCCCTCCAGCACAACAACAAATCAACAACTAAAAAAATCTAATAGTTACAATTTTAATAACCCACCACAGAGCAACTCTGTGCATCAGGGGGGAGACAAAGCTGATTTAGAGTTTAGAAAGACTCCTCCAAACATGAAGATGTCACAAATAGAGGTTGCAAAAAGTTGTCCAGTTGATGACAGAGAAAATCTCCCACCCTCTGGAGCCCAGAGAGGCACAGAGAACAGAATCCAGGAATTCATTCCCAGGGAAAGCTGGATGAGCTCTCCACTGCTCAAGGAAAGGATTTTTCATGTGGTTTCCAAGAAAAAAGTTACCCAGGTTTGCCCAGCTGGGCACAGGGGATGAGATGGCAGAGACACATAAAAAACCTGGAGTAACCAAAAGCCACCAAAGAATCCTGGAATGGTTATGGTGGGAAGGAGCTTGAAGCCCATCCAGGGCCATGGCAGGGACACCTTCCCTATCTCAGGGTGCTCCAAGCCCCATCCAGCCTGGCCTTGGACACTGCCAGGGATCCAGGGGCAGCCACAGCTTCTCTGGGAATTCCAGCCCAGCCAGGAATCCCTTCCCAATCTCCCATCCAGCCCTGCCCTCTGGCAGTGGAAGCCATTCCCTGTGTCCTGTCCCTCCAGGCCTTGTCCCCAGTCCCTCTCCAGCTCTCCTGGAGCCCCTTCAGGCCCTGCCAGGGGCTCTGAGCTCTCCCTGGAGCCTTCTCCTCTCCACCTCTGTCATACCTTAAACACTTCCAGAGCAGAGCCAGCAGCAGAGTTACTGAAGGGCCACCAAAACAAACCAAAATCTATTTTTAAGCCTTTCCCTGCCTTAAAATTTCCCCTTACAGCAGGAGTTTTCCTCTAAGAAACAAATCCTGGAATCACAGCACATCACAGGACAGGCACGAGCAAACTGCACAGGGACAGGTTTTTGGCACACCAACCAAATTCCAGGGATGAATATACTGAAAACGTGAACAAAATACACTTCCTGCACTATTGAAGGCACTGCCATGCACAACAGTTTGCAAAAACACCTCACTCTACATATAATTAATATTTGCCCCGTGCCAAATCATATTTAAAAAGTGAAAGCTGAGAAACACTTGCCAAGCAAGAATCTGAACCCTCCCTCCCCAAATATAATTAACCTGAGCTAAATGATTAGCAAAATAAATAAGACTGAGATTTCTCTGATTTTTGAGGGGGAAAAAAAGGCAAGTCATCATTCAGGAACATTCAATTTCCATGGGAAATCACATCCATCACTTGCCTCTGAAGCAGTGGTTTGTATATTTTAGTGGAGGAATCCAGCACTCTGATGAGGTTGGCAATACTTAAAATTTTATCATTATGCTGATGAGAGAAGTTTTTCCTTTGGCTTTCTCAAAATACTTTTTCCTTTGGCTGCATTTTTCCTAAAATAAACTTGAAAAACAGATTTCCTGAGCTCCATGAGGATCATGGAGCCCAACAAGTGAAGAGCTTTGTATCCAAGGATGGATGGATTGGATAAACTTCACTCTGGTGTGAGAAGGAAAATTACCCTTTTCCCCAATTTCTGTTTTCTTGACATTAAAAACTTTCCCATTTTCTTAGGGAATTAGAAAAAAATGCTGAACATTTGCTGAGCTTGTCTGGAATAAGCAGAGAAAAGGCAAAATTCAAATTATCACCCACTGGTCCATTGAGTTGTGTGGATTTCTCTTATTTATTATTCATAATTCTTCTCTTAATTATCATTTATTACCTGTCACCACTGTCAAGCTCAAGTTTTTGTGTCCATCCTCTCATTTTTATGTTCCCTTGAGTATCACCCTAAGACTGCAGCTCTGACACATGAACTGCTCACATTTTCTGCTGCAGACACTGCAAATTCTGCTGTAAATCAACAATAATCAATTTTCTAAATGAACTTTTCCAAATGAAAACACTTTTCAGATGAAACATTTCAAAATGTTCAAAAAACCAAAGTGAGGAACAACAGCTGGGCTGAGTAAAAGGAGGAGTAAAGTGGAGTCAGTGCAGAATTTTGGAAATATATTCTGATGTGGGTCTAAATCACTAATTTATTAATTATTCCAAGTCTTGTTAAACAGGAGCTGTAATTGATGTATTGTCAGTGAGTTGATGGCATTAAAACACAATTTAAGAGTAATTCTTCAATTCCAACCCCCAAATATGCCCAGATTTTAACTTTCTATAGAGCAGCCCATCTGTACTGTGTATGGATGTGTGAATAAATAATTTATCTCAAAGTTAAAATTAAGATTTCTTCTCTTCACAGTCTGAAATTGTAAAAGACATTTTGCAATCAAACCCAAATGTGGTCATACACTGCTCAAGGAACAGCACCAAAATCAGCTATTAGGCAGTTGGAATCAGAGAATAAACAGCCACAACTTTCAGATATTTTTATGTTTAAATGTCATTTCATTTAAATATTGGGGAAAAAAACCCTGTTTTTGAGAAAGGAGTGAGAATATAAACATGTAAAATACACCATCTATGGTAAAACAATCCATAAAATAAATGTGAAGGTAAAAACCTTAATTTTTGTGTCACATCCCAACAGGACTTGTCTTAAAAGTAGTGGGTTATGAAATGAAATTGTTAATAAATCAGAAGTGCAAGGTCAAGCAGCTTAATGCAGCACAGTGGGGAATTCAGGTTTTTATTCTGTTTTCTAACACTGCATCAATGTGTTTGTATTTATATTTCAAATTATTACACTTTATATCCCATGTTTCTATTATCTGGAACATTCTGCACATGCAAGACAAAATATTTGGTCTGAGCAATGTGAGTTTCTTAAATGTTTTCAAAACATAAACCTCCAGCAGAATTCAGCCCTTATGGAGAAAGATCTGCATCTTTTACAGTTGTTTCATCCAAGACAGAAAATCCTCGATGCTCTGTTTAAAATACATTTTTATAATGGTAAGTGCTGTGTAAAAATTGTAATATAAAAATCCTTGCTATGGCTAAAATTAATTAAATAAGTCAAAACTAGAAAAGAACCAGAGCTGTAACAAGTTTTGATATTTGTCCTTTTTTTATCATCACCATCATTAATTTATTTATATATTTTACCCAATCTGCTCCCTCTCTTTCATTATCAATGCAAACCCCTGGAAGCTGAATTTTGGAAGGTGCTGCAAGTGTCAGGTGAGAAAACTCTGGAGCTGCAAACCAAATATTTCCATTTTTTAATCCCATTTAGCTGAAGTCTTGAGCACTCAAGAAGCTCAAAAATAACCCAAGTTTTCCTGTCAAAGCCCAGTTGAGGAGAGGGGAGATTTCTCTGTAATTTATTGATTTCCTTTATTGCTGATGCAAAGAAAGAGTCTGGGTTGGTTTTTTTTTCCCTGACATTAATACAGTCCTATCTAATTATATACTCCATCAACCTAACTCAATTAAATAACAAAATGCTGGCTAGGAAACAACTGAGATCTATGCAGACAGTTTGAGTAGTACTAATTACAGCCTAATTTTTTTAATCCATCATAATGAGCTTTTCTCCCCATTCTCAGTGGAGGACAATGGGGAAGTTCATATTTATACTCAGTGTGTTTTGTTATCTGTTTACAACAGTCACTGAAAGGAGAAATCAACACAGAAGTTGACCAGATACCAAAATTTCTAAATTTCAAGAGGAATTTTTAATTGTTAATTATGGCTTTGCCCAGGTTTTCAGTCACTACAATCCCTGATGAAAAAAAACTGCCTGAAAAAGGGATATTTCAATATCCAGAAAGGAATCAAAAGGGTTTTACTGGTGTAAACTGGTTTAATGCAGTATTTTAAATGCTCAAAGCACCTCAAAACATCCTGCAGCTCCCAGAAATCCCCAGAATTCCCAGAAATTACCAGAATTCCCATTTGTGGTGCTGTTCCAAGGTACCTTTGCTGAGCCCAGGGGTCACAGGGACCCCACCCCTGCTGTGTCTCTGCAGCACAAAGTGATTATTTGGGCTCCAGAGAAATCAGCAAAGCTTGAGCTTAAAAGGCTGCAAAAAAGCCCCACTCAGGAGGTCAAAAGGGATTTAAAGCAACAGTTTGGATCAGGTCTTACAAGGAAATTCCAGCTCATTTGTTGTTGAACATGGATTTAATATCCAAACCTGCTGCAGCCCTGCAGAGCTCTCACAACCACAAAATTCAGCTCTTTCCAGCAAGCAGATAAAGAAAATAAAAGCATTAAGTCCAAGTTTGTTTGAAATACTGTTATTAATGAACCAACCTCCTCTTCTGAGCTTCAGAGTCTCTCCTGGCTCGTTCCAGTGCCAGTTCCTCAGCTATTCTTTTCTTCAGCTCTTCATCATTAACTGCAATTAGAAAGAAAATTCAATGAAATGTTAACAGAACACAACTTATTCCTAATTACAGAAACAACTGCATAAGACAGTGCCCTCAATTGTTTGTTTTCTTTTTTCCACACAGCAGTTGGAGCTGCTTTCTTGTGGTTTAACCATCTTTGAAATTTTAGCACAACACCAGAGAGCCTTTAAAATTTCTTCCTATTAAACAGCTTTTCAATTAGTGCAATCTTTTGAAAATTAAACAACATGGACTGTACATTAAATTAAAGATTTTTCTTCAGAAATATGTCTTTCTAAAGTAAAACCACGGGGGTGAGACAGAGACATAAACAGTAGAGTCATAAAATGCTGCTTTTTATTCATATAGAACCACAAGAAATATCTTTGTGTAACAAATAAAGTCTTTTCAGATGCATTTACACAACAAAGCTCATTACAACATCCTAAATATTCATATTTCTAGGTCCTAGACAAAGATTTTGCCCCAAATTCTCCTGATTTTACTGAAACATGACTGGATTTTACTGAAGCAGACATGGAAAGAATATTTCCTTCACTGAGATTCTGTCAGATGAATCAATGTCTGGTTAAGAACAAAAAAAAGGAGGGAAGCAACTTCTTCAGGAATAGGAATAAAGGGAGAAGAGTTGGAGAGGCATCAATCCTATAAGGCAGAAAGACCTCTACAAAACCACCAAAATCAGTTTAATCCTAATCCTGCCTGGATTTCCAGGTGGTTCCCAGGCTCCAATTCCCCTCCACACCAGCACAGAGCTCCAGATCTGATCCCACCCCAGAACAGGCAGGAAAACAGAGCTGCTGAATTCCAGGAGGTGCCAAACCCTTGGAGCAGTGACAAAACCTCTGCCAGGGGAGGTCAAGCCCAGGGAGATTCATTTTCAGGCACTGCAGGACCTGGATTTACCTGCAGAGATTATCCAAAATCATTATTCCAGTTCTCATTGGAGTTCAGGCTCCCAGCAACTCTGTTCATCCTAAAGCAGCCTCCCAAAGCAGTTTCCTGAATGAATGAAGCAACTTCATCAACTTTAGGGGAGTCCTGGCCAATTAATCCAGTCAGGAACATTTTAGGAAAAGCTGCAGGAATTTATATCCATCCTGCCAGGGCAGGAAATGCTGAGATCACCGAAAGAGAGGGAAAAGTAGGGGGAAACTNTGCATAGCCATTCCCCTTTAACATCAGAAGTTCCCCAGGATACTGAAATCAGCATCAGCTTCACCCCAGAGCAAAGTGGGAAGATTTTCAGGGAGTTACATTTAGTGACACCAGGAGCACATCCCTGCTCCTACAGGAGCACAGAACCAAGTCAGGCCCTGAGTGGGAGAGTGTTTAATGCACAGCTCCCATCACAAACCAATCTGAGAGATGGGCAGTAATGGGAACACACTGCAAACCCAGGAATAGCTGCTCTGAGCCCCCAGCAGGCCGAGGGGAGGGGGGTGATTGGCAGAGTTCTCCTGGGATGATGGGAGTGGAAAAGCAGCAGGATCCTGAATGGAGCACCCCCAGCTGAGGCTGCACAATGCCCTGAGAGGCACCAAAGTGCTCCCTGGGACACCCAGACACAGAATGGTTGTACTGGGTTTGTGTGGGCAGGGTTTGGTACCAGGGGTGGCTGCTGGGAGAAGCTCCTGGGAGCAATTCCACGTCCAGCAGAGCCAATTCCAGCCAGCTCCAGGATGGATACACCAGGCTGGGCCAACCAGCAATGGTGCTGATGCCTCTGGGATAACGGATTGAAGGAAAAAAAATAGTTTTATGCAGCTGGCCAGAGCAGAGTGGAGGGAAAATGTGAGAGGAACAGCCCTGCAGACATCCAGGGCAGGGCAGGAGCTGCTCCACAGCTGAGATTCCCAGGAGATTCCATAGGAATTCTGTTAATTCTATCTTCTCTCCCCTGTCCAGCTGTGGAGGGCACTGAGGGAGAGCTTTTCTGCAATCCAGACAGGGCAACAGTGATAAAATCCAGAAAGCTCCTGCCAGGATCTGGGCAGACCAAGCAGGGACTGCAGAGGCACAAGGAGGTTTTGCCATTTTGGTGGCCTCTGGATACAGCACCCTGACTTTTCCTATTTGTCCATGAATTTTCTTAGGAAAAGTTTGAAAGACAATTTCTTCCTCTTACCCTCCTTCAGCTTAAGGCCATTCCCCCTTGCCCTGTCACTACATGGTTGTGAAAATGCAGATTNAATTACCAGAATTCCCATTTGTGGTGCTGTTCCAAGGTACCTTTGCTGAGCCCAGGGGTCACAGGGACCCCACCCCTGCTGTGTCTCTGCAGCACAAAGTGATTATTTGGGCTCCAGAGAAATCAGCAAAGCTTGAGCTTAAAAGGCTGCAAAAAAGCCCCACTCAGGAGGTCAAAAGGGATTTAAAGCAACAGTTTGGATCAGGTCTTACAAGGAAATTCCAGCTCATTTGTTGTTGAACATGGATTTAATATCCAAACCTGCTGCAGCCCTGCAGAGCTCTCACAACCACAAAATTCAGCTCTTTCCAGCAAGCAGATAAAGAAAATAAAAGCATTAAGTCCAAGTTTGTTTGAAATACTGTTATTAATGAACCAACCTCCTCTTCTGAGCTTCAGAGTCTCTCCTGGCTCGTTCCAGTGCCAGTTCCTCAGCTATTCTTTTCTTCAGCTCTTCATCATTAACTGCAATTAGAAAGAAAATTCAATGAAATGTTAACAGAACACAACTTATTCCTAATTACAGAAACAACTGCATAAGACAGTGCCCTCAATTGTTTGTTTTCTTTTTTCCACACAGCAGTTGGAGCTGCTTTCTTGTGGTTTAACCATCTTTGAAATTTTAGCACAACACCAGAGAGCCTTTAAAATTTCTTCCTATTAAACAGCTTTTCAATTAGTGCAATCTTTTGAAAATTAAACAACATGGACTGTACATTAAATTAAAGATTTTTCTTCAGAAATATGTCTTTCTAAAGTAAAACCACGGGGGTGAGACAGAGACATAAACAGTAGAGTCATAAAATGCTGCTTTTTATTCATATAGAACCACAAGAAATATCTTTGTGTAACAAATAAAGTCTTTTCAGATGCATTTACACAACAAAGCTCATTACAACATCCTAAATATTCATATTTCTAGGTCCTAGACAAAGATTTTGCCCCAAATTCTCCTGATTTTACTGAAACATGACTGGATTTTACTGAAGCAGACATGGAAAGAATATTTCCTTCACTGAGATTCTGTCAGATGAATCAATGTCTGGTTAAGAACAAAAAAAAGGAGGGAAGCAACTTCTTCAGGAATAGGAATAAAGGGAGAAGAGTTGGAGAGGCATCAATCCTATAAGGCAGAAAGACCTCTACAAAACCACCAAAATCAGTTTAATCCTAATCCTGCCTGGATTTCCAGGTGGTTCCCAGGCTCCAATTCCCCTCCACACCAGCACAGAGCTCCAGATCTGATCCCACCCCAGAACAGGCAGGAAAACAGAGCTGCTGAATTCCAGGAGGTGCCAAACCCTTGGAGCAGTGACAAAACCTCTGCCAGGGGAGGTCAAGCCCAGGGAGATTCATTTTCAGGCACTGCAGGACCTGGATTTACCTGCAGAGATTATCCAAAATCATTATTCCAGTTCTCATTGGAGTTCAGGCTCCCAGCAACTCTGTTCATCCTAAAGCAGCCTCCCAAAGCAGTTTCCTGAATGAATGAAGCAACTTCATCAACTTTAGGGGAGTCCTGGCCAATTAATCCAGTCAGGAACATTTTAGGAAAAGCTGCAGGAATTTATATCCATCCTGCCAGGGCAGGAAATGCTGAGATCACCGAAAGAGAGGGAAAAGTAGGGGGAAACTTGAAAATTACAAGTGAGACCCCAGCCTAAAATTATATAAAAATGAGAATTCAGAGGGAAATATGAACCTTTGAACAGATCTCTACCACAAACCTGGGTGAAAAAGGAAACCCCCAATTTACTGGGATTATCTTGACTGACATAATGACATTAATGATCTTGTTCACCAGCACCTACAGCATGAAATTTATTGTTCTGGTGTACAAAAATGAGTATGAGAACGCCAACAGGCCAGAGGATGGTTTATGTCATAATCAGGAAAGATTCAGGCACCAGCCAATAAAGATATTTGACCTTAACAATCAATTAGGCTGCCCATTGATCAGCCAAATACTAATAGGGAATAAAAGTGGAGCTATAGATCATTCAGTAGAATTATTATAAGATATAATTAGGTAGCTCCCAAATGGGAGCTTTGTGATGTTTCAGTTTAAAAAAAAATAAATAATTGCAGTTCTGCAAGGAGGAGGGATTTGTTCTAGGGGAAGAAGCATTTAAAAAGAGAAAAGATAATTTACTTGAGAGAGGAGCAGGAAAAGACTGTTTCTAGATAAAGCAGTAACATTTCTGGTGCCATCTCTGCTATAAAAACACACAGCTGGCCACTGAACTGCTGCAGAATGTTAAATCTGGGGGGTGAGAGACTGCTAAAATATTAATATTATTATATTAAAAATTAAATTATTATTGCATAACCATTCCCCTTTAGCATCAGAAGTTCGCCAGGATACTGAAATCAGCATCAGCNAGCAGAGCCAATTCCAGCCAGCTCCAGGATGGATACACCAGGCTGGGCCAACCAGCAATGGTGCTGATGCCTCTGGGATAACGGATTGAAGGAAAAAAAATAGTTTTATGCAGCTGGCCAGAGCAGAGTGGAGGGAAAATGTGAGAGGAACAGCCCTGCAGACATCCAGGGCAGGGCAGGAGCTGCTCCACAGCTGAGATTCCCAGGAGATTCCATAGGAATTCTGTTAATTCTATCTTCTCTCCCCTGTCCAGCTGTGGAGGGCACTGAGGGAGAGCTTTTCTGCAATCCAGACAGGGCAACAGTGATAAAATCCAGAAAGCTCCTGCCAGGATCTGGGCAGACCAAGCAGGGACTGCAGAGGCACAAGGAGGTTTTGCCATTTTGGTGGCCTCTGGATACAGCACCCTGACTTTTCCTATTTGTCCATGAATTTTCTTAGGAAAAGTTTGAAAGACAATTTCTTCCTCTTACCCTCCTTCAGCTTAAGGCCATTCCCCCTTGCCCTGTCACTACATGGTTGTGAAAATGCAGATTTCAACACTTCTCCATTCAGTCTTTTCCAGAGACCAAGATTCCAATCCATCCAACATCCTTTGGCAAACCTGAGAAAGGCTTATTCCTCCACCTTTTTAAAAGGTCACAAACCCTGATTTCTATTAAAAATCTATTTATAAAGAGTGTGCAAAGCCCTTTGCTTAGCCCTTTGTATTTATTCTCCCATTTGTGCTTCAAAATCAGACAAATAAGGAACCAGAAATCCAATGTATTCCCCAGGGTACAAAATGCTTTGGGCAGTTACAGGGACAACTGAGGAGGACAGAGGAGCAAAAGGGACTGAAGGACTCACTTCCCAACAGTTCCCAAGATTTCAGATCCACAAACTGTGCTCCATCTGGGAGCTCTGAAGGCCACCCATGAGCAGGATGGGAGCAAAGCTTCACATGATGCCAATTCTTGAGGAACCATCTGCAGTTTTATCCCCCAGCTCTATGATGGGTTGGTACAGAAAGATTTGTACAATCCTTGTAGTGTTTGACTCCAGTTCCTCAGCCCCTGTTAATATCCAGATCCAAATCCACACCTTTTCCCTCTCTCTCTGAAGTAGTGACTTCCTGGGAAAGAAACAATCAGCGGGATGTCAGGATCACACCCCGAGCAGAAAACAACAAACCTCAGGGAAAGCAGACACCTGCAGCCTCAGAAATGTTAGCCTGAGCAATCAGGAATGTGAGATGGACAAATTATTCAAATCACTTCCAGCCTGCAGAGCTGGGAATCTGCCCATTAGCCCTGCATTTGGAAAAAAAAACCATTAATGCAAACAGCATTTAGTAGCAGGCACCTCCACTGAATTCTCTGGGAAGGGCAGGTGCATTAAGTTATTAATGAAGGGACACTCTGGTTTGAGATAATCAAATCTCTTTCAGAAAATACTTAGCTAGATAATGTTCAGATGATGAATTAAAAAAAAAACCAAATCACAACAAACCCCCAAGTTGTGTTTTCCCTTCTAGTTAAGCTTGGCTATTTAAAAGATCCTTGCAGGATACTGGAAGGTTGCTCCAAGGTCTCCACTCAACCTTTTCTCCTCCAGGCTGAACTTTATCAGCCTCTCTTTCTCTGGGATGTGCTCCAGCCCCTTTATTAAATTTGTGGCCTCCTCTGGACTCACCCAACATGAGGAGGAAGCTGACTGAAGGGGAAGAGAGGGTGTAAAGAATTAAAGAATATGAAATATTGATCAAAAATGAGGCTCCTCCAGCACTGCATTCAATCAGCCTCTCCACACCCCACTTCAAGCCAGGATAAACTTTGCTAAAATCAATTTCAGTTCCACCAGAACTCCTGGACTCAACACAAGGATCTCTCTGAAACATTCCCCAAACAGAGAACACAGCTCCAAGGTATCTCCCAGCCTCAGGAAATCTCCTTTTTGTGCTGGAAAAACCAATTCCCAGCGAATTCCTGCAGTTTGTTGCTTTCCCCTCTGGCACCTGGTGTTGACACCCAACATCAGGGCAGTCAAACCACAGATCCCATCCAAGGGGAACTTCTCCCATCCCTTTCTGTAGGAATATTTGGGACAGGGCACCTCAGGGCTGCCTTCAGCCCCAGCTGCTGGCACAGGGCAGTGGCAGCTTCAGGGGATTAATGAAGATGTCACCCAGAAAATTCCCAATTGTGCATTAATTCCCAATTAATGCTCAGAAATAAGGATTGATGAGCATTTTGGAAGCCCATGGCAGCAGCCCTCACACATATCAGGGCTCTTCCACAATTAAAACCATTTCCCACCCACGTTTCAACTGAAGACTTCAACTCAACTTAAAATGCAAATATTGCAATCTGCAAATAGCCTTGATTTATTCTTTCTGCCCAATAAAAGCTCTGGTTTGGTCCATAGCTAAATTCCACAGGTCACACAAAAATCTTCAGTATCAACAGCAAGAAATTCTTCCCTCAGACATTGGAAGAGGTTGCCCAGAGCAGCTGTGGCTGCCCCAGCCCTGGAATTGTCCAAGGCTGGGCTGGATGGGGTTTGGAGCAACCTGGGAGAGAGGAAGAGATGATTTCAATGTCCATTAAAGCTGTAGGAAATGTATTTGGGGTGTTTAAATCAGGGGAGAAGACAATGACACCATGAAATCTACTCTGCTTTCCTTAATTTTTAGTTCTCGAAGAGCCCTGGATTTGCTGGGAGAAGCCAAGGAGAGAAAACAGGAAAATGTTGTAATTAAAGTGCATCAAATATTGCTGGCAGATAATTATTTGTAAAATTTAGTGGGTTTCAAACACTGTTGTACCTGATCTTTAACCTTATAAAAAATCCAAATCAGCCTTGCACTCAAGAAGAAAATAATGAACCATCCCTTCAGCCCAGCAGCAAAAAGAAAGCACTAAAAACACTGAAAATGTCATTTATGTGCTTTAAAACCCAGCATTTAAACTGCTGTGGGTTTTCTTGAATTTTATTATTTTTAAAAAGCATTCACTCTACTTTCAGACTGATACAAACTACCAACACATCCAGCATCTTTTCCACTGAAATTCCCATTTCCAGGCACTTCCTCCAATCAGGAATTCAGTACAAACAAAGCTCCCCTCCAAGGACAGAAATTTTTATTAATTGTTAAATATTGGTAATGTGCAGGAGTATTTCAGACGAGCTCATAGGATAATGAAATACAAAAACAGTGCAATTAAGTGTGCATAATTAAAAAATATTTAATATTTTACTTTCCAAAGGCGCTCTTGCATAGATTACATTCTCTATTTTCCAGTGTAAATGTGGGAATCAATCAATTTATACTAATTTCAATTAGAAACAAGGCAGTGCATGGTCTCGAAGTAAGAAAACAAAGTTAGTTCCTAATCTATTTGGAATATTCTCCTTTCACTATCCCATTAATGCTGGGATAAAGCAAATCACACTGGATTTATGAGGGGGCTAAAAAAAACAGGATTAGGAGGTTTTCCCCTGTGATTCTTTGATTTAGGTTGTACCTGCCTGTGCTAACAGCTCTGTTTTACAAAAATAATTTATTTCTGAGATTCACACTACCAAAAATACGTGGGTTTGACATATTTTTGCTATTTTGAAATATCCTGCCTTGGAGGACTTGGATTTGATAAACAGGTGACAGATTCAGGGATGTGCAAGAGAAGAAAACTGAAATATATTCAACACATATTGAAATATGTGAGAGCCCATAAAATCAGGGATTTCTCACCAATAAATGCACTGAGTAAAAAAAACCCAGTTAAAAATTCCCCTAATTTTTAGTTTCTGCAGGAACTCCTGCTGTGTGCATAAATGATTATGTGGAGTTTAATGTTATTTTTTTAATTGTTCTCAAGGCCCCTGGAAGGGAGGGAATTATTTCAACTAAACCTCATTCACAACCCATCCTTCCCCCCACCTCTGTAATAAAATATAGAGATAATAACTTATTTCAACAGCTATTTAGCCATAAGTCATTCTGCCCTCCTGTTAATTGGAAATAATTAATAAAAATAATGAAACAGAAGTACCACACACCTTTAAAATACCATCCCTGCCTTACACTGAATACAGCAGTGGAGAAAATTCCCATTTCAGCTGTTTTAGTAATCCCTGCTCCACACACACTGGAAAGCTTTTCTTGTGGAATACAATGGATAAAAGCATCAGGATAACGTAATTCAACGTTAAAAAAATCATAATCATATTGTAAGCAAGGATAAGAAGGATTTGATGATTCTGCTTTCAAGAGGATTAAGCATGTGGTGTCCTTTCAGGACATTTTAAGTTGGCCAGTTCCTGATCTTTATGGTTCAGAAGTTTATTGTAAAGTTATTTTATCTGAGAGTGCAGGGAAATTTATTGGTGTGCTTTTCATCTTCTTGCACAAAATCTGGTTTAAATTCTTTCACATTTATTTCAACAAACTCCTTCTACCACTGCACAGGACTTGGAAATAATTATGGATTTTTACATGTAGCAACTAAGTAAAAAAAGGGGTTTTAACTAAAAACATCTCTCAGAAGTCACCACTGATGGCAGAAAAATTGCCAACCACTCCTGCTCAGTCCAACACTCCCAAATGGGCCTCCCTGCACTGCCAGGGCTACAAAAATAGCAAATTTTGATGTTCAGTTCCTCTATCACCATCATCTCTAAGGAGGAATCTCCAGCTGTGATTGTGCACTATCGGTGGCACTGAAAAGTCAATTTTCCCCCATTCCAGCTCTGGATTGGAGGCACTTTGGGCAGGAAGGAGGAGATCACAGAGCTGCTCATCCCTCAGTCACACAGCCCTTGGGGGAGGGGATTTTTATACCTTTCCATGGGCAGAAACACAGGCTCCAGGCAGGGAATTTCACTGTCAAATGGTCACATCCCAACTCTTTGTGGGGCAGCTGGCCCTGCTTTTCCTCTCAGCACACCCCAAACCTGCACCCACCACTCATCTGCAGCTACTGGTAATTAAAGCCATTCATTAAGGGCCACGTCCAATTGTTCTTGATGTCACAGAGCAGATGTGTGTGATGTAAATTCTTTATTTAAAGTGCTGATATTGGCAGAGGTTGCCCAGAGAAGCTGGGGCTGCCCCTGGATCCCTGAAAGTGTCCAAGGCCAGGCTGGACAGGGCTTGGAACACCTGGGACAGTAGAAAATTCCCTGCCCATGGCACAAAATGATCTTTAAGGTCCTTCCAACCCAAACCAGTCCACGACTCAATGATCTTAAGGGGCTTTTCCAACTTAAAGGAGTGAAGAAATCCAGCAAGGAGGAGGATGGAAAGAATAATGCAGGATTTTGAAAGCACTGATGAGGTGGAAGGGGAAGCAGGTGGGATTCAGAGAAGCAAATCTACATTTAAAAACAGAAAAAAACCAAGACTGATGGAAAGGGAGTTTTAAAAGAGATCTTTGAAACCACTCTCTAGCAGATCTACATCCAGTATGGGTTTTCCTCATCAGTCCTGAGCACATCCCCCTAAAGAAGTTTTTATGAATGCCACAAAACTCCACAACAGTGCCACAGACACCAATCCATTCACAAGATTTAAAAAAATTTGTGAATAAATTAATTATCCTTGAGAAATCTACCTCTGTGGCTAAAACTGGTCAATAACTTTAAAGCTATTCTGAGGAAGAAAAAGCATAAGAGTCCATAATCCTGTTAAAAAAATCAGCAGTAGAAGTGTCCTTACAGGTAAAGGTTAATGAAAGAAAAAAGATAACACTCATCAATACCTCTGCTGATCCCAATAAACAGATTTCCCAGTGCTTGGAGTTGCATGGGAAGATAAATCAGGATATCCAACTTCTGCACTGTACATTTAAAGCCATTAACACCCAAGCACTAAATTTTAAAGGGATTAGAAAATTTTCCCAGTAGAAGCTGACAATCAAGGAAAAATTAAAAAGGTGACAATCTCTGCATCAAATCCTAATTTCATTTATCGATGCCATGGGCACTGAAAGGCTCCCAAAGTCTGAAAGCAATCACTTCATCTCAAACTGGGGACAAAGAAAGCAGCAGTGAGAAATAAGTGGATCTTTAGCAGCTGTTGTGGAACGCTCAGATCTCATCTCCTGTTCATTCAGGCAGGTTATAACAAGAGGCTGCTACAAAGCACCCACCAGAGCAGAGCAAAAACCAGAATTGCACAATTTGTTTATTCAGCTCAGATGAAAACTCCAGCACGTTCAGCCTTGGAACTGCTGACTGGAGAAGGTAGGAGGGAAAGAACTGAAATATTTGTACAACGTCCTGGACATGAGAATCACCTAAAAAAGGAAGCACAGGAGAATTCCCAAGTATTTCCTGATGCCTTGAGGAGAACATTTCCAGATTCCAGCAGCCCATGCAGCAGCACGTTTATTTTGGAGAATAATCTGGAAGTGAATTTAGTGACCAAGTGGAAAAACATTTATTTTGTGTAATATCAACAGCAGGAGCCAAGAAGTCAGCTTAGAAACAGCCAATATTCCCATTCCAAATATGTGCAATCCCAAGGAACTCCTTGCACAGGCACAAGGATTTCTTTCTCTGAAGGTGACTTTGATGCTTTGTCTCCAATTTCAGCAAAAGCAGCTTTTTTAAATCAAATTATCAGCACACAGCTACAATATTGTCAACTTTGAAATGTGTGTTTTCAGCCCTGCATTGCTGCTTTTAATAAGGACTGAAATCAGGCTGTAAACAATGTGTAATTCTGAAGTTTATGGTTATTTTCATTATTCAGAAACTGTATAAAATAAAGGATAATGCTGAAATTCTCACAACATCATTAATCCAACATCTGCATTTTTAATGATTTGCAATGAGACCTGCTAACAAAAATCACTTGAACCAATGACTGGTCTGAGCTGATGTGATGCTTACTACAAATGGTGGCTTTTTAGTGCTACAAATTGTGAGCAGAAAGAAGACCAAGGTCCTAAAGGGGAAAAAAATTAAGCTGAATAGGTGAGATATGAAAATCTTAAGGAGAAAGAATAATCTGATTATCACAAAGCTGCTCCCAAATAATTCAGGAATTCCTTAGTTTACTTTGAGTAGAACATTTTCTTTTCTTCTGCCAACAGAGCAGAATAAAAGCAAAAAATGAATGTGTTCAACACTGGCAGAGAAACACAAGAGCCACCAAGTTTTGACCAAAGTGATCTGGTGTCAGTGGTGCTCCTCCAAAAATTCCAGCCTCCTTAGGATTTTTTCCTTAGGTTTCTGATTAACACCAAAATCACTCTTCTAGAAAACAACTGGCTTTTAATCCTTCTTACCCATTTCTCCTGATATTAATTTTTTTCTCCTTAAATTTCCTAAATTGGTGTCATCTCCCCTTGTTGAGAAATGTCAATTAGTGGCATCAGGGATAATGGAGACTTTTCTCAAGGATAAACTGCCTCCCTCTCAGGAATGGAGAAAAAGGAGGGAGGGAAAGGAGGGAGGGAAAGGAGGGAGGGAAAGGAGGGAGGGAAAGGAGGGAGGAACAAAAAGTGAAGCACCTTGGACAAATCACTCAACTCCTTCAGTAAAAAGTTCCAGATATTAAGGAGCACCAGGACACTTCTGGAAGAACTCCCATCTCCCACCCTAAAAGAGCAGCTGAAATTAAATTCTTGTTTTTAGGTGATTAACATGAGGTGAAATCAAACGTGGTTAATGAAGCTAAAAATGAGAATCTGATAAATTGGCTCTGTGAAGCATTGCCAGAGCCACACAACAAACCTTGCAAAGAAAGGGAAGAAATGTCCTTTTCTTCCTTTCTAAATTTTGATTTCAGCCAACAGCTAGGAATATCTGAAGCAAATATCTGAATATTTTCAGTCTGGTGTTGGCCAAACCTTTAATATGACACTGTTGAAAGTCAGGGAGTTCAGAACACAAACCAGGATAGGGGGAGAAAAATCGTGGCAATAAATTTTTTCTCATTCCCCTGAGGCTGAGGAAAAGGAGCCTAAGTGGTTCCTCCTGTTTAACTAAAAAACAACTGCACAAAGCTTTCAAGCAGCAGCACCAACAAAACACTTAACCTGCCTCAGCTGACAAGTGAGGAAGAGCTTTAGGAACACTTTGCTGCAGCCTGAAGATGAAAGAGTAAAACAAAGCTTTTCTTTTCATCTTAATGTGATTAAATCTTACATTTAAAGTGTTCTTTTCTACCACACTGAGGAGTTTCTCGCTGCTGAATAAATTGGGATGGGAAGAAAAGTAGCAATTTACCATTAAAACTTAAAGGTTTTATTACTTGGAGGTCTCCTCGTGCTGCTGAAGTCCTGTTATATCTAACAAGTGCTATTTTTCAATAATACCAAGGAAACAAATGCACTTAAACTCCTCTGCTCCTTCAGTCAGTGGAAAGATAAATTTGGGTAACTACTGTAGGATAAAACCAGAGAGGATTCCACACAGCAGAATGGTAATTTCCTTGCTTGGTGCTATCAAGACTTCTGTTGGTGAAATCAAACAGCTCTGATTTACTCTTTGGGTTTATCTCATTAAAATTGTCAATATTTTTTATTTTGTTCTTTAAGATTAAAAAAAAAATCATTCAAACTGCTCCAAATTGCTTCTATTCCAACAATCCCTTAAATTACAAAGCTCTTTATCTGAGCCAGCTATCTGGGCTTTCTGACCTATAATCCCAGGAAGGTCAAAGGAGGAGTAGGACAAGACACAGACAATTCTGCAAGAACACACATGGGAGATTTCTAACAAAGACCACAACAAATGTGCCCCAAACAGGCATTTTCTTCCATCAAATTCTGATTTGTAATGGATAAAGTAACCAACATTCAGAAAAAAATGAAAGGGGAAAAAAAAAAAACCAAACCAAAAACATGTTGCTAGATAGGTTTTTAATTAATTTTAACATCCATAAAAACCCCAAAGCTCAAAAACCCCACCAACACAAGCCTGGCTCATAAACAGGGGATAAACTCTGGCTGCATTTTCAGCAAGCTCAGCCTAAGGCTGGGCTTAGAGTCCTA
This sequence comes from Notiomystis cincta, assembly GCA_013398075.1. Lineage (NCBI taxonomy): Eukaryota > Metazoa > Chordata > Aves > Passeriformes > Notiomystidae > Notiomystis > Notiomystis cincta. Next base: position 77,771 of record VZRX01000807.1, read on the forward strand.
AAGCTTTGCCAGGATTTAACTACAAAACAATTTACTCAGAACTACTAAAAGGCAATGGCACCACTTCCATCCATAAATGCTCCTTCAAACTCATTATTTGCTGATGTTTTACAAAGGGCTCCATGAACTTCAATTCTTCCTCCTGAACTGAGCTTAGCAGAAATTAATACAAGAATCACACAGCAGCCACCAACAGTTGTTTTCCAACATGATTTTCCTGCTAAGCACTGGAAGATGATGTTTTAACAAGCACAAATCTTGTGCTCCCACATTAAAAAGCAGGAGGTTTTTAACATTTAACTCACAAGCCATTGCTAAGTAAATACTTTGGATGTGCTTGTTATACAGCAGCTATGACAAAAATCCCTTTATTTGTGTGCTGTAAAAGATTTGGAGAGGCAAAGTCTGCACTCAGCAAACCCTAATAGAGCACAGGCAGCCTAAAGCAGAATAGCATGAAATTTAATTTCCCCAAATCCACCAGAGACCCAAAAAGCACATGGAAGGCAGTACATAAAAATTACCTGTTTCTAAGAATAGAGGGAAACAAAAAGTGACACATCTAAATGAAGGCTCCTGGAAAAATAAATTCTGCCTCTCTGCAAGAAGCCACACACAGAGAAAAACAGTTGTAAAAGGCAAAAAGTATAGAAGAAAGTGACTGTCACTGCACTGAATGTGCCTGACACCTATTTACTGCCACATATGAGGACAGCACGTGGCACATCCAGGGCTCTTCCTTTAAATTTCATCTGGAATTGCCCAAGTTCTCCAGCAGCTGCAAAATGAGATACCTTTAAATCAATTAAATGTGTTCCCTGATATCTGACAATATTCATGGGATAAACTGGCTTTTGCCCTGGCCTCATGTAGGGAAACAAAACCTCAGCCCAATCCCACAGATTGAAAAACTGAATTCCTCCATTTGCAGAACCCTTGGAAACCTCCAAATTCATTTCTTTAGTTCCCTTTCCAACTCTGAATAATGACCAATAAAGCAAGAGTGGGAGCTGAAGGGGGACTGGGAATCACTCACTGCAATTCCAACCTTAAACCCCTCCCACACAAGGGCCACATTCCCCAAGCTGAGCAGGATTCTTTAAATCCAAGGACAGAAACAGAGGGAGAGAGGAAGGGAGAGAGAGAGAAACCTCTGCTAAGTTGGTTTGGCCTTTCAGCTGCACAGTCACTGAAACATGGAATCCCAGAATAGAATTTGGGCTCTTCAGCTGCTCCAGTCAGCTCTGCCATGGACAGGAACTTTCCACTCTTCCAGGTTGTTCCAACAACCTTGGACACTTCCAGGGAATCCAGAGGCTTCCCTGAGAAATCAGTGCCAGGACCTCCCCACCTTCACTGTAAAAAACTTTCTTCACTCCACCCACATTTGTATCATGCCAAACTCCAGGTCCATCTAACACAAATGGCATTTCTTGGAGCATATTTAAATATATTCAGTTGTGGTTTTAAACTGTTCTCGTGGAGAGTTTCTGGGTTAAATGAGTGCACACCACGTTATGGTAACAGACATGAGCAGATGAGGCTCATTGTAACATCAAGTATGGGTTAAAAACCCCACATTTGCAGCTGTTCCAACACCTTTTGCCTTTTATTCCTGCTCACCTTCAGTGTAAAATGCCTCATTCCATGGGATGTCTCAAACAGCAACTGAACCAGGCAGCCCCGAGGTGCAGGGCTGCTGAAATCCCAGGGATGGTGCTTCAGAGGGGAATCAAAAGGCTGCTTGGGAACGAGGCAAATGTTGGGAATACAGCACCAGGGAGCAACCCGGCACGTTCAGCTTTTCATTCACACCTTGCAACTGAAAATTCATCAGGTTCTGGATGTTCATGGAATGCTTTGGGTTGGAAGGGACCTTAAAGCCCATCCAGAGCCACCCCTGCCATGGGCAGGACACTCTCCACCATCCAAGGGTGCTCCAAGCCCTGTCCAACCTGTCTTGGACACTTCCAGGGATGGGACACATTCCTTTTACTCAATTATGGATATTTTCCATACTGAACTCCCATGATTTGCCATTTTCCCCTGTAATTTCAGCACCATTTGACAAGGACTTACCCTGAAAGCCCCCACAGAACACCCTGCACATCACCCAGACAGCAACATTTCATTTCTGCAGCACTTCCTCCAGCTCCCCTGCATAATTCCATCCTCCCTCTTCTCCTGCAATCCAGTGACAGGAATGTCAAGCTCCACTCAAGATTTGCTCTGACACTGACAGCACTAAAACTCTGGCACCTGCAGCAGTCTGGTGAGTTACAAAATGTTTCACCTTTGGATAATAAAATACTTCCATTAATTCCTTTAACCCCAAGGATATTCACTGCAAAGAGAAGTCATCTCCAAGAAACTCTGGGAACAAAAAAGTAGCAAGGTATGATTATTATGAAGAATAAGAATTAGAATATTAATTTATAACAAGAAAACTGTGGCTTTCCAGGCTATCAGAGATCTACAACCATCTCAGTGTTGCCTACTTGATTTATTTTAGTTTTCCAGTCCAAGTTTAAAGCTCTTTAGAAACACCCAGAGCTGCAAGTAGAGGAAGGCAAATAAACACAAATGCAAAATCCAAGCTTCTCCTGGCTCCTGTGCAAGAAGAAAGGTGGAAAATCTATGTCAGGAACTTCCTGAGCTTTCCAGGTGTCTCACAGCAAAGGAACCAACCCAGGCACTGCCAAACCTCTGGGTTTTTCCTGTTCTAAAAATAACAGGAATTCTATAAAGTAACATCACAAATGTCAGTTTATTTCAGCTTTCAGTTCACTGCAGAGAAAAAGTGCTGTTGGAACAAAAAGGTGGATGGAAGCAATTAATACATTAAAGGGTAAAGAACTGACAGGGTTTATTTGCAGAGGATTCTTGCTTAAGTAGCAGAAATTCAGCCCAACTCTGTAAACTTCCAGGTGCTCACAAAAACTGAAAACACAAAATAATTCTCACAAGCAAAACTGCAGAGCCTCCTTCTCGTTTCTCTGGAGTTCAAAATTCAGTTTTCCATGCAGTATCCACCTATCCATAATCATTAATATCATCAGGACATGCTGCAACTCTTCAAAAACATTAAATTTAAAAAAATTATCCTAAAAACAAAGAAGGAACAAGGGCAATGACTGTGCTGAAGGTCTCAGCCACATTCCCTTGGTGGATTTGTGGGCCTTTCCCACCTTGTAAGGATTAAAATGCTCTGTTGCACTGAGCAAACTGATTTGCACCCCCAGATCCCAGAACCTTCAGGCTGGAAGGGGCCAAGGAGTTATTTCTAACCTGGATAGAGGAATATTGGGAGGGACAGCTGAACACCTGGCTGAAGCTGAGGTAAAGGACACCTCTGCCTTCTGCTGAAATCCCAAATCCTCTCATTTTCCACTCTCTCTCTGGCCTCATTTTTACCCTTTTAACCAGCCCAGCCCCAAAATGGACCCTGTAATTTCCCTGCTGTTCATGGACCTGGAATAGGTTGTCCTTAAGGATCTCCCACATTCCCCAAATGTATCCCTGGGATATCCCCATGTGACCCCACAACCAAAAGGTAAAGTTTGTTTTCCTAAAGTTCAGTTAAATCCTGGGTTTGTCTCCAATTAGAACCCAACACTTGAAATCCTGAACATCCCAACAATGCCTTTAGGTGCTTCTGACTGACACAAGGTCAGAAACTGCACCCAAAAGCAGACAGCAACACAGAAAAAAACACCAATCCACCAAAATTAATCCCTGAAAACAGGCAAGGTGTAACCCAGCTCCTGAGGAGGCACCAGCAGGGCTCATTTTGCTACACAGTATTTTGTAGCAGGGGGCCTTGGCTGATTTCTTCTCATGAGGACATAATAATAAATACAGTTTAAAATAAAAGGAGAAAAACCCTCTGTGCCCTTAACAGAATCTGTCTCTGCAAAGGGGAAAAAAATGGCTGAGATGCTGAGACTCTTGATAGTTTAAGAATCTCTTCTTCTTTTTTTTTACCATAATTAACTATCAGTTTTTCCAACATCCACTAAGCTAAAATGAATCAAACCATTCCCTTTGTCTAGAGCTTTAGGTATAATAAACATCCAGGAAAAAAAAACCACCTTGTTGTCTGACCAAATTACTTTCCATCAATATTGCTTTAGGAATTACAGACAGACCTGAAAGATTTTACACTTGTTAAATATTTGAGTGCATTTAATATTACTCAGAAGCCAGCAAGTGAGCCAAGCAAGCTGGGATGCTTTAAGACATTGTCTTTAGATGTCAGATTTCAGTGTAAGTGGATGTAATTTCATTTTCTGACCCCAAACTGAAGTCAATAAATTCATCATTATTGGCAAGCAACAAGACACAAATTCTTTCCTGTAACCTAATCCTCCTAAACTCCTCCACCAAAGGCTGTCACAGGCTTGCCTGGAAGGAAGGGCTGGGTTTGAGAGCTCTGATGTTTCTCCCTCTGGACATCTTTTCTCATTTTTGTAAAGTCTGGGGTGCAGAAGCACTTCACCAAAATCACAAGTTCTTAAAGGAAAACACTCTTCAGGGTTTCCAAGCCTGAGGAGGTCGAGCAATTCATGGAATCCTGGAATGGTTTGGGTGGGAAGGGACCTTAAAGAGCTTTTAATTCCATCCCAGCCATGGCAGGAACACCTTTCACTGTCCCAGGCTGATCCAAGCCCTGTCCAGCCTGGCCTTGGACACTGCCAGGGATCCAGGGGCTGACACAGCTGCTCTGGGAATTCCAGCCCAGCCAGGAATCCCTTCCCAATCTCCCCTCCAGCCCTGCCCTCTGGCAGTGGAAGCCATTCCCTGTGTCCTGTCCCTCCAGGCCTTGTCCCCAGCCCCTCCCCATCTTTCTTTAGGCCACAGTGAGATCACCCCAAAGCTTCTCTTCTCCAGGCTGAAGAATCCCAATTATCCCAGCCTTTCCTTGTAGCAAAGATGCTCCATCCCCCTGATGAACTCTGGACTCACTCCAAGTCTTTCAATAAATAAAAATTCTTAAAAACCCACTCAAACAAACCAAAAACATCCAACTAATCAGACAAAAAAAAAAATAAAATGCACCATTTCCCACACACAAAGAGAAACAAAAATGAAAGCTCCAGCTATGTAATAGTGTCAATCAGCAGAGAATTCCTGGGGTATTACAGCCCTCCCACACCTCAATATCCCAGGAGCTTGCTCACAAGACCCATAATTCACATTTAAGGATGAACAGCAAACACCACAGGAAAGCAGGTCACACATGCAAGTGTTGTTCCATAAAAATCCTTTATCCAGAATAATTTCTCCACCACAATGAAATACAGGGAAATAATTAAAAAGCTATTATTTAAAGGAATTCTAAAAGAAGATTCCCTGTCTGTGGTTCTCTGCTCATTGCAGAGGGTTGGAATGAAGGGATCTTTAAAGTCCCTTCCAACCCAAACCACTCTGGGATTCTGGGATAGACCCCTCCAATTAACAGGAAATCAATTTTATGCTCCAGAAGAAAAGAAAGATGCTAAGTTCTGGTTATTCAAGTGTCCCTGCAAGGCTGCTCCAGGACTGGTGTTTAATCAGTGCTGAGTTTGCTGGGGTTTTCTCCAAGTATGGATGCAAAAGGCCCTTGGGGAATTCTGCTCTCAGGAACATTTCTGGAGCACTGATAAGAGCCCTACTTGAACTTCCCAGGTTCCAGGGAGTCCACAAATCACCTGTTCCAGTCTCTGCCACTGCTCCTCACTGTGCTGTGCTCAGGGATTTTACATCAGAGCAGAGCATTCCTGGCACGAGGTTTGATGCCTTTCAACAGCCCTCAGTAATGAAATATAAGTTAAGAAAGCCATCGATCTGGGTGAGCTGTAAATCACTTATTTCCACCTTTCCAGGCTAGGAAAAGAGCATATTCTCCTTTTAATGTTTGGTTTAAGTGTCTTTCAGCAGAAACTCACCAGGCTAAAAGTCAGCTTTGATTAAATAACCAAGAATTTGCACTTCAGAACTCAAGACAGAGTTGGGTATTTGCTTGTCCTGGGGTGTTTTGGGGTTTTTTAAGTCTTGAACAATGGATTAGAGTGTGGAAAGCCAAGTCTAATTAGTGTTTTACACCTGAATGTCAACCAGAAGAAAACAAAGAGAGAACTTAACTCCTCTCAAAGTCTATGAGCCAAAAAGTTAATCTCAAAAAAACCCCCATCTCTGCAAAAGGGCAATGAGTTCATCAGGATGCTCTGAAGGGCACATCTGATTTCTTTCTTCACATGAAAAGCACAAAAGCAGGAGCAAACCTTACCTGATCCTCGGTGCTGCCTCCCCCCGGGTGAGGAAGGTTCCTTCATCCGATCGATGACGCTGTCGGACAACTGCAAAACACAACACCAGGGTCCCACCTCAGCTCCTTCTGTGTCCTCATTTCCCCTCCAAATGGAATAAAACTTGATAAAAAAGAGCCTGGAGCCTCTCTATGAGACATGAGAGCTGCTAAAATTCAGTCCCCTTGTTTGTGGGGTGAGTGCTCCAAGCAATTAAACAGAGTGAGATGATTTTGGCTCTCACGGAGGATGCAGGGGAGAGTAAAGGAAATGACACCTTTTTGGATGTGCATTTTTTGCCTTTCTCAGTGATTTAATTTGCCTGTCTCAGGTGCAGAGCACTCAAGCCAGGAAGAATTTCATCCTGGGAAAGCCCTCAAAGGATTTGTGCAACCCAAGTGGTCAGGGATAAACACAAAGTTCATTTGGATGGTGACACAAGCACACAGAAAAATACTGCCCCAAATGAGCCAGGATCAACCAGAGATCTGCAGCCTCCAGTTTCAGATCTGGATAAAATGAACTGAAGGGAAAGAATTATTATCATCAGAACTTTTGGTTTCCAACTTCTGTCATCAAATCATGGAATGATTTGGGTAGGAAGAGATCTCAAAGAGATTTTAATTCCATCCCTGCCATGGGCAGGGACACCTTCCACTATTCCAGGGTGCTCCAACCCTGTCCAGCCTGGCCTTGGACACTGCCAGGGATCCAGGGGCAGCCACAGCTTCTCTGGGCAAAGTGTCACATGTTTCAGAGCACTCTGTTTGGAATATATTATAAATTTTTTATTACATTTGTATAATTCTCACCTATCTACTCAAGAGCATTAAATGACCAGAAATGGAAAATACCAGTTTGCTGAAAGAGAATGAACTCTCAGGGCTCCTCCTGCACCTCTCCTCCCTAAAAGCACCAATAAATGATAAATTATTATCAGCCCCGCTGTGGAAAAACATTCCTAAGCTGCAATTCCTGGAGTTCCTCGCGTCAGGAGCTCTGCTCTGGGATATCCCAGACAACAGCGGTGCCATTCCTGCCCTGATCCCTGCAAACGTCCGGGACTGACGGGGCTTGGAGCAAGCTGGAGGAGCGGGAGTTATCCCTGCCCATGGCAGGGGTGGCACTGGCGGTTCTTTAACGTCGCTGCTCACCCAAGCCCTGCTGTGAGCGGAGAGAAAAGGGGAGCGGAGAGAAAAGGGGAGCGCACTGAGGTTGGGCCCTGGGCGAGCAGCGGAGCGGGACGGGGGAGCGAAGGGAGGAGCTGCGGCGTGTGGAGGTCAGGCAAAGACAACCGGAGCTGCCGCGGGGACACCGCCACAGCGGGACTGCTCCAGGCGGGCACTCGGCTCCGTACCCCGAGCGAGCGGAAAGCACCGCGGGACACGGAGGGAAGCGGGACGGGAGCGGGGAGAGCAGCGGGGAGAGCAGCGGGGACGTGAGGGAGGCGCAGTGGGAGAGGCGGCCGGGGCCAGGCCAAGCCCGCAGCGCCCCGGCGAGCCCCGGGCCGGCCCCGCGCTCACCCGCACGCCCTTGACCACGGTGATATTTTCATTCTCGTCCGCCTCGAAGGTGACGCGCCGGGTGCTGCCGCCGCCGCCCATCTCGGCCCGCGGCCACACGGACGGCCCCAAGGAGACTCGGCCAGCGCGCTGCCAGCGCGCCCCGCAGCAACGCCGCTCCCCATTGGCCCGCCGCGCGGCCCCGCGCGTAGAACATCGCTCCTTATTGGCTGAGCCGGCGCGTCGCCATGGAAACGGCGCAGCCCCTCCTGCCGAGGAGCGACAGGTACCCGGAAAGGTGCGGGAACTTTTTCGGGGCGAACTTCACGAGGGGCGCGAGGACTACAAGTCCCGTGATGCTCCGCGGAGGGAGGAAAGGGGTGGGAGCGTCCGCCCGCGCGGTGCGCGCTGGGTAGTGTAGTCCTGTCCGTCCCTGAACCTGTCGGGCACCCCAGCGGCTGCCAGCACCTCCAGGGTGCTGAAAATCCTCTGAGGAGAGGCTGAGGGAGCTGGGAAAGGGGCTGAGCCTGGAGCAAAGGGGGCTCAGGGGGGACCTGGTGGCTCTGCACAAGTCCCTGACAGGAGGGGGCTCAGGGGGGGTCGGGCTCTGCTCCCAGGGAACAGGGACAGGAGGAGAGGGAACGGCCTCAGGCTGGGCCAGGGCAGGGGCAGGGGGGATTTTAGGGAAATTCCTCCATGGAAAGGACTGTCCAGCCCTGGCAGAGGTGGAGTCCCCATCCCTGGGGGATTTCAAAGCCCTGTGGATGTGGCACTCGGGGACACGGCTCAGCGGTGGCCCTGGCAGTGCTGGGAATGGTTGGACGCGATGAACTCTGAGGGCTTTTCCAAGCCAAACAATTCCACATTCCCTGGAGTGCTGTAGGGGGAGTGTCCCAGAGCCTTCCTGCAGCCCTGGGCCCGAGCTGCCGCCTCATCCCCTTTCCCACATGAAATTCCCAGGAGCACGGCCCCTCTGGACGTGTAATTTTCTTTCCAATACGTTGTCAGTGTTATTAACAAATCATCTTTCCAGGCTACAAGATAAAGTGCATCTGGGTTTGGCCTCTTCTTTTACCTCCTGAAGTCCCAAATCTTCTGCTGGCCCAAATAATAACAAATAACAACCACCATGATATTTGGGAAACATTATCTTCACCTTCCAAATGCTTCATTTTTTGGAGGGAAACCCTATTTGCACCAAAGTGACACCAAAACCTTCCCCTCCTCTATGGTTTTTGCACACTCACAGGAGCTTTTTGCAGCCTGTGTGAGCTGCCACATCTCATTTCTCTGCCTCCTTTCAAGCACCACCAGCAGCATCAACAGAGCTGCTCCTGTGTCCTTGATATATTTTTATATTAAAGCAATTTTTATTTGGATATAAAGTGCCAATGCCTGCCTTCCTTGGGGCTGAAGATATTGCTGAAGCCTTGGCTGATGGCCACTTTGCTACCAAATAAAAATTGCTGGGGAATATTTCAAGGACACAAAGCTCTTTTCCTGAGGGGGGTGATGTGATGTTTATGGGCTGATTTTATAGAGGTTCAACCACTTCCTACGAGGGGGCACTGTTAAAAATTCACCATCACTGGAACTGTGGGTTTGTGGGTTTTTTTAAGGGAATAAATGTGGACCTCTCTGTCTTCATACTGAGCAACAACAAACTGATGGCATCGAGTTTTCTTTATTTTTTTCTCCACTGGGGATGTTTTTAAAGGGTCAAATTGTGTTTATTTGGTGAGTGATGGAAGCTCAGCTCCAAATCAGAGGCAGCTCTTCCCAATATATTTGGCAGAGCCCTGACACAACCCTTGCCTTGCTGAACAGGAAGATTTATATTTAGGAATTAAGGTTTTTAACAACAGCTCTTTCCTACCAGGGGCTTTCTATGATTGTTTTCCATGGCTGGAAATTACAGAACATATGCAGAGATTTCAGCAGGGAGGGGATAAACGGGGACAAATGGGCAGAATTAAATCTCAAAATGGCTTTGGGTCATTTTGCTGTGTCTGGGAGGTTCAGTGGCTGTGGAAAGAGCAGGACTGAGGTACCCCAGAATTTATGGCTCCCCTGTAATAGGTGGAAATGAAAGACTCTTTGCTGCAGGCCAGGGTTATCTGTATGTCAGGAGCTTCTCTCTGTGGACTGTCAAACTTATTGGAGAGCTCTTTGGAGGGGTATTGCTAGATGGGGAAAAAAAAAAAAAAACCAAACCAAAATATTAGAAATTATTGTTGGAAAAGGCTACAACAAATTTGCAGCCCAAAAATCCTTCCTTAACAACTGGCAAATAAACTCATGTCCAGCTCTCAACTCTCAGGAGCAATTTGCAAATAGAGAGGGCAGCTGTGCTGTGTAAAAGTGGAACAATTTATATGTTCACATAAAGAATGTGTTTGTTTTAAGAGGAGTGTAATTGTGGTACATGGGGCTGGAGGAGTTTCCTTCAGTGGTTAATAGACTGCATTTCCACCAGGGAAAAAGACAACAGAAAAGCAGAATGACAAAGGAAAGTGTAGCAATCGATACCCAGCTATTAATTGCTTTTGATCTTGATTGATCTGAACCCACTTCAGGTGTTGTAAGCAGGAAATCCATCTCAAACTGGTAAAATCCAGGAGTTTCACTGAGAATCAGGAAAACAAGCAGGAACTGCAAACCAGAGAATCTTTGGAAAAAAAACCTTTAAGATAAAATCTGACCATTCCCAGCACTGCCAAGGCCACCACTGCCCCATGTCCCCAAGTGCCACATCCACAGGGCTTTGAAATCCCCCAGGGATGGGGACTCCACTGCTCTGGGCAGCTGTGACAGGGCTGGAAAATCCCTTCAGGGAAGAAATATTTCTCTAAAATCCAATCTGAGCCTCCCCTGGCCCAGCCTGAGGCCGTTCCCTCTCCTCCTGTCCCTGTTCCCTGGGAGCAGAGCCCGACCCCCCCGGCTGCCCCCTCCTGTCAGGGACTTGTGCAGAGCCACCAGGTCCCCCCTGACCCCCCTTTGCTCCAGGGCCAGCCCCTTCCCAGCTCCCTCAGCCTCTCCTGGGGCTCCACACCCTTCCCCAGCTCCATTCCCTGGACTATTATTATTATTCCTCCTACTACTACTAGTATTATTATTATTACTACTACTATTATTATTACTATTATTACTATTATTATTGCTATTTTATTTTTAGGTTAAAAGCCTTCACTTTTTGTGCTGCCATGTGCTTTTCCACATTTTCCATTTCTGTGGCCAGGTCAGAAATGCCTGATTCTTCATTAAAACACAACACTCTTGTCCAGTCCTGTTTGGCCTTGTCTGACCGTGTTCCTTCCTGGCAGAAATATTTCTTCTACCACTCACTACTCAATTTTATTTATGTACTCAACCAGTACTGAAGGAATCACTGCCAGGCATTCCCAAATAAATCCTAATGAGCTCAGGAACAGCTTAATATTAAATTTCAGGTTCTCATGGCAGGAATTTAAACTGCCACGGGTGGGTGAGGTGTTAACAGCTCACTGCACTCCTGCTGTGGGGTTTTGTTCTGTGCAGCATCGTCCTGCTCAGTCACTGCCACCCTGAGCACCCCTCTGCTCTGGAGCCAGGCTGGGAGAGCTGGGAATGTTCCCCTGGAGAGGAGAAGGCTCCAGGGAGAGCTCAGAGCCCCTGGCAGGGCCTGAAGGGGCTCCAGGAGAGCTGGAGAGGGACTGGGGACAAGGCACAGAGGGACAGGACACAGGGAATGGCTTCCACTGCCAGAGGGCAGGGCTGGATGGGAGATTGGGAAGGGATTCCTGGCTGGGCTGGAATTCCCAGAGCAGCTGTGGCTGCCCCTGGATCCCTGGCAGTGTCCAAGGCCAGGCTGGCACCACATGACTTTGCCAGTTACCCTTGGAGCTCGTCAGCTCCGTGGGGAAGTTCAGTGAGGAAGGGCCGGGATTGTTCCGCAGTTCCAGCGACATCCACGAGGTGTGGAAATGGCTCTTTGCTCTGGGATGGGCCACAGAGCTGCCTGCTGGAAACGGGATCCCATGAGGACATCGTGGAATGTGTCCTCAGCACATGCAGAGTCAGGAATGCTTTGGGTTGGAAGGGACATTCAAGCCCATCTCCTTCCACCCCTGCCATGGGCAGGGACACCTCCCACTGTCCCAGNTTCTCCTTCACCAAAATCCTCAAGTCCTCCTCCCAGGGCTGCTCTCCATCCATCCTCCCCCAGCCTGGATTTGTGCCTGGGCTGCCCTGACCCTCGTGCAGGACCTTGGCACCCACCCCTGCTGTACCAAACCCTGCTGCTGTTGGTGCTGTTGGCACAAGTTTCAGTTCCTGTCAGGTTCACACTCTGATCAAAGATGAATTTTTCTTTTTCTGAGCAAAAAAAATAAAAGAAGGTGAGTTCAGTGCTTAGTGTGTTACATGCAGGACCCTTGGCTTTACCTATGGACTTCAAAGTGGGATATATTAACATAATGTCACCTTAATCTGTGATTATTTATGTTGATATCCTTTTATCTGACTGGTGTGGTTCCCATCAGCAGCAAGTGAGCTGTGGGATTTGTAGCCAGCCCAGACTGTCATCTCCAAGACCAGATTTGATTCATGGTCTCATTTCCTGTTTTTTCCTCCCACTGCTCACAGACCTCTTTTTTTCCTTTCCTTTTCCATGGTCCATTTATTAAATGTAGAGTTAGAAACACAATTAGAATTTACTCAAGTCTATAATGTCTGAATATTAAATCTTTAGAGCAATAAAAATTCTTTCCCAAACGTTTCTTATCTGTGTTTTCTCTTCAGCTGATGAGCTCAGGCCTAATTATGAGTGACCAAAACAGGAGGACCTGATTTGATCCATTCCAAGCAATCACTGTGTGAATAATCCTGACATTCCCAGCACAAATAAAGCTCCTCAAGTCTTAATTTAAGCTTCATTCCAGCTCCCAAACCCTGGGCTTCAGGGATGACTTCTCATCCATTCCTCGGTACAAATAAAACAGAAATTAAGATGGTTGTGGTCATACAGAGCACTTTGTGTATTGGGGTTTTCAGCTTGTTAACACACAGAAAGGACTGAAGGACTTCATAAATGAATTTTGAGTGGCTGTTTAGAGCAGAGTGGATGGACTGGGTGCCACAAAGAGCTCCATGGGTTCCTGAGGACAGGGGCTGCCTGTCAGGGGTGGTCTCCTGTGCCTGGGTAATGCAGGAGGGCAGGGCTGAGCACAGGGCTGGGCTCCAGCTGCTCGGGCACAAAAGCAGGAGGATTTCATGTTTAACATCACTGGCAGCTCCAGCATTCCCTGACCTGCACCAGGCTCTGCCCCCCGTGGAGGTTTTCATCAGAGAGCTTGGCTGGTCTGGAGCATCATCCAGGCCACATCCCAGAGCCTCCTGCAGGGAGCATCAGGGGCTCGGGACTTCCACTGAGAGTCGCTGGCCTCACCCCTGGTGTGGAGTCCTGGGAGCTGCACTTCCACCATCAGGGTTTGACCACTGTCTGTCCTCCTGCTCTGCTGAACAGCGAGAGAGGTTGGAAGTTATCTCACTTAATATTCGCTTCTTTCACCCCTCATTAAACACCTCCCTCCTTCCCCCGTTCTTTTTTTTTAAAATATTTTATTTTATTTTTTGTCAGGGCTGAACTGCAGAATTCCTCTCTGGAAAACATGATCTGATATCTCTGTTTATTTTTTTTTTTATGCTTCCTCAGCAGCTCGGTGTGCACAGGCAGCACGTGGGGAACAGCAGCTCCTGGTGAGCTCCATGGAAACCTGGAGGGATCAGGTGTCCACGGGGATGTGGAGATTGCTGAGGAAATCAGTCTCAGCCCAGGGGTGGTCTGGCCACCAGGAAGAAGGCACAAGAGGGAAAGAAGAGAAAGGAAAAATTAGAAATCACTTTTCTGATGTGCAAGGTGAGATCTCCTTGAGGGAGAATGTGGAGAGAAGCTCTGAAGTCACAGAGGATGGGGAAGTCTTTGCTGTCCCCCAGGAGTACAGGAAAGGATTACTGGGAAAAAACTGAAAAAATCAGGGTACAAAGACGTGCTTGAATACAAATACTAACAGTCTTCACTCTCCTGTAATTAAACTTTCTGTGCCTGGTCTCTTTATTTATTACCAGGATCCTTCTCCTTCCACACTGCTCATCCTGAACCCCATTCCCAGCTCTTCCAGCAGACATGAGAGGAATCATCCCATGTTGGGACATCACCTCCATTGTTACTAAAAGAGAATTTTTTTCTATAATGCAGCTTGTCCAGCCTGTCCAACAGTGTGAAACAGCAGTTGTAAACTAAGCAGGAGACTTAAAAATGGTGTAGGATACAACTTAAAAATTGTGTAGGGTGCAGCTTAAAAATGGAGTAGGGTCCATGCAAAACTCTTCAGGGTTTTTGGTAGTTAACTAGTTCAGAAGGAAAAGCAATTCTTACCAGTCCTGGATATTCATTCATTGAAACCCCTCCACCTCCACAGGGAAATTCAAGCCTCAATATTAGGGTTGATCTTTGAGGGAAAGTTAAACCCTTGGTTAAATCCAGTGGCCTGAACTTTGTTAGAGGAAAATGGATCAACATCACTTTGCTCCACACTGCCTCATGCAAGAAAGAGTTTATTCTTCAAGAAACCTTAATTCCACGTATCCAAACCCAAAATGGAGAGCAGTCAGATTGTTTCTTTACACAGTTTCCTTGGAGAGCTTTCCCCAGGGAGATGGTGGTTCTTTAATTGAAATGTGCCTGTATTTCCTTCAGCTCATTATAGGAGCTTTAAACAAGACACATTCTGTGGGAATCAGCAGGGAAAAGTCCTCTATTTGCCATCCAGGTTACTCCACTGGCACTGTTTGCTTTTCCAATAGGAAATTTTCCAACAGGCTGACAGCTCCGTTGTTAAAATGCCATAATAATTAAAGAGGAGATTAAACAATTCAGGAGAACGGTGACTAATTGAAGGAGGAGAATTTCCTCTGCATGCAGCATGAGGGACAGCAGTGGTGACACTGTGCCCCAGAAATGTATTCCAGAGGTTGGTGCAGTGTGGATACAGTCCAGGAAACAGCTCAGTGGTTGAAATAAAGCCTGACAGTGAGTCAGGGAGTTCAGTGCTTCTGCCTTGACTGAAGGATGACTGATGGGTTATTTGATTACAGAGCTTAAACACTTCATGAGGAGAAAATACTGGAGCTTTTCATCCTCACAGAAGGAAGTGTAACAGAGGATGGGTGTTAAAGGAGCAGAAATTCATTTTATGAGGCAGATCTGCAAGGATTTGGGACAAAACTGGAGGAAAAGTCAATGCTTTGTGTCCTCCTGGGGTGCCTGGAGCAGGTTCTCCTTCAGGGGCAGAGTGGATTAACTGATGGCCTCCACTGGTGGTAAAAATCCTGTCCCTGTAGCTGCCAAGGATTTCAAAATCATCAATTAATCTGCATATTGTGGGCAGATCAAGCTGAGGAACAGACCCTTGCACTGCTCTGAAAACTCAGGTGTCTGCTCACATCGGACTGGGGACATCCTGTGGGAGCAGCAGGGGGAACTGGGGAACTGTCCTGACTTACTGCAGTGTCAGACACCTCAGTCCATGCTGAAGTTGTGATTGTAGGAAAAAATTCTTTACTGCAAAGGTGCTGACACTGCCAGAGGTTTCCCAGAGCAGCTGTGGCTGCCCCTGGATCCCTGGAAGTGTCCAAGGCCAGGCTGGACAGGGCTTGGAGCACCCTGGGATGGTGGGAGGTGTCCCTGCCATGGCAGGGGTGGCACTGGATGGGATTTAAGGTCCCTTCCAACCCAAACCATCCTGGGATTCTTTGATTCCCAGAAATGGGAGCTGGTTGAGCCTCAGGTGCCTCAAAGCACTGTGTGACTGCAGTTTCTGTGCAGTGCAATTCCTTCCAGCCAGAGCCTTCACTGAGAGCTGCAGGAAATCCCTGGTCCATGGCTGAGTTCACCTCACCCTAACAGGGAGGGACCAGTGGCCCTTCCATGATGAGCTTAAACTGGGAAAACAGCATAAAAATGGTTATGGGAATGAAAATGGAAAAGAGCTTTGGTTGGCCTTTCCTTTGGCATAACCTTGACAAGGACCTCTTGCCTTTGCTGGTACCTAACAGATTAAAACTAAGCATATTCCTAAATTATTTTCCTATTAAGATACAATAAACCAACCTAAAATGAATATTTCTGTCCATAGCAAGTGTTGTGGCCATGTACTGGGGCAAGTTGGATTGTGCCACCTTTCTGCAGGTGTTTGATCCCCTTTTGGGAAATATTTAATGCTCCACTCAGACAACCCAGAGCTCCCAGGTTTGTGTGGGGAGGTGGCCAGCTTCTCCAGAGGTTTGTTCTGTGAAATTTGCACTTTTCCTTTCTGGAAGAAACCACACAGTCAAGTGCTTGTGTGTGCAACAGAGGCAATCCAAGCAAAACCCAGAGTTGTGTGTTATTTGCCAGGATGATCAGGAATGGTGAAACAGCAAACTGATTAATTATGCATGACCCAAGCAGATTATTTACTCAGCCAGACTCTAACACAGGATCTTTTGTCTTGTTTTCAGTCTTGCTTGCTAATCTGTTTGATTTGGCAGTTTGTAAATAACTGGTTAATAAAATTTGGGAATATTAAACCTGAGTGGTGAGTAAAGGGCAGCCAATGCTCACATGAAAGGGCAGTGAAAGAGATGGATCTTTTTTAATCAGCTGGAATGGGGAAGAAGTAACAAAGCAGGGAGAGGGAAACAAAGACAGGTACCCAAAATGCAGCTGTGTGACCCCACCTGGGGTGCTGTGTCCAGGTCTGGGGCCTCTTGCACAAGGATGTGGATCTGCTGGAGCAAGCCCAAGGAGGCCACAGAGATACTCCAAGGGCTGGGAGTGTTCACCTGGAGAAGAAAAAGCTCTGGGGAGACCTTAAAGCCCCTTTCAGTGCTAAAGGGGATTTATGAAAAGAGGTAGAAAAGGGGTTTTTACACAGGCAGATAGTGA